>JBAMNC010000891.1:0-554583 GCA_037902135.1 Cetoscarus ocellatus | reverse complement strand
CATTGAAAAAAAATAGCTGGAGGTTGCTTGTTGTAAATGTATCTAATGATTATTCTTAAAATTCAGATTTAACAAACTTGAAAGTCTCCTGTCAAAGTCCTCCCATGATAAGTGTCCTATGTAGCTTGTACATTTTATGTCCTGAGAATACAAACTCTGCATGCACCATTTTTTTTCAACAGGTCTACCATTTAGGGATGCAAGATATTGGGTTTTTTGCCAATATCCGATATTTTTTAATTCATTATCAATGATACCAAATCTGGTATTTCTGGTCAAGAGCACAAGCTCTGCACTTGACAGAAAAGGACTTGTTTCTTTGAGTGTTACAGTATATTTTTGCCAGGAGCAGATGTAAAACAAGAAAAACAGCATTTAACTCTTGAAAAAATGAAACCATTGATTTTTAAATGTACCCATGCAGTGATGAGAAGGTGCATCAATATTGTACATTTGTGTAATTTGCCGATATTTCAGCCGATATTTGGCTGATAGGTGTGGCCAATGTATCAGCTGTAAATATCTGCAAAAATTTCAATATCTGCCGATACCGATACTTAACTTTTTAGGCTGATATCAGCTGATACGATAGCAAACCGATAATATCGTGCATTCTTACTACCATTGGTCATAAGATGAACTTTTATCGTAGATAGTTGAGTTTCCATCAAACAGCAAAATGACAGCATGACATGCTCCAAGTTCCAGGATTGATTCTGCTTTGTGATGTGAGTAGTGTGCACCTATACGTTGTAGTTGTGATGTTTAAACTCTATTGTTCAGCCCTGCTGTGGATGCAAATGTGACTTTGCAATTGAATTTTTGTTTATCATAAGTACGTCCTATAATTTTGAGGACAGGTTGAAGAATGTCTGAGGCTGAGTTTATAAGTAGGGCATGTTGTACTTTGATAAATGGCACATTTCTGAACCAGTTTTCTATCTTAGTATTCACATCGTATCGTCTTTGAATCATTTATGATTCTACAGTCTTCACTCAAAAGTGTGACTTAGTGAGTTAATAAGTGGAAAACATATTATTAAACTGTTTCTCTTTTCTTCTGTCTTTTCATCTTACAGCAAAGCTCTGGCTGATTACTCCAAGGACTTTGTGATCTCTGTTGTGCTTGGAAAGGATTTGGTTCCCAGGTAAGACAAGCTCATCCACCAAACATTTGTTTTAGCAGTTCTGAAGTGATGTTCAGGCAAAGCTGCATCTCAGTTTAATGCTGTGGTTGGAGTGGTTTGACTCTTTGAGTAACTCTGTTTGATGCTCTTCTTGTGGATCACTGCAGACTCTGGTCTTCCAAAGGGCCAATATAAATGTGCTGCACTATTATAGACTCCCGTGTGATGAAGACTCTATATTTGGATTGACCCTGTTATTACAGGCACTGAGCGGGAGAAATGAGCACAACTTGGACACTCTTTTTTCTGCTGTGCCTATAATGTGTCCTTTTAGAGGATTCTGCTTTTAAAGATCTGCTTTTTCTGTTTTCAACAGATTGAGCATTCCCAATATGGAGGATCTGCAGAGAAGGATCCTTAAAATAGTTTCTAACTGCAATAAGCCAAAGGTGAGATCCATGCAAAGCTCAGGCTCTGGTGCAGTCGTTCATGTACGTAGGTCTTTTATGTCCTGAGTCACTGGTGTAGTTACAGGAATGTTTCTGTGTTTGCTCCAGTACCGCATCCTGCTGCAGGGGTGTTGGTATGAGCTGTTTGGGGGAGACCCTGACGACTGCCCCACAGAGATGGATAACAGGAGGGAGGAGGAGCTCAGCCAGCCGCTGTTGGGGGAGGAGTCACTGATCATACGCCACTCATCGTCATATCAGAGCCTGGCGTCGGACGAGTCTCCTGCACACACAGCTGCACATTTACCTCTGTTCCTGCCTGGACGCATCCTGCATATCACAGAAGACGGGCCGTCACGGAGGTAATTGAGAAAATGATTAAATATAGAAATGAGAGTACGAAGACATATAAAAACAGCCAGGAAAAACATCCAAACAAGCTCCCCTCTTTTAAGAACAAACAAAACAAGCAGAGTTTAATCAAATTGATCAAAATTACAAGTGCTCAGAGAGGACAGACCTCTGCATTTATGACATTGTTAGTCAACTTATTTGGGAAAATGTGGAAAGCTGCTTGATCTTGCAGTGTGAACAAATCAATCAATCAGTCAATCAATCCGTATTTGTATTGCACCAGTTCATAACAAGTGTTATCTAAAGGCACTTTACAACAGAGCAGGCTGAAGACAAACTCTTCATTTTATAGATACACATATATGCAGATATACAAATATACATATAATATATATTTGTATTATACTCATACATACATCCAGAGATGTATCCATGCAGGCAGAGACAAAGGGACTAAAATCACATGTGTCTCTGCTGAATATAGACTCAGTCAATCAATTAATCTTTATTTGTATAGCACCATATTGTTGAGTATACTGTACATTTAAATGTCCTGTCTCTGCATCCTTCTTCAAATCACCACCTAAATCTAAACAAAACCTTTCTCATTGTGCTCTTGACCAACATTCCCTAAAATTTAATCGAAGTCGATCTTTTTGAGTTATCCAGCTCACAGACCGACAGACAGATCCTGGCAACAACACAGCCTCCTTGGTTAAGGTCTTAACTCTCAGGCTGGAGCATAAATACCTTTTCCATATACACAGTCACGTCCCATTTACCTCATAGAGAAACTGTCCTTCACTGCAACAACCACTGCAGTGTTGCCAGATTTTTCAACTTAAATAAGCAACCAGGTCAATAAAAACAAGTCCAAAACAAGCAACCTTCATCCCATATGACTTGAATATCAAGTCTGCTTAAATTTTGAGTTAAATTTCAACCTGTACTTAGGACCAACATAAACTCTTGGCGACAAATATAGAAATCTAAGTGTGTTTAAAATGGTCTGTAGCACCTTCAAAATGGTACGTGCGAAAATCCCAGTAGACCATCCCATCTGGCACAACAACCATGTCACGTAAAGTCATTTAAAATCACCTTTCTTCCCTGTTCGGATGCTCGGTCTTTTGAACATAAGCAGGTCGTATTGACCCTGTCTACATGCCTAAATGCTTTGACTTGCTGCCATGTGATTGACTGATTAGCTATTTTAGCTAACAAACTTGAACATAAGTACTTAATAAAGTGGGTGCTGACAGATGTGATCATCCATTTGATTTAAAATCTTTCTTAAAATAATGCAAAGTACAAAAGTGTCCCGATACGACTCTAAATAATTCAGAAGATCATAAAATTGCTGGAAATGCAATGTCAGTTATTTATTTTTTTCCCGTCTTTGTGTCATTCAGTCGTTATAACAATTTTAAAATAAAGTTGCATGGCTAATAAACTGCTGAGCTTATGTGGATTGTTGGATTATGCCGTGTGCCCTGGCATTAAAGGGTCTGCTAACATGTTGACAATGCTGTACCGTACACAAGGAATGGACAACTTTAGTTTAGAGGTCCAAACTGTTAGAAACTAAAGGACTCCATTAATGAGACATCAAAAATGCTGTTATTAATCAAACAAAACAAATATCTAGCCTGTATTTGACTTTAAATTAAAATACTCAAGGTCTAAACCAAACAACAAAGCTAAATTTGATGAGCTGAATAGGGAACTAACAGCCATTCAAGATGCTCTTTCAATGTAATGAAATGTTACACATTATTGTCGGTGCAGTCAAAAGAATGGGGCAAATTGCCTGCAAATGTAATAATGCTCACAAATGACAACTCGCTCATAACTGTGAATTCTCATCGTTCACTTAAAAGAGCTCGAAAGATTTGTTTGCAAACGTCACATCTCTAGCGCAAAGCACCGTGGAAGTAGGTCAACAAAACAAATCCTCTGTTTAGGAGTACAAGATAATATGATGATAGTAGAAGATAACGTAACATAAAGGGGTAAAAAATGAGTCATAACAAGCACACAGGACCGATTAGAGTTGCTGAAGAGTTTATCTGACGACTGCAGGAAGAGGCAGGCTAACACTACCCACTGACTCCCAGTGGTTGAGCTAAGCTAAGCTAACTAGTGGTGAGCAAGCTCTGCCTGTCTCTTCTTTGTTACTGCACACACAGTCAAGATGGTGTCTCTCTGCTTGTCATGGAGTCAGGAGTGAGACGAGAAGAAAACAAAGAAAATGTTGGCGTATTGCTTTTAACCATCAGCGTCTGTCTGTCTACAGGTCCTGCTTCTCCCAGGTCCGGTACCGCGCCGACTGGTCCAATGAAACGGCGTTTAGGAGCATTCTGATCAGTCCCCGGATGCTTGCAGATCACATGCCTGACGCTGTGCTCCGAGCACTCAACAGTCTGACGAGCGACAGACCCTTCCCCTTGTGCCCCTCATCCTTAAACAACAGCCAGCACAACACAATCTGAGATGTGTCACTAAGACTGACGGCGTGTGTCTGTGCGCCGGATTGTAAGAAGAGATGAAGAACCATAAAGACTTTATGTTGTGATCTCCATGAATGCACCAGATTGTTAACACGTTGGAGCACAAATGTTTTGTTTAATCGCACTTTTCAGTCATTTTATTTATATCCTTTGTTTTATTTTTACTTTGGTTCCTCAGTGAGCAACTTTATGCCATGATCTTTGAATGTTTTTGTGTACAGTATTTGACAGTGCTGCAGTTTAATGTGAATGTTTTATATGTTTGTATGACTGGAGGTGAAGCTGCCCCAAAGTCTCTCCAAAGCACCTGATGCTGTCTTCCTTACCGTTGAAGAGGACTGTAGGGCGGTCTGATCCAACAAGATACAAGAGTTTTACTCAAAAATGTGGGAGGAAGCTTTATGTCTTTATCGTGTAGTAGCCGTGGTCAGTCTTTCTGTCTGTGTTTCAATATCTTAAGAAAACATCAGGATGATCAGTGCCTATGCAGAAAAAAAGAGTCCACACAAAACGTTTCAAAGTGCGACAGTGATGAGCGCAGTGTGTTTGCTGCAAGTTTTGTTTTGCATTTTTAACAATGCAGCTCTCAAGGTGCATGGTGTTTGGCAAAAAGAATCCAGCAAAAGTTTAAGGATTGTATTTGTGCATTTTGTGGGAACCTGTTTACTTGCCATGGATACTCCATTGTTTTCAGGTATTGTATCATATGAAGAGTTGATTCAATTGATGCCTGCGTAACTATTTCACAGCCTCAGCAGACTGCAATGGATCCCTCGATCTGAATAAAGCTTTTGTGAAGCACATTTATTATTGATCAAGTTTATTCAGAGCATAACGAGAGCAGAAAGAGCAACAGCCTAAACTGAATATGAGCGTCTTATGTTTTTGGTTGGCTGTTTGTTATTGATTCACATCCTGACCTGGATCAGTGTGCGGCTGTGTGAAAATAAACAAAGACGCCTTTTTCAGAGGGTAGGGGTCACGTGCTGTGAGGGGCTTCAAGATGTGATCATTACAATGATTAACACAAGGGATTCATGATATTTATACAATATTGGTATTGGCAAATAATAGCAAGAAAAGTTAAATATTTGCATCTACAGATATGAAAATTTCTGCCTTTATTTATACATATTTGCCGATGATATTCCTTAAATTAAGTCAAATATCAGCAGAACATATGAATGTACTAGAATGCCTCACTGAGTATCTAAACAGAAAAAAAATCAGTATCATTTTTAGAGACTATAACGTTTCTCTTGTTTCACATTAGTATTTAACTCAAACTGTCAGTGTAAGGCACAGGTCAATTTAAGTTAAGTGAAGACTGCATACTTTGGTCCCAAAAATATTGGTATCAATATTGGTGTTGACGATTGAGTTCAGAAATAAATAAATCAATCTGTATTGTTTAGCACCAAATCATAAATGCTATCTCAAGATGCTTTACAAAAGAGTAGGCCAGGGTTTTTGTCAATTTTGTTTATTATATTTCTTATTATCATATTTATAAGAGACATGTTGAAAAATAGAGATGCAGGCTGGGTCAAAGAGGGAGTAAAATGAGAATTTATGATAGCGATTTATGGATTCCTTGACCATGAATTTATCTTTATCATATTTCTGTGTTGAATATAAATTCATTAAAGGATATTTTAATTAAACGTACAGCTTTGGAGCTGTTGTTTGGGTAAATGTGTGTGGTTAACATTGGCCCATACTGATATCTTCTCATGGGGCTGAATTTCTGGTGGTGCCCCTGCTTGAGACACATCAGAAAAAGACTTAGAAATACTTTCCCAAGGGGAAATCCGGTTGTTTCAGTTGCTCTTATACACAGTATAGCAGTAGGAATATCAGGTTAAGACATTAAAATAGATGAGAGCTTAAAAAGATTTAAATAAACAAGTTGCAACATGCAGAATCTTTAAGGAAAAAAATAATAAAATAAGTAAAAGTGAGACTATGAACAAGGCCAAGAATTTTAACTGTACACTGACGTGACAGCTGGAGCTGGGCTTGAACCCACAACCCTCCAGATGTTGTCGGAGTGCACCACAACATACATTTGGTTTAATTTGTTGTTTCCAATGTTTTTGTGTAAATCAGTTTTTGCTCGCTTTCCATTAAATATATTTCAGTGGCGTTCCTTTGCTACTCGCCATTCTCTTTTCCAAATGTTGCCAGTACAGCTGTGCAATTTTAGTCCTCATAAATTCAAAAAGTGACCTTAATTTCATCACTGTAATTACTAAAATGGCAAGAAAACTCGTAATACTTTATAAATTCTACAAAAAATGGTGTTGAGAAGGGTTTGCTTCTCACTTGGCCAAACTCTGCCAATATGTTAAGTGAAGTTTATCTACTCTCCCTGAAGCCCCCCAACAGTCTCAAATTCCGTTTACACCCCATGATCACTTTTTTGTTCATGTGGTAATGCCTTTTTCTGAGGCCTCTAAATTCTGTTGGCAGTCCCTTTAAATAAATGTTAAAGATGCACAGCGAACAGAGATGCAAACGGATTACCTACAGTTTTGACTCTACCCTTCAACAACCCTGTTTAGCATGTGACGCAAACCAGACGTCCCGAAACAAACACATGAGCTCTTCACGTGATCCTCGTAAATTATTGTTTCTCAGCCAGAATATAACAAATCCCACTGTGGGAAGTCTGTGCTATAACAAAAATGGCTTGAATATAAATATAAAAAAGACATTAAATGGCAGGCGCCCGAAAGATTATTTAGTGCAAAAAATTGAAGATGACATGAGATTAATATAAAAAGTAAGTTGGACACTAAAGTTATTTGCGGAAAAGCTAAAGAGAATGTAAATAAAATGAGGCGAGCAATTCAGTTAATAAATAAAACAATTTAAAAAAAGCCATGGAGCGTCTACGGTTCGTTTCCCGCCCCCACAAACGTCACATCACTATAACTATATCAGTGAGCATCAGGGTCCATGAAATCATTCCTCTCAATATCTATTGAGCAGGCAGGATCTAATTCGGATTTTAGAATCAGCTGCTGAAACGAGTTAATTTTATTGTTTAATATTCTGGATACGCCGTCACAATAAACTGAAGTTCTTCCTCTGGTGTTGCTGAACTGTGTCGAGCTCCATTTTCCGACGGCCCTGAAGGCAGCAGCAGGAGCTCATCTGTTGGACAGGGAAACTAATCAGGAGCGAAGTAAGACTTTTCTGGACTGCTAGCTGCCAGGCTAGCAAGCTCTAAAAGTCAGCCGTCCAAACATCTGAGCTGTCCCGCCTGTAAATGAAGTACAGTGTCTTTTCTGTACATTAAAAAGTGTCGAGCTATGTTTTAGGAGACGTGTTTTGTTTGTGAAAGTAGCGAGGCGGACAGCAGCCTCTGGCCAGCTGAAGCTTGCGGCTAGCTCATTAACGTTAGCTGGGAAAGAAGTGCAAGTGGAGGCAAGAAAATGGAGCTGGACGAGGTGGTCCTGTATCAGGACGAGTCTGGGAACTCTACTATGATGTCCGAGCGAGTCTCGGGTCTGGCTAGCTCGATATACCGAGAGTTTGAACGGCTCATCGAGAAGTACGACGAGGACGTGGTGAAGGAGCTGATGCCGCTGGTCGTCGCCGTCCTGGAGAACCTGGACTCGGTGTTCGCTGTCAACCAGGAGCACGAAGTGGAGCTGGAGCTGCTGAAGGAGGACAACGAGCAGCTGGTGACCCAGTACGAGCGGGAGAAGGCTCTCAGGAAACACGCAGAGGAGGTGGGTGTCACACAGACCCTACCAAAGTTTTTACTGCACGGGCAGGAGCCCACAAACACGAGCTGAGTGGTTTGGTGTCAGAGGATTTAAGACCGAATCTGGTCTGTCGGTCCTTCCTGTGATGCATGTTCATAATAACTCATAACTCTAATATCTTTATTCACAGACATCACTACCAATAGGCAAATACAGGCAACTGCACGGGGCCTCATGCTCCAAGGGGCCCCAAGATATAAGACAGTAATGTGTGCAGGACCCTGTCAAAACTGCACAAGTAAGAAGGGATGCACGATATTATCGGTTAATATCCGTATCGGCTGATATCAGCCTAAAAAGTTGAGTATCAGTACTGGCAGATATTGAAATTTTTGTAGATATATGCTATATATCAGCTGAATATTGACTAAAAAAACAAACGTACAATATTGATGCACCTTCTCATCACTGCATGGGTACAATTAAAAGTCAAGGTTTTCATTTTGAAAGAGTTAAATTCTGTTTTTCTTGTTTTACATCTGTTCCCTCGCAAAAATATACTGTAACACTGAAAGAAACAAGTACATTCTTGTTAAGTGCAGAGCTTGTGCTCTTGACCAGAAATGTTGGTATCGGTATAAGTGATAATGAAATTAAAAAACATCCCCATATCAGCAAAAGTTCAA
Source organism: Cetoscarus ocellatus (assembly GCA_037902135.1). Lineage (NCBI taxonomy): Eukaryota > Metazoa > Chordata > Actinopteri > Labriformes > Labridae > Cetoscarus > Cetoscarus ocellatus. Next base: position 545,741 of record JBAMNC010000891.1, on the reverse strand, counting down.
TATCGAGCATCCCTAAAATGTACAGTTTTCATGATGGTAGGCGCTGTCAGGTTTTGCACAGGCACATTTCAGATTGTATTTGTTTTTTTAAGTAAGATTAAATATTGACTAGAGAGTTTCATGTTAATATTCTGTGAAACTAACTCAGCTTTCAGCGTGTATGTAGGCAAGTCTGCCGACATTCGAACTACATGATCAACAGTTTATGACATGCACTTTAACTGTAAGAGGGAAATTCTGTGTATTTTTTGAATATATTCTGATAACATAAAGGCAAAATTTGATTAATTTAATTTTTGTGACACTTGTCGCCCAGCCCTAGTTATTGTTATTGGAAATGCACGGTGGTGTCGGCCTGATATTGGTATCAGCAGATGTTTGCCTAAAAAGTTGATTATCATTATCAGTATTAGCAGATATAAAATTTTTGCAGATATTTTGACCTTAAAAAATTGACCAGAAACATCTTATATATTGGCTACAGTGTAGTGTACCATGATATTTGCCTGATTATCACTGACTGTCCAAAGCATCCTTCATTAAAGAGGGAAATATTGTTGACTTACTTGATTTCTGTTTCTAACAGAAATCGACTGTAACCATGAAAGGAAAAGGTTTAGTAAAGAAGAGACTTTATGCTCCTGACACAAAATATCAGTATCAGCGACAAGTTTGCATTTTGGAAATATTGGCTTAGCAGTTATTGTCAAATATCCAATAACATGCATCCCTAATTGTTATAACCAGGGCTGTCCCAGTCAGCTTTTTTAGCTCCTGATCCTGACTCAATTTTTGGAGTTTGAGTATGCTGATACAGAGTCCCAATGCAATGTATTTATATTTACCAAGACCAGGGGTCACCAACCCGTAGATCTTGATCTACCAGTAGATATCTGAAGCACTTTTAGCAGATCTTTAAGGCTACATTAGATCGTAGTCTGATCATCACCAGATGGACTGTTTAACAACAGATCCAAATATTTAGCATATTGTTGTGTCGGGCACCAACCTTCTATCTCCAAAAATATCTTCTTTTAAGGAAATGAAAAAAACTCTTTTCTACTAAGTTAATGATTATTGCAAATAAAAAATGTTTTTTTTGTACTTTAATTTGGTGAAACTGTTATTAAACCCACTCACCAACATGGGGCATGACCAATAGCACTGTTTTATGACAAAAAAAGAAAAAAATCATAAGAAACGGAGATAAGAGCTCTGGGTCTGACGGGAATACACTTGGGCAGCAAGGTGGCGCAGTGGGTAATGAACACGCCTCTCCCTGTGCATGTGTGGGTTCTCTCCGGGCACTCCTGTTTCCCCCCTCAGATCAAAAACATGCTCATAGGTTGATGCAGACGCTGAAAAGGGGTCCAAATCTGTACTAGCAAAGGGTAACCTAAGTAAACGGTCAGCGAGTGTAGGATCAGCTGGGTTTCCCTTGCTCCTTACTATTTTACACCTACTCTATAAATTTTGTCAGCCCATTTGTGGAGTTCAGTAGTAATGAAGACCAAGTAATTAAGTGAAAAATGATTTTACAACCAAAATGACAAGCAACATCCTGACACTATCTTAATTGCACAAATATGTGTGATTCTTACAGTCCACCTTCATGTTTGGTTAAAAACTTGATTTAAGACAAAACAGTTTCTGTGCAGCATAAATACTCCTTGAAATGTGTTCATATCATGCTTATTAAAGTTTGATATATTCACTCTAAACATGAGGAAGAAACTGGCATTAGTCTCTCTCTGGGGCCTCAGATTCTTAACCTGCTCCTGTTGGAAATGCATTTAACGTGGTTTCCTCTGGAAGACTAACAAAACATCAAGAATCTGATTAAAGGGGAAGAATCACATTGTATAATCAGGTCGTCTTTGTTTCCATGGCTGACTGTTGGGCATTTTTGGCTCAGGAAACCAGGGGAATGAAATGTAAACACATGTTTATCAGAAACATGACTCTGTTATATTCATGGCTTACATTAGCAGCTCTGTCTGTTCATAGGAACAGGTCTATAACAGACTTATTTGAAGCACATACTGTACTTTGGCTGCAAGTTTAGTCTCCATGGATGCTTTCCACCCAGGGGACTGATCCTATTGTTGATACAGCAACAAGGTTCATACACTTCAGTGAAGTTGACATTTAACAGCTCAGCAGTGAGGGCTCAGACAAATTCCATAATATTGTATATCAGATGCTGCTACTTGACTTCTCAATCTATTTTCTGCCAACACACATCCCCATTTTAAACATTCACATTGAGCTCCATAAGAGTAGTGTTGTTTCACTCTTAGATTGATTTTATTTTAGATGATACACTTCACACTCATGACTTCATCTTAACAGAGCGCGTGTGTGTTGGCACAGTGACACATTTAGTGCAGTCAGGCAGCCCCAATAACAAGCTGTGGTCTTTTTTTCAGTCTGAATGTGTTTTGATGAAGTTTTAGGTCGATTACAGTTCTCTCTCTTGAGCAGTAGCCCATACTACAAATGGGGATATGCTATTTAAAAATGTTTCTCAACGGCTGTCCGTCTAGTGTTAAATCTTGAATGCAGACTAAGCCTGTGTTAAGTCCATGGTACAAACAGGCACCCTGATGACATGAAAGCTTTTACATCCACAGTTTATGTGTTGTTAAAGTTCATTATTGGGACAAACTCCTAACTTAGCCATGCTGCTGTTCATGTGAGTGACCAAACCTGCCAGTCATTATGAGAGGTAGGTTTCAGTCGTCTTGGAAATATCGACCAAATGACCATTTTTTTAGTATCTGTAAAAGCTGCAGGAGGTAGAAAGCCAGAAAACAGTTGATTTTTGAGTCTCATCTGAGTTAGGTTTCATTCGTCTCCGCCCTGAGTCCCTACTACCAGCCGAGCACACAGCATTTTTTCAACAGAGTCGTTATTGAGCCGCTGCTAGAATTCACCAGTCCACCTAGCACAATTTTGAGTATGTCCAAGTCAAGCTTCAATCATACTCTTTACTAACGGTTAGCAGACGGCTAAACTGTTAGCAGCATTCAACTTACCGGTAGCCATTTGTCATCTGCTTTCATGAAATCTAACTACACAACACAACTATCACTGCAACACATTACGACAAATATTACAAGGTTATTCATTTAGCAGCTTACCCGTCCAAGAGAAGAGTGGCCAGCTTCGAATCCAACTTCAGCCACAGGCTATCCCGCAGTTCTCTCCATTTCTGGAATGCTCTGCCAATATTACACGACTTTTGTTCCTTTTTTGGTCAGCCTCTCTTTTATATTCTTTCTTTTCTAATTCTGTCTTCCTTTTTTGGGTTGTTTAGCAGTGTAGGCAGTTGTAGCCAATGCTGGAATAGCTATTTTACCTGGTGCACTGTCTGCCATTGCCTCTTGCTCTCTCCTTCTGCCGGCGGCACGGGAACGCGCATATGCAGTAGAACAGCCAAAAGGAACGCAGTGGTCTGAGCTGACCTTTGATTGGTTGATGCACATCGTCCCGATACTGATTCTTTAGAGGCTTAACACAGAGCCATGGTGAGGTGCAGAAACCTATTGCTTGTCTCAGACCACTTGACTTACATTATGCTTGGAGGATATTATAAAATTTTTACTCAGTGATACTAAAACAATGTTGCCTACTGCAGCTTTAAGATTGCCCACTCAAGCAGTTACCAAATGTAGAGAATAGCTTGGCTAAGAATGCCAGAAATACCTTGGCGTAAGTTTGTGTTTGTTGACCACTTGTAGTTTAGTCATGTAGTGGGAATGAAAATGCCATAAAATATGTTTTCTGCTTATGCTGAAGTTTGTGTTTACCATTTTGGCGGGTTCAGCATCTACTGACAAGAACAAAACTACAGTCTTTACAAAAGTCAGTATCCAAAATACACCAAAGCTTTTTGTTTGGCAATATGTTAATAATGTTAACTGGATGTGTGTATCGTATTTGCTTTGAAAGGCTGTCACTTTTCCTAAAAATCAAACTCAAATGGTTTTCGAACATACACCCAAATAACCGAAGATATCCAGTTATTTTACCCCCCCATAGTAAGGTACAGATACTCTCTCAACTGCCCCTTCAGTAAAGACCCTGCCGAAAAAAACGCAGTCACACAGGGTTAAACTCTTGATGAAGCGCCGCTGCCCTCGGCTGTATAACTTGGATGAAAAGTTGACGGTTGAGCCGCAAATTTGATGTGAAGGACAAGTGAGTAAACTGCTTTGCATATAACTGACACACAGCCCAGTCTTTGATTTTAAAGTTGCCATCAACTGTGTACAACCCAAAATCCTACCACACAGCGCTCCTCAGATGACTCAGTGTTGTATTGTCCGCTCGGAGTGGCAACTCTTTGTTTACTGAGGTCAAGAGAGCAGTTTATGTGGCTGACAGTCAAGCTGCACGGAGCCCTGATGTACTGCTAAACTCAACATTTTACATTAGAATTTTTATGTACTATTCGGTTACGGATATTTATCCCCATATTCGAACGGTTATTGGAATATCGAATATAAGGTGACATTCATACGCCTTTCTATTAAGCATTCACATGTTAAATTAATGCATAGTTAGTGGCGACCAACCTAAAACAGACTCCTGCTCATTTAAGTATAATTTACAAAGCCTCTTTAAATCATAAACACTTTAAATGTCACACAAATGATTAAAATCTGATTCTGAGGGACAGAAAAGTCAAGACTTGGGTGTACAACATGTGCAGTTTTTGCCACTCCCGTTTGGTTGAACTTGTATGACCAGTGTAACAGGTCACAAAGTAGTGCATTAATGATTTATGTCATGTTAAAGCATGTTGCTTAAAAGCGCAGATTTGTGCACACAGGATTTTCATCAGCGTTCTGTGGACTCAGATTTATTCAGTCCTGTCTGAGTGCTGTGTGTAAAATACCTCATCAAATGGTACAAGCATTCTCTCACTCAGGCTGTAAGTTTGCTCCCATTCTAGTGCAATCAATAATGTTATTATGCTGTAATGATGTCAGCAGTCTATAGGAAAGGTCAGACTCTGTATGTCTGAGTAGGAACATGAATGAACAATCACTTTCAGAATGTGACATTTAAGGCTGTAGGAAGTCCAGACTGAGCCAGGATGAGGTCAGGGAACGGGACTGAGACAGTATATTAGCTTTGTAGGTAATTACTAACTTAATAATCAACTGAAGTACATAAAACAATTTTTGAGTAAAAAACAAAATGGGGCTAAACATTTGGTTTAGAGATATGTTGAATGTTTACATTGTATGATTTTAGTTTCAAGATGAACTGTAAAAATCAGACCTCCACGATAAACTGTTTTAAAAGTGAGTGACCGGTCATTTTTATTCTTACCTTTGGTTCAAGTACAGGCCGTCTTGGAGTAGACATTACAGTGGACACACATATACATACTGGTGGCAATAACATGGTGTAAAAACACAGATAAATAAGAAGATGCATTTTAGCATCCTGATTAAAGGGGTATCGGATATCAGTTTAGGATTGAGAAAAAACAGTTCTTTATATCACCTTCATTGACGACACTCTGTAAGCAAAATACAGACATTAATGTCCGTGTTAAAAGTAGCAAAAGCAGTGTGTGCTTGTTGTAATTTACGTTGTCATGAGAAGGAGCTTCTGTACAGTGTACATGTGAGTGTTTCAGAACTTTGAATTTGGGTTTTAGATCTACTTTTGTGAAGAGGAAGAAAGGCAGGAAGGGCCAGACACACAGTCAGGAGAATTACCCTCGATGGTGGCTCACTGAATCTATTTTGGTGCATCAACAACATATTTTAGTCGACTAAATTTACAGTCGATTTAATTAAATAAAATGTTGTGAAATTTCATCAACTAAAACTAGACCAAAATTAAAACAATTTAGATGACTAAAAATAAAAGATGTTTCAGGCAAAAGACTACAACTAAAACTAAATAAAAAGCGCTATCAAAATTCGCACTGGTTTAAAAGTATATCAGTAATCTTCCAGGGTTCTATATGTATCTCCGAGCCCTTATGGCACCAGGGAAAGTGGTCAGATTTTGGTGGTGTTTCTCCATTTCTTAGTCTGATTGTCTTTGAGCCAGATAACTCAAACAATGTTAAACGGATCTTGATGACATTTTTAGAATATGTTGGTCATGGCTAACCAGGCACACACTGCTCGGTGTATTTCAGTAGTCTATCTTTGGGGAGGGCAGAACCTTTCCAGAAGCTTTCCCGGCAGGTGATTGGACAATTGTTTCGTCAATCAACATTCATTACAGGCAGATCAGATAATTCAGTGGGCGGGAGCTGAACTACAGAACGTGAGACACTTCGTGAAACAAACTCTTGTCAAAACAGGTCAGAAGTGGAGCGAAAATATCCTTACTATAGAGGAATTTATGGTGTTGATATTTTTTTTTTTTAGTAAAGAAATGTGGTCACTATCTGATAAAATCTCTTACTGTTGCTGTTAGCATCTATGCTAATCCCTGTATGTGCAGTCACTTCCTGCTGTCATCTCACTCGTAGCTCATCCCTCTTCCTGCTCTAAAGGACTCTGATTGGGCTGTTCCGCTTTTGGCCGCTCACAATCGTTACAGATTGGAGATTGGCAAGATGGATCTGTCTGATTACAGAGGTTGAATCAGGCAGATCCAGCTGCTGCACAAGGTTAGGTCATGGCTCAAGAAAGAAGTGATTCAGTTTTGGTTGTCATCTGAATATGGATGTGGATCCAGAGATATTTTACAGGATTTGTTACTTTTGTTGCATCGGGCAGTTTTCCAGAGCAACACGGCTAAGAATGTCAGACAGACCCTGGTGGAGGTTTGTCCCCCTTGTAACACTTTTTGTTTTTTGAGCAACACCTACCAGTTTAGTAAAAGCAGCTTTAAAACGTTAAAAGGCATTCATGTCATGCAAGTCCTGCTTAGTAGAAAACACATTTCTGTGTAACTGGAACATCTACATTGCCTTGCAGTTCAGTCTTGACCTCTGCGTATGTGGGATGCAGATTTCAATTCCACATAAAAAGTGGAGAAAAATAATCTTCAGACTTTGATCACTGAAACCTAAAGCAGGATCAGCGGCTCTCTTAGTGCTTTTTCCTGCCCCTCTGCCCAGTTATGCAAAAAAGATCTTAATTTTCACATCTATTTGACCCAGGTAAAGAGTGCCAAACCAGCCCTCTGGCAGTTTTAGGATAGTGTAATTATTCTTTTAAGATGCATCTCTTCCTGACATGGAGCTGAATAATAGAGAAGTATCTATAATCTTGGTAATTAAAGATTGCTTGCTGTCAGTGTTTGGGGGTGGAAAACCAAACTAACTTTGACCCCAGAATCAAACCACCTGTTCACTTGGAGATTTTTAACAGCACATCTGCCTGTTCATCATGATGCAGACATGGAGGATTTGTGTTCATGAGTCCAAATATGAAGACACATCAACACACAACTTTGCACTGTCTCATATTGCAACCCCATAGTTCCTGAATTAATTCTGACTAACTTGGAGCCAATTGACTCTGAATGATTCAACAGTCACACAGTGAAAGATTCAGAAAGCAAAATTAGACTCTACTCCAGTAACTTAATAGCTGCTCACTCACAGGAGGAAATGATTTGCACAGACTCGGGTGCTGAGCCTCTGATTGGGCAACAGGTCACGCCAGAAGCAAGAAAAGCAGATTGATCTTGGCAAACAAAAACAATGTGAGGGGTCCGGCTGTTCGCTGTTGTAAGCTCAGAGGAATACCTCATTATAGTAGTTTGTCTCAGAGCAGAGGAAAAGGCAAGGCAGGAAATTCTTTAGGAAAAACAGAACTTCCTCGGTTCTTTTGTCCACTCAGGGACCACAGGCTTCTTACACAGTGCCAGCTTCTTAATTAATGACCATTATGACGTTGTCTATTATTACACAACTGGAGACTCTTTGCATATAGTTAACTGAAATGATTAAGCTCTAGTTTTTAGGAGTGAAACCCGGGCTAACTTGCAGAAATAAACCCTTTTCGTGCTGTTGATTCAACTTTTTCACACCCCTTTGGGGTTGCACCTGACTTGGAAATGTCACGGCCGCATAATTGGGGTTGAGTTGATCCGTTTGTGCTGTCTGCAGAGGAAGTATCAAAGGTCGAAGAAAGATGAGAGGGGAGCACGCAAAGCCAACAGGGATGCGCAGTGCTGCGAGTGTGTGTCATTTAATGTGCAAAAACATGTTTTATCTCTATATGATGCCCACGGTGCTTGCCACAGCACAAACAAATACAGATTTATACTGAGAAAAAATCAGTGTTTCCCCTATAGTTTATTTGGGACGCCCCCCCAACGGACACCCCCGCCATGCCAACAGGATACCCACCCAGAAATTCAAGTGCAGATTAAAAAAAAGAATCCAGCGTATAACAGGCATCCTTTTTATAAAAAAAAAAAAAAGCGTCCTCTAATTTGCACAATTTTAGAGTCTGAAGTGTCACTATCATTTCATTACATTCATTAAAATGCATTTCTCCTCTCTGCTCGCTCCTCTCTCAAACATACTCACCTGCACTCACACCGGTAAAGACACACCCACCCATGCCCAAGAGAGTGGAGGCGAGAGCGTGTTGCCAAAATAACGTAAAAAAAATCAGCAACAAACAAACAAATTATTAATGGATGACCGGAGGTTCCCCAAACATGTGCGCGCTCCTCTGTGTGCCGGTGAGCGTAAAGACGCAGATAGATGTGCATCGCAGGGACAGTGAGGGATCATCAGTCACTTTGTGTGATTTTATAATTCAAACGGTGTCTTGATAGCTCATGTGCAGGGTTCAAGTGAACACAAAGACTTAAAAAATGACGAGTCAGCCTTTTGATGAATCAAAACTCTACATTCTTCATCAGTCCAGCTCTTGTTTTCACTCACTCACTGTTTTCTAAATGATAAATTCATCCTGAGGTATCCTCCATCACTTATTCTCCATGATATAAGAACAATCTTTGAAGGATCAAGCTCCAACTACAATCTACTAGTGCAGCAGTTCTCAACCTGTGGGTGGAGCCCCATAAGTGGGTCTCAGAGCTGTTTTCAGTGGATAGTGTATAAATCTGGTAAAAATGTGGCAAAATGTCTTAAGTGTATGGAGGCCCAAAGAGGACAAAAATCCATCAGAGTATGTCAGAGTATACCCACTAGAATAAACCAGACTACACCACTGGATGGATAGATAGATAGATAGTTGATTAAATAAACAAAAAAATGATTAATATAGATAGATAGATAGAAAGATAGATGAATAAATGAACAAAAAATTATTAAAATATGTAGATAAATTGATGGATAGATGAATGAATAATAAAACTGATAAATATAGAAAGACAGATAGATAGATGAATGAATAAATAAAAAAATATTAATATAGATAGGTGGATGAATGAATAAACAAACAAACAAACTGATTAATATAGATGATCCCAAACGACGGACCCCACTCATCCTGACCCAGGCACCCTCCTTCCCAGAACAACAAAGCTGGGGGAAACACTGAAAATGTTTAAAAAATTTGGTCTCCGATCATTCTGTGCTAATGTACAGTAAAGAAGCTATACTAGTTTTGTTGGCTGCTTTGGTTGTAAATAAAATGTTTAAGGTGCAAAAAGATAGCATCACAATAGAGCTTTTTTAAAATGAAATATCCTTAGAAACCCCCTGATCCCCAGCTGTGATCTGAGCTGTACCCTTTAAAGGCCCCGTGATTTATGAGATGAAAATATTATCAAATAAAACTATATATTTGACACAGACAGACTTAATTTGCCATTAGATATCCAATTAGATTATTGAACAAATACACCGTGTAAAAACAAGATTCAAGAAAATATGGCACTGTTTCATAGACATGAGGACCCTCCTGAAAACCAGATGCTGCATCTCTAGGGGCTAACCTCTGATAAATTCATATTCAGCAGAGACAAATGTGATGAGGACAGGTTTATAATTGGTCCATGGATCTGTCACTACTTTCAGCTCCTACTCTAGTCCACTTGTCTCTGCCACCTCCCTTCCTTCGCCCACACACCCAACACAGCTTCGTTGGATGGCTGTTCAACATGAGACTGACTCTAAAGACCTCCAACTGCTAAGCAGGTTTTTTCTTGCCACTGTTACTGTGAACCTCCTACAGGAGCACTGTGCTGTAGGTTGGCCCAGCTGCTGTGCTCATGATGGATTCATTTTATATATGTATATATGCATATATGTGTGTTTATAAAATGAAGAGTGTATCTTCAGCTTGCTCTATTGAAAAGTGTCTTGAGATAACACTTGTTATGAATTGGTGCTGTACATACCAAGAAAAATTGGTTGGTTGATTGATTAATTGACTGATTTCAAGCTCATACCTAATCCTAAAATTAAATCTACATTTTAAGGTCTCAAGTTAAGGTGGGCTGGTTTGAACCATGAAACTTCTAGGCTGAAAAAGAGCCCCACTCGATCCCTGATTGGAGCCCTTAATTCTCCAGCCATCATTTTAGTCCTACAGTTGAGAAAACATATTTGTGCATTTTTGCTCTGAAGCATAGCATGACCTAAAAATGCCAAAGAGATGAAAGAGGAATCAACATTAGCAGAAGGGAAGCAAATACCTAAAAGGAAGCTGGTTATATTCATTTAAACAGAACCTGATTTAAATATTATACTCAATAACCCATAACACGTCAATAAAACTACAACCATGCTGCCCTGTCTATAATGTGGTGCAACTTCCTCAAACCACGTCATTAACGATTGGCTCAGAGTAGCCCTGTGCCTAAAGGTGATCCAAGCAGAGATGCCATCATGGATGAAGACTTCTGTTTTAATTAAACCGCTGTAGCAGCCATTAGAACTGTGAAGAGTTGTAAGTGCCTCTAGATGTTACCTCAACGTTTGGTCTTGTTTTCCGTACCAAAATTGGTTACATGGTTCATTACATCCATATTAAGCTGTGTAATTATAATGGATAATCCTACCAGGCTAACTGCATTGGTTCCCTCTTTAGTTTCTTGAAATCTCTCTCCTGTTTTCTAAATGTCCCAACAACGGCCCAAAGCCAGAGGCGCTGAGAGGAGTCGATTTCCCTCTCTGTCAATTGAGTGCCAATACAGTGGAGCCCTGTCTGTGTGGGTGTGTGCTCACACTTGTGTTGGAGCCACATGTGTTTGTGTGTGTTGGCACTTCGGGACAAAGACAGCATTATGCATGCAGTGTTGAGGGAAAAGTGCAGAGTGCACGTTAAACTCCGGGACACTCATTCTCTGGGGCGTTGTCATATGCACAATCCTCCCTCTGGGGTCATATGATGAGCACCAGGGAGATGTCCTGCTGAGGGTGTTGGGGCATGTGTCATCCAGTTTGCTCATCTTAAACTGTTTTAGACCTGATGCAACATCTGTATGCTTCCACTTTAGAGACATGATGTGACGCTAGTCCAGCGCTGGTGATTTAACAAAATGTTAATGAACTTTTGGGCAGTCATTTACAATTAAAGCTGAGTTTTAAAGCTTTCCTGTATACTTAGTTTGTGTCTCTGTCTGTTACAGAGGTTTAAAAATAAAGAGATGCAGAAATAATGAGCTTCATTTTTTAAAACCTTAAAAGAAACTTCACCAAATGAATTTTAATAAAAAAAAATGTAAGTGCCCAAACCTCTGCCAGGATAGCTCACATTGCTGTTACATCTATAAGCAATAGTTCCATGATAAAGTTACCATAAATATGATTCCTTGACCCTGAAAACCCACACCTAGTTCTCAGAATCATGTTGATATCAACATTAGTTAGACAGTTATTGAGCAAAAGCAATCACTCGCTAATAGCTGTTATCTGAATCACCACCAAAATCTAATCATTTTTAAGTTGGCCTATTATCAACATCTCCTGAAGATTTCAGCAAAATCCGTACAATAGTTTTTGCGTAATCTTGCTAACAAACAAACAAACAAACATACTCCGGCAAAACCGCAGCCTCCTTGGCAGAGGTAATAACGTGCATTTTTGTTTATTGAACTGGAAAAGTCACTTTTGTTGCCTTTTATGCTGTTTTTGGTTTATCAAATGAAGCATACCTAATTGCATTTGAGTTTCAATGCAACAAACAGACAAAGCAAATTTTGTTAAAAGCTATATTTGTTTGTTTCATTGGAAATAATGAATGTTCACTTTGTAGTATAGTCAGTATGAAACAATTTGTCCCTCTGGCATTATGATAACATCAAAAATCGTGAGCCTCTCGGTAAGTAAAGTTTCTCATCCCTGTGCTCATAAATAGTCAGATAATGTTACACATTCTACATTTGCAAGTCCAAAGACCTAACCCTGCAAAAGCGTAGCAACCTATCAAATACAGATAGGTTTTGTTCTGTGATTGTAATGTGATTATCTGAGTCTGCAGGGGACTTGATTGACTGGCCTGTGCACAGTTTAAATCCCCTTAAAAAACAAATGCAAGCAAATAAATATTTCTTTGCTATTTACTGAATTTTCAGATCTGTTACTATGATCAGAACTGTGATGTATAAGAACATAACTCAATTAAAAGTACTGAAACACATGTAAGTGACACAGAAATACAATTTATTATTTTGGCTGGTAAAAAATCTGCTTAGCCTCAGGTGAATACTCACCATTTGGGCTGTTGAATCAGTCGGGCCCTTGTTAGATGACTTTGGTATAAATTTAAAGAGTAGAGTGCGTTTCATTAGTTTCTCTCCCTGTGCTTTTGCTGTAAATGAGCAGTAACTGTCTTTTTGTTTGTTAAATGCAGATTAGTATTTGCACCCCTTCTATGAGCCCTGTTGTCTACAGTCATGCCCAGCAGTGAGTTAATGCTCTAAGCAGATTTACATGGCAAATGGTGCATTGCTATCAATGCCTTGGTTCTTAAGATGCTCCCATAGGACCCCCACTTGCTCCTCTTAAGTCCCTCACCTTTTGCCCTAAGTAAGCCTTACACCCAGGTGGCTGGGAGGAAGATGTGTAAGAAAGCTACACACTCTAATTACACACTCAAACAACATTTATCGTGTGCGTTGCAAGAGTTAGTGCCAAATGTAAACAATCAGAGGCACATCTCATCTGTTACTGGTCTGTTTATGTGGTCACAGCATAGACAAGCACTGAGACAAGGTGCTGTTGATGGCAAGAATACTCTCATCTCAGATCTGTTGTTAAGGGGTGTTAGTGGCTGAGTCTGTTAGAATGCTCGACTGTCAACTGAGAGGTCGAGGGTTCGAACCCAGCCCTGGTTGTCACATGTTGATGTGTCCTTGAGCAAGACACTTGACCCCAAGCTGCTCCCACTGCAATGTTTGCGAGCCATTCTTACATTTGCAGGCAATTTGCATTTAAAACTGGCTCGCAAACAAACGGCGCACTCACAACTGCAAATCGGTTCTCATCGTTCACTTGAAAGAGCTGTTCAAAAGACTTGTCTCATTCATGAATGTCACATCTCTACTGCAAACCTCCACGGAAGTAGGTCAACAAAACAAAGCCTCTGTTTAGGAGTAGAAGAAGATAATACGATGATAGTAGAAGACAAGGTAACATAACGCGGTAGAAAAAACGAGTCACAACATGCACACGGGGCTGTTAGGAGTTGCTGAAGAGTTTCTGTGATGATTGCAGGCAGGGGCAGGCTTGAATACCCGATGACTTCCAGTATTTGAGCTAAGCTAACTCACGGTGGGTGAACTTTGTCTGTCTCTTCCTTGTTACTGGACGCACAGTCTAAAGAATGGTGTCTACCTGCTTGTCATGAGACAAGACACGAAAAGAAAAAAAATGTTGGCATGTTCTTCTAAGTAATACTGATGGACAACTTGCATAACAACCTAGAGCCATCAGTGAGTGCATGTGGGTGTAAATGGGTCGATGTGACCTTGTTGTAAAAGCATTTTGATTCATCAGAAAGACTAGAACAGTTCTGTATAAGTTTAAGTCCATTTACCATCTCCATTTGATGGCAGTGTTAGATCACCTGGTGCTGCGCTGGGCAGAGAGGATTTGTCAGAAGAACCTCAGAATGTGGTGGCTAGATGTTATTTCTGTCAGGGTTTGTGAAAGAGGATGCCTTCTGTCACATTTGTGGGTACTTATTAAGATTTGAGATTTATTTGTTTATTTATTTTAAAAATGGGACAGTATGCATTCATGGACATTTACACGTAAATACCTGGAATTATAGCCAAGCAACTAATTTCCATCACCAGTCCCATTTGTCTGGTTTGTATCAACACATAAAACAAAAACAAACATCAGTAATAGGAATAAAACCCACAAAGCATATTAAAAGACGAGCAACATACATAAACTGTAGATAACCTAATCGACATACAGTCCAAAATATAACTGGCCGGAAGTTGGGGGACCATTGGAATTATACAGAATGAATTATAAAGTGCTGGAGTGATAATTAAAATGCCATAGTGCTTAAGTACCAAATGCTGAAGTGCAGAGTGCTCACTGCCTGGGAGCTCAGGTCCTCATTATATTACAGACACTGTGCTAAAGTAAAGTTGTGAAAATTAAAGAATCAGAATTATGTAACAGGAACACTCGATTTTGAATTGTTGCTGATATTCGTTGTGCAGATATTTCTGAAGTTGTTATTTCCGCTATCGATACAACACTGGTATTTTCAATATCAAGAGCACAAAGCCTCCACTTTACCAAAATTGACGAGTTCCTTCCATGACAGCGACAGTCTGTTTTTGTTAAAAACAGATGTGAAGCAAGAAAGCAATTTTTTCTTTCATAAATTAGACTTTTGACTCATTAAAGTAGACATTTAGTGATGTTGAGGTAAATCATTATGGTATATATGTGCACTCCGCCAATAAAATTTGATTTAAGACTTTAATCGATATTTCCCTCTTAAGAAAAAAAACACACAAGTGACACAAAAAACTATATGATTGAAGTTTTGCCTTTATGTTATCAAAAAATGTTCCAAACCTAAACAGACTTTCCCTCTTACAGTTGAAACGCATGCTGTAATTTTGTCATAAAATGTTGATTATGTAGTTCAAACTTAGGCAGGCTTGTCTATATGAACACTGAAGGTTGAGCTATTTTCACAGTAAATTAACGTGGAGCTCTCTGATCAGTATATAATCTCATTTAAAGAATAAATACAAGCCTAAACATGTGCTTGTGCAAAACTTGAAAAGGCCCACCACCATGAAAACTACATTTTCAGTATTTATATTTTCAAACATTGCAACAACTTATGATTGGAGTAAAAGTAGATTAATAAAAAAAATCTGGATTTTTCATTTTTTTAATTTTCTGCAGAAAATAATTCCATTTAATCAATTGAATCATCATATTTCCCAGCCCTAATTACAGCCAATAAATGGAATATATATGACAAATATGTACTGCAAAAATATCGGCCATAAATATAAAAAATGTAGATCTGTATATCTACCAATAATCAACTTTATAGGCAATTATCTGTCCATGCTGCTATTATTTCAAAGATATCATGCATGTCTAATATGTGCTCAACCAACATGCTTATCCATATGATTAAGTCCCTCACACGCAGAGACAAACACATCAGCCGGTCCTGGACTGATGTTGACAAAGTTCACATAGTTCACAGAGGAACATTTTAGTCACCTGTTGTGAAACACCTCCAGTCTCAGTGTGACGTGTGTGAGGAGAAAAGCCTGCTTGTCACTGGACTCTCAGGTGATCCTCCTCTTTCAGATGACACCCATTCCCTGCCCAGGGCTCACCACAGAGCCTGTTTAACCAACCATCACAGGACCACAAGCTGTGTGCCTGTTATTAGACACCTGACTTACCTGAGGCATTGATACACGTGTTTCGAAAAATAAAAGCACACAGCTGTTTTTGTTTTGGAGTCTGGCTGCAGCTGCTCACCATGACTTGTTAAAACAGCGTATATGTTGACCCCAGTGTCGACTCTCTGCTGCTCCAAGCACCAGCCAAGAAATGTTTATAAAATAAAGATAAAGTAAAGAATACTTTGTAAGACTTTACTGTGTGTTGGATGTATATTATGATTTTAGTATTCTTGTGTTTATGATGCAGTATGTTCTGCTGAGGATATACCAGATGACTCTGATGACCCACTGTCTCTCCTTAAGCAATACCAGGGTGCATTTTCACTCTGTTGTCGACATTTGTTGCTCTTATTGTGTCTTATTGAATGGTTTTATACAACAGTGTGTTCATTAATATGAAGAAGTCTGACAGAAATCAGTTTAAATTTGATTATGGGGGGTTGGTATCTGTCATAAATTTGAGTTTATTTCATGAGTCAGATTAATAAAGTTTCTTAAATTCAATCAACTCATAAAGTACAACAAACATGGGATTTCCCGATTAATGACAGAAATCCTGCAGACTTTTTAGTTTTTTTTTATATGTGTGTGGGTTTTCCTTTAATTTGTGTTTGTCTTCTTACATCACTGTCTGTATTTGCCTTGTTTGCCTGTCAGTAGTTGGAAATAGGGATGCCCTGCTCAACTTTTTTGGCCCCTTTACGGATCCAGATTTTTAAAATATGACTGTATGCTGATACGGAGTCTGGTTTTGTTTTGTTTTTGTTTTTGTTTTTTGTTTTTGTTTTTGTTTTTGTTTTTGTTTTGTTTTTGTTTTGTCTTTGAGCCACAATTTAATAACCTCCACCAAGGAGGTTATTTTTTTTGCTGGCATATGTTTGTTTGTCTGTTTGTTAGCAAGATTATACAAAAACTATTGGACAGATTTGGCTGATATTTTCAGGAGATGTTGGAAAAGGCCCAACTTAAAAATGATTACATTTTGGTGGTGATCCAGATAACTGCTGTTACCGAGTGATTGCTTTTGCTCAATAACTGTCTTAACTAATAATGATATCAACATGATACTGAGTGCGTGGTGTGGGGTTTTTTAGGATCAAGGAATCATATCATGATGGTAACTTTATCATGGAACTATTGCTTATAGATGTAACAACAATACAGTTGCAATCGAAATTATTAAACCCCCATTTCAAATTAGGTTCATTGGCAAAATGTACAAACTTCCAGCTGTTTGCAATAAAGAAATAAAACAAGAACAACTGAAATAGCTAAACACAGCTAACATTACAAGAGGCTTCATCAAATTTCAAACAAAATGCCACTTTTAATGACTACTGCAGTGTGGGACTGGGTGCACTGCATTCTGAGGAGAACAGATTTCGCCAGGTATCATCGAGTAACCATGACTACCACAGACTAACCGGCATTGTCCGGAGGATTTCTGCATCTCTCCCAGTTTTCCAGCAGTGATTCCCGGTCAGGAAAGGAGCAAAAACAGGATTTCCTCTAAGAAAAGCTTTCTTTGCTCCTCTTTTAAAGAAGAAATTGAGTCCATGTCTGATAAAACTGCAGATATTGCCACGTCCACAGAGACTGCTACAGAAGCAGCTATTGTTTTCAAACATGCAGTCACTTCCTGCTGTCGTTACGTTTTCAGTTTCCGTCTCTCGTCTCTGGTTGTGCCGTCCAACTTTTGGCCGATGCAGTCGTAGGAGATTTCAGACAATGAATCAGGCCGGTCCATCTGAACTGTAAGGTTACTGCTGTTCACCCGCACCCGCAAATTTGATGGATTTAATTTTTCACTTGCACGGTTATGATGTGTACCTGACCACGTGCACTCTGCACTGTGGTCTGTTCTCTCAAGGAAATGGACCGACTTCTGTTGTAAAAAGTCAAACCAATTAAAACATTAGATTTTTCAGTTTCCAACAAAGCATGACATGATTTAAATCACATGACTGACATTGCATGTCCTGTCATGTTGCTGATATGCATGCACACATTTGCAGTTGAATAAAATGATGTTCAGTCCTTGTGCTCTGTGTGTCTGAAACACACCATGTTACAGCCTCTTGCTCTCCCCCAAAACTGGACCATACCGAGGAATTAATATGAGCGTAGAAAGCCTTGATTTCCTCAGAGCTTTCTTGTATAAAACTCTACCGCTTGATTCATTTGCTGAGGTTAAGGGACTAAAAAGAAAGACAACAGATGAAGCTAAGAAGTGAAAACGAGAGAATGAGCAAGCAAGAAAATCGACAAAAGAAACGTCGGAAAACAAGATTCCCGTTTGAGAGAGATAATGCTGTTATATTAACTGTAAAACAACTGTTTCAAGGTGAAAAGGTTGTGTTTTGTGGTTTTGAAATGGGATTTAAGTTTATAATATTTCATAAAAACATCATCAAATTTCAAACAGGACCAGATCTATAGTCAAAGTAGATTTTAGCAGATAGTTTTGTGGCTGCATGTTGTGCCCACAGCTCACAGCAGCAGTTTTACTTAATTCAGCAGACATAAAGTCACAGCTTTTAGTCTGCATCCCCTGAGAGAACAGCTGAGGTTAGCAGTAAAAAGTCTGCTGTGAAGATCGGAAAAACAATCCCAGCATGGATATTATCTGTTTCTAACTTCAGTGAACTCCTCTCTGTCTGCACAGACTCGCAAAGCAAGTGAAGCTCCAACTGTTTTTTTTTTTGTTTTTGTTTTTTGTGGTGTCGCTGTGCACCTGCCATGCAGAGAGGTTAGATAACTTCCGCAGTGGACGGAGGACAGATGCTGTATACATGCTGCCAGCCTGAGCACACGTCCATCATGCACACAACTGGATCGAATCCAACGCATCTCAGTTTCAGCCCTCACTGTTTCTTACGCATACTTCATGGAAGCGATGTGAGTTGATGAAGGAGAGGTCGGTCAGCGCTCAGCAGATGTCAGACTTTTGGAAACAACAATGTTAAGCATCTCTTTCTGCAGTTCCTCTCAGCAGTCCTCACTGAACAATAAAGTTTAAGGTTTTTTTCTGTTGTGTCATGCAAATGAACTAACTGCTGATTTTGTAGCAGTAGTAGTTTATTTCGTGACATGTAAAAAAAGTAGAATAATAAAATAAATGAACTATTGTAATCATACAATAGTGGACAAATGTAACGATATAATACAAAACTGACAAACTAAATATGAAAAAAAAAACTATGATTTACACATCCGAAAAGGAGTGGGAAGAAGTAATACTTATTTAATCCCACCCCTTATTTGTAAAATATTATTTGGCTTCCTTATCAATATAAATCTGTACAGTAATTAATTACAACCATAAATACAGACATATACACAGACATACACATATCCCTACTCATACATAAACTGAACGCAACTCCCCCAAATACAAAAAGGAAAAAAGAGGGCGGGACAACCAAATTATTCAATAAACAGTAATCATCAAACACCATCATTCCTATATCTCCTGAAAATCATCTCTTAGTGCTTCTTTTTAAAGATAGTGGATAGAATAGGACATTGAGGCGAGCGAGTGGGGAAGGACATGCAGAAAAGGTGCAGCAAATTGGACTTGAGCCCAGCTGCGAGCAATAGACTCCATATGCAGAGTGTGGTGCACCCTGACCTTTAGGCCATGAGTGCCCCAGGTTAAGCCCCTCATGTTTGGGGCGTGGATATATATTGCTGCAACCAGGGGAAAAATCTCTGCAAGGAAGTCTTTATAACTGTGTTTATTACATTTTACATCAACACAAAAATACAGGATTTGTTAAAACAAAAAAAGGGATCTGCTTAAATTGAGCATAGGCAGGTTTGTGGACAAGAACACTGAAATCTGAGCTATTTTCACAGTACATTAATATGGAACTCTCTGATCAGTATTTATTCTCAATTAAACTAATACAAACCCAAACGTGTTTGTGCAAAACCTGACAAAGCCTACCATGAGGAAAACTAAATTTTCAGGATTTATATTTTCAAACATTGCAACAACTAAATGGAGGAAGTGTAGGTCAAGCAGAAAATTCTCAATTTTTAATTTTTAAATCTTCTGCAAAAAATAATTCAAATTAAGGGAGTTAATTGATATATGTCCCAGCCCTACACTGAGTGGATATATTGTTGGAGCTGTGGTTATTAAATGAAGCTTCTCCTCTTCTCTTTGTGTGTTGTCTCTGTCTGCAGAGGTACATTGCCTTTGAGGACTCCCAGGATGGAGAGAAGAAGGACCTCCAGTGCCGGCTGGTGGGGTTGGAGTCACACACACGTCAGCTAGAGCTAAAAACAAAGAACTATGCAGATCATAGTAAGTCCATCACATGAACATCTCTCTGCAGGGCCTTGAGTGGGGGTGTTATTGAGAGACCTGACCACACACACACTCGCAGCACTGATAGCATCGACCGTTTGCAGGTCTTGTGACTGTTTGTGAGCCTGATGTGCCAGAGGCCAGATGGACAGCCGTGCCATTACTGAGTAAGGCCATTAGTACCATACTCTGAGTGTTTGCCTGCCAAGTCAGTTTAATGAGCTGTAATTGAATAGACTAAACGTGTTTCAAGCTCAAACAGGTCAGAAGAATAACAGGAGGATTTCGAGAGCTTAGACCTCGACAAAGTTGTTTACGTTATCTAGGAAATAAATCAATTTTTGGGGGGCATTTCCAATCTCTCTGGGCCAGACACATGAAGAGATAACTGAGCTCATCTCATCTTCCTCTGAAGCTTTAAGACCTCAGTAATAATATGGGCAGTTTTATCTTCCTTAAAGGGGAGTTCTGATGTTTTTCAAACGTATTTTGAAAATTTGGGGCCGTTTACACGGCAACGAAAATGGCAAAAAGCTGAGAGTTTTTGTTGTGTTTGCACCTTCCGTTTACACAAGAACGGTGTCCGGAGTGTAGGGGTGTCCCAATCCGATATTGATATCGGATATCGGTCCGATATCAGCAAAAAAACAAATATTGGATAATATTGGCCTGCATCTAAAATCTCTGATACAAGCAGTCTATTCTAATTTATTTTTATTTATTTAATTCAGTTTTAGAATATGCTTTTGTTTAAGTTAAACACAGTGGTTATTTTGCTATTTAAAAATATATGTTTTTGTTTTTATTGGATTTATTGAGGTTACTTTTCAGGGTCTTATAATTTGTTTTTTATTTATTTTATTTAATTGTAGTATATTCTTATGTTTAAGGTTAAAATGTATTTAACCCATTGGTTAATAACAAATGGATTAGTTTTTCCCATACCTACTATTGCTGACTACTGTCCTCTGTTTGAGTAATCTCACTTGATCAAGCCTTTTCTTACAGTCCATACTACAAAATAAGGAATAAAAGTATGTATGATTCCTGCTGATATCGGTATCAGTCAATACTCAAGGCTGCAAAATCGGTATCATATCGGAGGTGAAAAATTTGTATCGGGACACCCCTACCGGAGTGCCTAAATCTGCAAACTTTTGAAACCAGGGTCCAGAGTGGAAAGTTTTGAAAATGCTTTTGTGCTCGTGTAAACAGGAATGTGCTGCTTACTGTGCTCGGTTTGTTATCGTTCCTCCAACAAAATGTGGATTTGCTGCATCAGTACTCTGACCAGCAGAGACACATTTGTTATATTCATCAAGGACTGATAAGTGTGAGAAGTTTGTCCTCACCGGAAAGCGTTAGTGCACAGATGTGTGTTGTAACAATGCTGTTTCATTACAACCCTACATCGCCAACTCCTGGTGTGGCATGCTCATTACTGCATTTTCAGTTGTTCTCACGAATCCGTGTGAACACGCATCGTTATCACACTGTCTCCGTGTGAATGCGGAGCGCTTTTGAAAACACAAAGGAAAAACCTTTCTGTTTCTGGTGACAATGTTGTCGTGTAAACGGGGCCTTAGTGGAGTGTTGATGGCCCAGGTTATGTCTGTGAGCAGCCGTTGTCCTCATTTGGCCCAGGTTCAAATCCAACCTGAAGATCCTTCTCCTCATGATATTCCCAACTCTCTATCCCTTCACAGTTTCTGACTCTATCCAATCTCCTGCCTGTCAAATGAAGGTGCAGAGGCCTGCAAAATAAGTCTTAGGGGAAAAAGGAAAAAAGGATACATCTGAATTTAATGACCACTGGAATTTGAATTGGTATTATTTAACTAGAGATGGAGATCAGAACATGGAGAAGTTTGAAAATCTGAAAATCAGTAAACACCTGACCTTCTCGATACTGCTATTGAGTCTCATGGTTTCTGTGAAGGAGGGTCATTTCCTCATATCAGTGGTGCACAAACATTCAGCAGTTTTGCAGGGGGTAGATTAAGCTTTGGGCACATCCTCATGGTGAAGAACAACTTTTTTTTTCTTAAATTTGCAGGCAATCTGCATTTAAGAATGGCATGCAAACGAACGTCTCACTCAGAACTGCAAATCGGCTCTCATCGTTCACTTAAAAGAGTTGTTCAAAAGTCTCGACCTCATTCTCCCCGTAAAACCACCTCAGAAGTAGGTCAACAAAACAAAGCCTCTGTTTAGGGGTAGACGAAGGTAATACGATGATAGAAGATAATGTAAAATAAAGGGGTAAAAAATGGGTCACAACAAGCACATAGGATGGTTTAGAGTTGCTGAAGAGTTTATGTGATGACTCTAGGCAGAGGCAGGCTAACACGCTACCCATATGCTCCCAATGTTTGAGCTAAGCTAACTAGCGATGGGCGAGCTTTGGCTGTCTCTTTCTTGTAACTGCACGCACAGTCTATAGAATGGTGTTTATCTGCTTGTCATGGACTTGGAAGTGAGGCAAGACACGGAAATAACAAAAATGTTGGACTATTCTTTTAAAGCTAAAACAAGCTCAGTGGCTTCTGCAGCATGAACATGACATCGTGTTTCACCATTGTTTCCGTTGTTGTCAGGGTTGGAATATTGGTGGTTGAATGGAGAGCTTGGGCTATGACGTCATCATTTGTGAAAATTTTCGTATTTGTTGAACAACTTGAAATGCAAGGAAATGTGCGTTTTTGGGCACCCAAAATGCCATATTTGTGTGTCGACGAAACACCTATGTGATTAAAAACTTGCCTAAATTTGTCTCTGCGTGGACGGCAACAGAGTAATGTTTGCAGAGAGGAGATGGAAGAAGTGTGGCTGAATTTTATACAGTATAACACATACTGGAGAACAGTATTGTTTACCAGGAGTGCCATGTTTTTGACATTGTTTACCCTTTATAGGTTTTTTCTTTTTCACACAGAAAATCAACAGCAATCGATAAAAGAAGTGGTTAAAGAATTGAGTAAATGGACAGAATTAATTAAGGCATTGGTGTTAATAGAGTTCATTCAGGGGGAATTATTGATCACACTGAGAAACTTTAATAGGATCATAAAGAGCGTGGTGACAGAGAAATGTAGCTGTTTTTCTTGAAAGGTCTCTGTACATTTGACAGCCTGTTTTAAAATGGGAGTTGTTGTGCTGTTAAATATTTTGTTGTTGTTTTTTTAATGTTGTAACGTTGTTTTGGCTGCTACCTTGGCCGGGTCTTTCTTGTAAAAGAGATTTTTAATCTTAATGGGACTTCCTGGTTAAATAAAGGTAAAGAAAAGACAACAACAAAGATTAATTCCCATCTCTAACCAAAATGCCATAGCCTCCCTTTAAATCCCTTTCCATTTAAAGACCTCCAGATAACAGCAGGTTTAATGTGCACATACACACACACACACACACACACACACACACACACACACACACACACATCATACTGGTTGCAGAAGGACAGACATTCTTCATCTGCTCAGAAATTCCCTCCAAAAGTTGCACAAAGTACTTAATGAGGCAAACAAACATCAGGAGGAATAATTTGTGTATATATGTGAATATTTTTAGCTGTATTTTCTTTGCATACTTTTATTTTTTCTCATAATAGCCAAGGCTTGAGGGAATCATATTGAGATGTGAAAAGCTTGCTCATCGTTGACCTAGCTGTGATTTCATTCTGTGAGGTTTTTGATTTCTCTCTGTGGTCATAAAACTTTTGCATTTATACATAAATTTGTAATCCTCACAACATAAATATTCTGATAGCCCAGGTTGTCCTGAAATTTTTATTTTTTTATTTTGATAGTGCTTGATTGGGTTGATGTTTGATTTGCATTTTGAAAATTCAAAAACAAGGCAACTGGACTGTGTAGAGTTTTTGAATTTTCAAGATGACCATGACCTGGATGAATGAGAATCTATACAGACGTATTTTATTTGCATTATTACAAAGAAAAAGGGATAAAAAAGAAATCCAGGTGTACTTAAATTGCAGAAAATGGCTTGGAATTGCAAGAGTTAAAGCCACGAGTCTCAAACCGTGTGATCATTGTTTTTAAAAATAAATCAAACAAAATATCAGTGAAACACACATCAACACAAAACTCTGAATCTAAAAATACAGCCCACATCTGAACCTTTGAGTCACCCTGCAGTCTCAGAGTGCTTTAGAAGAAGCCCACATGACGTGTGCATGACTGTGCAGTTGACCGTGTGTGACTACTTTTTGTTCTACCATAACACCATAACATGGGCCTCTGCAGGGGAATTCTGATCACAGATTACTTTTTCCCTTTTTTAATGCAACACTTCCCCTTTTTGTATTCAGATGTTTCAGATGATTGTGGATAGAAAACACTTAATCAGCATTTTGACTGAAAATATTAATCAGTGTTAAATCATATTTGAGGAATATAAACACAATCATATACAAACACAGTGTTGAGTTATGTACTGAATGTAAATGTGCAGGTTAATTTCTTACTATTGTTTTTGTTCTGCCTTAATATCAAGTGTACCCAACAGAAAATCATAAATGTGAGGCTGGATCACACCTTTTTCTTTTTTTTACATTTATAGAAGGAAATAATGCACTTAGATCATTTAGTCTTTTCTAAATTCGCGTTAAAGACAAAACATTTCTATGTAAACAAAGTGGCTTTCAGACATTTTCCACAGTTCCTTGCACACACAAACACAGTTCTGTTGTTAAATCAAGGGTGTTGATATATATATATATATATATATATATATATTTATATACACATATAAAATGTATTGTTATTATTTTTTGCTTAATTTGCTTTGTTTGTTCTTATTTTCCTCTGTTTATGTCAAGCACTTTGTGCTACATTTTTTGTATGAAAAGTGGTATACGTGTCAAGTTAAATTGATTGATTGATAAACAGAAACCCAGAGCACTCTCTCAGTGTAGCTCATAAACATCAGGACTTTGTTTTTTAGGTTGGTATTTCTTAAAATGAGCTGAACTATGTGGAACAAATTGTTCTGTCTGTACAGCCACAAAGTGCCCTTTTCACAGTCTTTACAAATTCTCTAGAGTCCAGGATTTCACACTTACAAACTTGTTTTTCAGAGTTTAGAAAGACACTTAAATGCACCCGATGAAGGGTCACAGACTGTATGATTTGTCAAACCAACTAAAGCAACTGAACGCATCAAACTCTTGTGAAAAGTCTCATAAGGCGACAGTTTAAAGCAGTGTTTTTCAAACATTTTCTGCCCACACCTTAAATCAAGCCTGTTTCTCAAGGATCATTATATTCATAATAATGCCACTAGCCTCTTTAATGTCATACTGGTCTGTACAAGTTTATTCTAAACTATTGGCTTTTCTGATGGATTGCTTTATCACTTTTTGAAATATTTATACAGAAATATGCAAAAATGAATTTAAACTTGGTTAAATTGGAAACACATTTAAACTTGACAAACCACATCCTATAGAAGAAGAGAGAGAGAAAATAATAACCTCCCACACCTTCTAGTTCTGTTAATTGCCGAAGATGATGTTTTCTTCAAGGTTTAAGTAGATGTCAAAAGTTATAGAACAGCAGCTGTATAATGAATTTAATGCACATGAAAAGAGTAATTTGTTGTAATAACTTACGCTACTGGATTTTTGCCAATATCTGATATGCCGATATTCCCAAACAATTTTGTTGATATCAATACCAATACCAATATTTTGTGTCAAGAGCACAAAGTCTCTACTTAGCTGTGTTTGACTGGTTTCCTTTATGGTTACAGTCCATTTGTGTTAAAAACAGGTGGAGAGCAGGAGAAATAAACGTATTATTTTGTAATAAATTGTGTTTATGACTATTGAGTGGACATTAAGTGATGATGAGGTAAATCATTATGGTATCTATATGCACTCCGTCAACAAAAATCGATTTAAGATTTTAATCGATATTTCCCTCTCAAGAAAAATAACACCCACTAAGTGACACAGAAAGTATGTGAATGAAGTTTTGAATGAAGTACAGCTGTACATTTTGCCAGTATTACAGCCAATATATGGGATATTTATGGCCAGTTTCTATGGCCAAAATATAAGCGATAAATGTCAGCAAAAATCTTCAGATCTGCTGATACCGATATTCAACTTTCAAGGCAGATATCTGCCTTTACCAGTATTGGTCCGATAACATCGTCCGTCCTTGCGCAATGTTGGACAAGGCAGACCTAGACTTGCCTGAGGGCACACTGTGCTCTGCCACACCATTAGAGAAACTCTAGTTTTAAAGGTAGACAAACTTACCAGTTGGGTCTGTTATCAGTTTTCACCACTCGACTGCGTCCAGATCCGGCTCAAAAAATTCAAACATGATTGATTGACTGCGACTGAGGTCCAGTCTGGTCTGTTCCCCTCAGATTTAACTTCCTATGCTGACTCACCCGACTTTACTGACTCTACCCAACTGGGAATTGTGGGTAAAATCTGTCAAAAAAATCCTGTAGTGGGTCCTCAACTTAAGACCCAAGCGTCTTTAAATTGGTGATGAATTATTACTTACGTTGTCATACACCCCTAATCACAATCTCATGTTGACATTGATACATGACGTAAAAAAGTCCATTGTTATTATATTAACAGATACACATTTATCTGCTCTGTTAGATACACCTGTTCAACTGCTCATTAATCCAAGTAGGAGGACGGCCAAAGTGCAACAAGATGATTAAACGGCTGCAGTAAATAAAATTACTACTCAACCCAACCAAGACGAGCAGAAGACCATCTCTGAATGCACAACAGGTTAAATCTTGAAGCAAATTGGCTGCAACTGCAAAAGTCCACACCTGGTTCCACTCCTGTCAGCTAAGAACAGGAAACTGATGCCACAACGTGCATGGGTTCACCAAAACTGGGTGAGTAGAAGGTTTGAAACATGTTGCCTGATCTGATTAGTTTTGATTTCTGCTGTGATACTCAGATGGTAGAGACAGAATTTGGCAAAATCAATACGAGTATGGATCCATCCATCCCTCCTTCTGTCAGCAGTTCAGGCTGCTGCTGGTGGTGTAAAGCTGTGAGGGATATCTTCTTGCCGCACTTTAGGCCCCTTACCCAACTTGGCAAACTTTAATCGCCACAGCTCAGCCTTACTGAGAACTGTTGCTGACCATGTCCGTCCCTTTATGACCACAGTGGACCATCTTCTGATGGACACTTCCAGCAAGACAGTCCACCATGTCACAAAGATGGAATCATCCGACACTGGTATCTTGACATGACAGTAGGACTGAAAGATTTATCGTTTTTGGATGGAAATCGCAATTTCAGACAATTTCAGATCGCCAAAGATGTAATTTTTTGCAGCACTCCTGGCTGACCCTGGATCTGTTGTGTCCACTATTTCACACATACTGTTTTACACATTTGCAGCAATTTACATTTACTGAAGTGCTGGTGAGCAGGTCAACAACACGAAGCCTCTGTTTAGGAGTAGAAGTTGAAGTATCCCTTAAATAATGAAAACATTATTATTATTTATCATCAATATTAAATGATGAATATTGTGCTATGTGAATTTGATCATTGATTTCCTTACTGTTGTCTATAATGTAAACATAGTGAATATTGCACTGAAGCTTGATTTGAAGAAAATTGTGAAGCAAATTGAAATCGCTATATCTGCCAGAAAAATCGCAATTAGATCTTTTCCTAATATCATTCAGCCCTACATGACACTGAGTTAACTCAGTTACTCCAGCTGTCTCCACAGTGACCAGATCTCAATCCAATAGAGCACCTTAGGGATGGTAGATTCATATCGTGGATGTGCAGCTGTCAAATCTGCAGCAACCGTGTGATGCCATCATATAGATGTGGACCAAAATCTCTGAGGAAAGTTTTCAGCACCATGCTGAATCAATGCCATGAAGAGTTAAAACAGGACTGAAGGAAAAGTGGGTCCAACCTAGTATTAGCAGGATGTTCCGTATAAAGGGACTAATGGGAGGGATATGGTCCCCGTATGTTTCAGTAGAATCAGTGACCACGGAAAAAAAAAGTTACTTTCACTTGAACATTGTATAAAATTCTATATATGTATCACACAGATTTTTACATCAGGCTAGTCAGATTAATTTGCATGTTTATTGGATTAGATTAGATTAGATTAGATTAGATAGAATTTTATTAATCCCTTGGGAAGACTCCTTCAGGGAAATTAAGATTCCAGAAGCATTTCAAGCACACAGGGTGAAAAAAACACACGGTATCAGAAAAGTAAAAAAAAGTAAAGACCAATTTCAAATTGTAAATATAAATGAAAATGAAAATATGGCTACTGGCTACTGCTCCCTCTCGTCTTCTGTCTTCCTGCTACTCCTCCTCCCCCTGAGTGAGGAGTTGTACAGTCTGATGGCCTGAGGGACAAAAGAGTTTCTCAGTCTGTTGGTCCTGACCTTGAAGGAGCAGTCTTGGCTGAACAGGCTCCTCTGGTTGCTGATGACGATGTGCAGAGGCTGACTGGCATCGTCCATGATGTCCAGCATATTCTCAGTTGTGTCTCATATCTCAGTTTTTTCCTTGGACTACAGATAGTGGAGAGGCTTGGGAGAGACGGGGAGGGCACTCTGCAAGCTGGCCACAGGTTGGCATCGAACATGGGCCGGCAGAAGCATGTATAGAGGTCGTGCCTGGTTGCTTACCACCCGGCCAAACCAGCACCCCCACTTTTGGATTTTTAAAGGAAAGAACCGTCTTTTTCACGAGGGTATTTACTCAAGTATCACTTCCTATCCTGGGTTGTTTCTGATGATCACCCTATCAGTAGTTCCTCTGTCGATGGCCACAGCCACACTGAATCATTCATGCATCACTGTGCAGCTGCTGTCTGAACTTTCAGTCTTACACCAATGTAGTAAGCACTCTTGGGCTTTTTGAACACCTGGAAAAAGTCTAGTTTTGACTTGAAGCATCGATTGTGAAAGTGTCTGTGAACAGGCAGGTGTCTTTAGATCGCAGGCAGACACTCGGTGTATGAACACAAATGGATTTCCAGTTTACTTTTAGTATCATCAGCAACCCCTCATACCGGCAGATTTGCTTGACTGGCAGCTGAAAACACACTAAAGCAGCGATGGGCTGTTTTGTCTACCAGCGAGGAGCTCCTGATGATGGATAATTGTTGTTTCTGACGTGAAGATGATGGTGGCTCTGTAGCTAGGTGTGTGGATTATTCTTTTATTTTTCCTCTGTTACACTTTCATAGATGACTTATATGTGTGTACTGTATGTTAAAGCCTTTAAAAGCTTCTGCTACCGATTAATTTGATATCCTAAATAGACCTTTGTAAACATGGATCAAAACAGTGGCCAAAAGTAGAGTGAATAGACCCAAAGTGCATATTACCCCCATTTTATTATATAATGTATCCCACCGTTGTTATCGAAGTCAAAGAAGCCATTGACAGGTAATGATGTTTGAAGATGTCTTTTTAATTCATTTTATTTGTTCAGCCTTTGGTAATGTTCAGTTTCACACATGAGAGAAAAGTTTCACAGTTTTATCTAATTTCATGCCTGAAAGGGAGCAAGAAAATGCATGTATCTTGCTTGCCCCCTTTTTTAAAAAAGCCAAGTTAAAGCTAAGTGTTTACACTTAGCAATGTTAAGAGATACACAAAAACTATCTGTCTTTGAACACAGCTTTATATTGAAATGAGTAAAAAACACTACAAACACTTGCTTCCCCCCCAAAGTTTATTATTATTTCTTCATCATCTGAAATGGTTTGTTGTAAATGATTACAGCAGTTTAATTTTATAGCAGAGCTCATGCTTCAGCTCAGAGGGTGCCGTTGATGTGTGGTGGCCATCTTGTGGGGCTAAATTGTCGCTGCATCTCTTTGCCAGCAAAGAAAACAGAGTCAGCTGATGAACTGAATGCAGTTCTTGTGATTTTAAGAACCTCATATCAGGACAGTGCTTCATTTTTTTAGACTGAGGTTCTCAGATAGTTTAATATTTGTTTGTTATTTCCCTAAAAGTGAATTATCTGGGTTTTTGCATAGGAAAGAGTGAAAAACATCAAGCCATAGAAAAGGCAGGGTTCTTTTACAATCTAAAATACCATCGATAGGATTTTTGAATTATAAAGCCATGAAAAGTCTTTAAAATTGTTTTGTTTCTTTTTGATGAGAGAGCTAAAATTTGTTTTGCACTTGTCTTACACTATAATTACCAGGAATGCACATCAGCTTTGGTTGGAAAACTGTTTTTGGCAAATGAAGTGATAAGATATCAGTTTCAGTTATTCAGTTTAATTCAGTTCACATTATACACATTATTGGCATGAATGTTGTTGAGTATTATTGCAAAAAAAAATCTTGAAACATATTTCAAGACATGTATTCCAAATTAAAGGGAAATATTTAATTAAAATTATTTAAATTAGCAGTATTATGATAGTAGAGGTAATGAAAATAAAATGTTTATAATTAAATTAATATGAAAAAAAGCAAAAAAAGCAATGTGTTTATTTTTTTTTAATGTGTGTGGGTGTTTTGTGTGTGTCTGTAGTTGTGTTTGCATGTTTATATTTGTGTGTTCAGGTACCTTTGGCTCTCAGGTCCTCACACTTTGATACATTTGACTGCAGCAATCTCTCAGTTCTGTATTTCTCTCAGTAAATATGGAATTTTCTGAACATCATTTATATTTTCAAGCTCTGAGGAAGTGGAGCTCTGTCTCTACCTGTGGTGGCACAGTCTGTCCTCTGGGAGCCAGCTCTTTTTGTGACAGCCTGTCTCTGTAACTCACCTGTGGTCTCTGAGTCTGTACCTTGTCTGGACTTTTCTCAGTGAAGGGTCTTTTACCAGGTAATCTAAATTTGTGTTCTCTGTTAGGAGACAAATAACACTTTAATTAGCTTTATTTTTGAGTTGCTTTTTCCCAGTATTTCACATGGATTTCTTGTTGTTGGTTAATAACTTCATTCGGTCTAATTTGGGGTGTGTTGGGTTTCTGGAACTGGTTTGCTTGTATTATAAATATTTGTTAATTGTTAATATTGTGAATTCCTTGGCCTCATTTGGAATCTCACTTCTACTTCATTTTAA
This sequence comes from Cetoscarus ocellatus, assembly GCA_037902135.1. NCBI lineage: Eukaryota > Metazoa > Chordata > Actinopteri > Labriformes > Labridae > Cetoscarus > Cetoscarus ocellatus. The sequence goes on along the minus strand of JBAMNC010000891.1, from coordinate 514,511 downwards.
CTTATTTTTTCTTCATAAGAAGTTGATATTGCTTCAAGACTCTGCATGTTGCAACCTGCTTACTTAATTTTGATCCTCATTTCATTTATTTTCATTTTTATTGTATTTATTTTTTATGTTATTTTATTTAAATTAATGCTCCTATTTATTTTAATGTCTTTATTTGATGTTTTATGACTGCTATACTGTGTATAAGAGCAACTGAAACAACAGAGTTTCCCCTTGGGATTAATAAAGTATTTTCTGATTCTGATTCTGATTCTGATTCTGATTGAGGGTCTGCTATGGTCCTGGTCCTCTCTCTAGGCTCATGATTCAGTAAGAGCCCTTGGACCATCAGGTTAAGGGGACTTTTCTCTGGCTTCAGCTCAGGGTAAAGTGATGGCAGGTCAAGGGATTCAATTATTGTTTTGCCCCATCAGCAATGGCACTTCAGTGCAGTATTATATTGAATCTTTTTGGCATATGAAGGGCTGCCTCAGAAATTACTTGGAAAAAATGATGGAAACAATGTGATGCTTGCACAATAAGCGTTAAAAAGTTGTTTGTCCCTGTGCATGTGTGTGCTCCCTCATTTCTGATTCCCTTTCCCCTTGTTAGTACGTCAGTTTGCTTTGATATCTTTTAGTTATGTTGATATTAAGCATTTAATATTTTATATAATAATGCACATTAAGCATTCTGAATCGTTCAACAATCTCACTTTTTTTGGTTCCTCTCCGGATCTTGGGGGGGCTATCTCATACCCAGGACTTGACGCCAGCCAATCACAGAGCAGTAAACAGAGACAAACAACTATTTACACACACATTCATGTTAAAGGGTAGTTTGGAGTATGTCTGCATTAAATGAGAAAAATGTGAAATGTGTGATAACATTGTTCAATATTGTGAGAACAATATGAGTTACGATAATTGTACAAAAGATATAGCGTGCATTATTAGATTTATCCTGTTCTAGCCTGTGCTATTACCCTATTTTATATAAAACTTGCAACCATTAAATTCTCCATTAAATTGATACAAATTAATTTTAAGGTAGCTTGCAGCCAGCTTTAGCTTCATCTGTCTGCACCAAAAGGTGTAACATTAGGGCCATTTTTCCACAGAATTCTGCCTGACTACAGTAAAAAAAAAGTTGTTGTGATGCGTTCATTGCAAAGGCTCGTACTGCAATAATGAGGAAACTGCGCCAGTCTAGAGTTACCAGTTATCCATGTTGTTAGCGCGTGTTTTGGTCTGTGGGACGTGATCCACCCATGCATGCATCGGGACATTCATACTCCACACAAAAGGGTCCTCACCTTCCCAGTGAGTTGATCATACAACCCTCTTGCTGTGAGGTCATGGCACTACCCTCTGCACCACTATGCGGCCCCATCTCACAAACAAATCACAACTTTAAGGTGTTTTAGAAATAAAAGGTAGATGCTAGAATTGTGTTTATTGATAGTACTTTTGCGGTCAAAGATGGTGCTAGTCTCCTTAGTTCAGGCCATGAAAAGGTCTCAGAAGGTCTCCAACTTGTTTTAAAAGAATAGGCAGGAACCCTGGTGATGAAGAAGCAGGCTGCACGCTCAGAGGACTGTAGGCTTCTGCTCATAAGGCTCATTTTATACTGAGATGAAGGTGCCATGTATGGTCTAATGTTATCGTTAAAGGAGTATTGTACCAGTATTAATTTACTTATTGCATTGTGAATAATAATTTTCCTTTTTTCATTAGATTTTATTTTGTCACGTGTATTAATTTTGCCTTTTATTCTTCTAGTCAGCAGGTTGGAGGAGAGAGAAGCAGAGCTCAAGAAGGAGTACAACACTCTCCATCAGAGACACACTGAGGTATGCGTCTGTGTCTATGAGCATGCATTTCAGTGTCAGCTAAGGTTTATTTAGCTCTGTGTCTCAGGGCTGCATGACATTCAAAAAAATCAAATGCATTGAAATTCTGTTTTAAGACTGATATTTTTTGTAGTAAGATAAAACTATAGAAATTAGACCTGAGAAATGTGAATAAATGTGCTTTGTGTGTTCACATCACAGAAGCAGCAAACAAACCAATACAAAAGTCTGTATTTCAGAGACTGTAGAAAATATCAGAGAAGCCCTGAACTACATCAGCCATATGGTTTCTGAAGTCCAGTCTGGAACAGCCATCATGTTGAAAATACATCTCAAACCAGCTTTAGATCAACCTAATTACTGATGAAGTAGTATTGTTTGATTTGATCTATTAGTGAATCAAAATGGACAAATAATATACAGTGCCCAACATAAATGAGTACACCCCCTAGTAAAAGTAATGTATTAATCAATATCTAAATGAAAAAAATAACAATTTCCAAGGTTTTGACAAAGCTGAGTTTAACATAACATTTTTTTACCACAAAATGAAAATAAGGGTAATAAGATAACTAAAATTTAGCTTTTCTCCCACCCCTTTGATTGGGGTGTTCTCATTTTTTCATCCTGATCTTAAATTGAGAAAAATACTTTCTTTGTGTGCAACTTAAAAAAATCTTGTTTGCAATCAATGGCCCACATTTGGGGGATTAAACTAAAGGTTTTCTGAGAAATCTGACGGGATGTACTCATTTATGCTGAGCACTATATGTAAAGATATTCCTCCTGGTACACTCTGAGGACACAAAGACAAACTGCTAAGGTCAAAATGTTTATTTTTTTAATGTTTATTTCTGCCACAAAGATCAGCTTGAGTATGTGTGTGAGCTTTCTGAGGATGCTGCGGCCAGCCGTAAGCATGAGGTGAAGTTTTTTTCACTTTTTCTTTGGCTTCTTTTGATTGGTGCATTTTACATTCATAATTGTCTTTGTGCTTCTCTTCTCAAATGTTTGGAGGAGACTGCTCCTAAAATCAAAATATTTAATTTTCCACTAATTGTGCACCCGTTAATTGTAATTCACCTGACTTCAAGGTTTAGCTTCACCTGACTGCATCATACACAGTACACAGATTTTTTTCCACTTTTCACATCGCACCACGAAGTGCAGGATGATGAATATGCAATATGATAAAGTGACGCCCCCAAACCTCAAGCTTTTACATCCCTCCGCATTCAGACAATCCTACTTTAGAGGGATGGTTTGGGTTTTTGAAGTGTGGTTGTGTGAGGCACATGAGCCTGAACGTGTGCCACAGTGTCACAGATTTCTTTTCAGAAGTCTTGGGACAGACGCATAATTAAAAGAACTGTGGGAGAAAACAAGCCACAAAAACAGCGTAAGGTCGTCACATGCTCCTAACAGTTTGTTTCCATTCACTTACTTTTCCACTACACCTGCGCTTTGATTAGGCACTGTTTTGAGACACAGCACAGTCTACGTGTCCTTCCACCAGCATCATAAGGATCAAGCTACTTACTTTGAAGATAAGCTTTCATTTGTCTCTTCTGTTTTGTCCTTGGAGTTTGTAAAACAGTGAATGTGGTTTTTCTGTGTTTTCCAAAGTATCCAAAGTAAACTGCGGACATATTTGCTGAAAAATCGTCAGTATATCCCGTATGACAGTCTATCTGTGGTAGAAATGGATATGAAGCAAGAAAAACAACATTTTTGCCTTTATGAATGATACTTTTGATTAATAAAAGTAAACATTTAATGATGAAGAGGTACATTTGTAAATTCTACCAAGATACGGATTATATTAGACAAGTTTTTACAGCCAAACTACCGGCTGTAAATATCCCCAAAAATGTTCATATCTGCCAATAAAAGCTGTCAAGGCAATGATCTGCTGATGCTGATAATGTGCACCTCTACTTCTCATAATGACCAAAGTGTCTCCATATGTGTACCAGCCATTAGTACAAATTTAGCAGCTTCTTACTCTGCTGTTTCATGTGATATATGCAATAGTGAGGACATTTTTGAATGTGTACACTGCCACCTGCTGTAGCAAGTGTGAATGGATACATGAATGGTGTGGCTGCACTTGTCCTCAGTGCTGATGGTGGATGTACAATAACAAAAAGGCTTGTATATTGCAAGGCTTTACAGTCTAATTATTTATTGCTGTATAGTGATGTTTTGAGCACCTCTGCTCTTCATCAGACTTATGGGGGTGGAGGCAAAGTTAATTTTGTTATGCTTTTATTGTTTAGAACATATTTGACATTAAAGAACCCTGAAGATTAAAAAAAAAGATTTAACTGAATAGTCCGTGGCTATCAAATGCACATGCACTGTTATCTTATCAGCCAGTCTGAGCGACAGTATTGCTGTAGTTAAGTATAAACTGTAATTATCTGATACATGCAGTGCTTAAATTTAATCCAAAGTAATTCCAAAAAGTATTCTTTTCACCATTAATGGCAGCAGTTAATCTGAGGATAACTGATTAATATTCATATAACCCAGTTTTGGCTGCATGGAAATAATGTGAATACATGGCCTCTGGGCAAGTGAACAAAATGGGCATATGGTGTGAGACAGCAATGCTTGTTTACAAGAACAAAACACTTTTTAAAAGTGTTTTGAGTGTTTAATTTTAAAGTTTTAAACAAACTCTTTGCATCAGCTCACAGTGTGGAACAGTAAAGTTTAAGATTCACTGCACTGGTACTTTTCTGTTGCATGAATACAGTGATGTTTTGCCCTCACATAGTTTTCTTCTTGTCCTCAGTTTATTTTCTTAATTTTATATAGGATCTTTCTAAAATCTGTTTCTGTGTAAGATACAATAATACAAATTTTTTATAACTCTCTGACTCTCTGTGTGTCTTCTCTCTAGATGATCCACAGCTACATGGAGCACTTGGAGAGAACCAAACACCAGCATGTAGTAACCCCATCAGAGCCTCCAGACACAGGCACAAGCACATCAGGAAGGACACGGTGAGACATCCCTACAACTTCAGTCTGTGTCGTGTTGATTCAGTATTTAACACAAGGGCCCTGTTTACCCAAAATGAAATAATTCCACACTCCAAAGTGATGCCAGCACCACAGAAACTCTTGTTTTTTTCTCAAATATCTTCTCCTTTATGACGATGGTAACTTTTCTATGGGTGTCACAATTCTGTGACATGAAATGGCCTAAATTTCAGCTACGATCTTTGCTGATACCTGAGTTACAGATACAGCCAAACTCATTTTAGCCAATAAAGACATTTTTTCATGGAAAAGGAACACTGAGTGTCTCCTATATTTGGATTCGTCCAATTCTTACAGGCCATTAGTTTTGGAAACAAACATAAAATAGGACAAACCGCTAATCACTCTAATTGATACATATGAAATTTTTCAAATGTAGGGATGTATTAATGCTACTGTAATTACAAGATCATTGCAGTTCATGCAAGCTGTATTTTAACAGGAACATAAAAACATTTTGAGAGCTACAAGTGGCATTATGTCAATGAGTTCTTTTACTGCAGATTAGACCTGACCCCTTTTTTGAGATTATGGGCCCTGTCCTATGCCGGAATCAAAGGATTTGGCGTGAAGCGCATGTGTCTTCTCTATGTTTCCACCTGACTCAAGTCTAATTATTATTTGTGAACTCATGCTGTTAAAATAGCAGGTGATCATGGGCCCCATTTTGCGCCTAGGGGTGTGTTTGTCTGAAAATGAGGAGTGGTCAGGCACAAAGCTATGATGCTTATTAAAAATGACACTTCACACACCCTAAAAGATGGACTAAGGTCTAAAGTTTGTGGCGCAGAGGGTTTCTGATATTTTGAGGACACATGAGAGAGATTGAATCACATCCACAAGATCAAGACACACACTTTACTGAGCATGTTTCATTCCCATTGGATGTACAGCAGTATACATTCACCATTACACACCAGAGCATTTGTTAAAAAACAAACCTCAGTTTATAGTTTATAATGAAGCAGAGGGACAGCCAAGCTTTTTGGCTATGCTTTATTCCTGTGCGCTCCAGTGCACATAATACTCCCAGTAACAAGAAAAACACACACTATTAAAGATTTTAATGCAACGTGGAGCTGCATTATCAATTGGTACCACTGATACTTGTGCTCACAGATAATAAAACAGGCTTTCCAGTGTGTTTTACACACACAACCAAGGGTTTCTGCAGAAAAAAAGAGAAAATTAAAGCATTAAAGCCCACGGTTATTTAATGTTTATTAAACAGGTCTAACATAACCATAAACCTGTCTGATCCAGTAGGTTTTATTTACAGATGTTAATTATCAGTAAGGTTTTGCTTTCATGCTCTAATATAAGTGTCTAACTCATCTATTTGATTGTTTCTTGCGCTCTGGAATGCTTCAATGAAGAAACACTCTTCAGTCCTAGGATTTACACATTTCCTACGGTGTTTTGTGCATGTCCTTTGGGTAGAGTAGCACAATGAAAGGAGAAGACTTAAATAATCCAGCAGACATTCCAATTAAACAAATAAACCCACAGTGTAATTAGCGAAACTTTTGATCTACAGTATGTTTTGCCAAAATACACCCATGTACAATCAAGGAATATAAATAGCCTTTTTGTGCCCTGTGCCTGGCTTTGCGCTGAGAATTTGTATCGTCAAAATATAGAGAAGACATGCCACAAACATCATGCACTCTTAGATAACATGCTTTTTGATGTCAAAATAGGGCCTTTTAGTTAACCTTTATTTTAGAATAAAATAAACAACAGGCTTGTAGGATGGTTTCTTGAGACAAACCTAAAAAAAATGCTTGAAATAACTTAAAATATTTCCTGTCCAAAAAATTAACCAAGCTACATTTCAGACATAAAACTGCAGTCCACAGAGCTGACGTTCAAGTTTAAGGATAGAGGATGAAAAGACAAACATCCATAAGCACTATTGAATCTGCTCACAACTTTACAAACAGGATACTAACAAGTAAGGCTGATCTATCAATGTTACATAGAGAAACTTGTCTGCTGATACTGATGTTTTGTGTTTTTAAGCTATTATCAGCACTGACACCATGACATTAATATCTGAGTCCTGAATCTCAATTCAAAATTACAAATGTAGAGTTCATAGGGCAGAATATCAGATTAGAAGAACTCCTGGACGATTCTTCAGCTCCTGCTTTAGATGCAAATAGAACAACAACCGTGATCCCGACTCCCACGCACATACAGTTTATGTTCCCACAGGCAAGAGGCAGAACTGGGTCAGGGAACCTGTCTAAGCAAAGGAATTGCACCAAGCATAAATCAGTGAATTTTAGAGGAAGGAGAAGAGCTGGAAAGGATAAAAAACAAAGTAAAGATGTTGTGAAGATATTGGAGGTACAAAGAAAGTTTCGTGTGTTTGGAAAGAAAGTTTGAAGAAGTGAGAGAACGGGGAGATGGTCATTTTAGGGTCAGGAGGGAGAAAAACTGGACTAATGTTGAACGGATTCAGGATGATGTGGATGTCTGTAATTAAGTGCTGCAGTTTGGCTGTTGGAATAATCTTCTACAGGATTATGAGCTTCCTGGTTGATTGCTCGCTTGTGGACTGGATTATGTGCACTACGGGAGGCCTGGAGGTTAATATGGACCGTTCTGTTGTCACTAAATTGATATTATAGTCACTTGTTCATCCTTATGTGTTAGCAAACAACAGTTTCTCTTCTTAATTTCCAATTCTTTTCAATTTTCAATTTCATCAGAATGGTGATACATACTGGATGTTCAGCATTTTTGTCAAGAAAAATCAAAACAAAGTTGGTCATAAATTAAATCCACATGGGCCAGAGCTCGACTGTCACACAGCATTTTTATTAGCAGTTAGTTTCATGATATCAGTGTACAGACAAAATGGTAACTGACACATGAGTTAGCCCTTTGTGTAAATAAGCAAATAAATCAATAAAATGGTGATTTAATGAAAAAAAACAAATAAGATTGTAATTTACCATTGAGACGTAATACAGGTATTTTAAAAGTATTAATTAAGGCCAGTAAGCATATTACTGTCAGTTGGTGATGCAGTGAAAAATCTTTTTTATTGGTTGAAGGCAAAGTATTTTCTTTTCCAATTCAATATTAACATATACTGGTAACTAGAAAGCACTCAGAGAGCGCAATCCTGCAAGGTAGCTCACGTATTGCTGTTACATCTATAAGCAATAGTTCCATGATAAAGTTACTATCATAATATGATTCATGACCCTGAAAACCCACACGTAGCACTCTGATGTTGACATCGTTATTAGACAGCTTTGCGCTAAAGTGATCATTTGCTAATGGTGGTTATCTGGATCACCGCCAAAATCTAATCATTTTTAAGTTGGGCCACCATAAAAATGGTGTTGTTATACCCAATACTCATTTTAAAATTTATCAGTGTGTCTTAAGATCTTGATTTATTTTCCAGTCCCACTTCCCCCTTAAATACAAAATATGAAGAGTTTTCAGAAAAGTTAAAGACTGAAATGTCTTAAAGGGAACATATTATTCAAAAAACACTTTTTTAGGCTTTTGAACACATTTTTGGGTATTTGGTCTTCCTCCCAGCCCACAAAATGTGATAGCAGACAACAAAACCTGTATTTAGCAGGCTGCATGAATGTAAACTTGTGGCATTTGGTGAGCTGTTGAGCCTGTTGATATACTGTTACGCAACAGTAAATTTTCATTTGCATACCTAACCTGATTGGTCTACCTGAGTATCCCCCCCCCCCCAAGCTTGAGAACTCTTTTCTGAAGTGCGGCCATTGTTGTTTTACCTGTTAGCTAGAGATCTGCATACACCATGTCTAGACCCAAAACCTATCACTGCTTGGTTGTTGGCTGTAAACAGCCACATATATCTTATCTTATTTTCAAACAAGCTGTTAAATTTGTGGATGCACGTTATTAATTACACAGTATTGGTATGGGCAAAAACACTGCCTGGCCAAAAAAAAAAGTCACCAGCAAAAAAAAGGTCATACACTCAAATATTTCGTTGGACCGCCTTTAGCTTTGATTACGGCACGCATTCGTTGTGGCATTGTTTCAGTAAGCTTCTGCAATGTCACAAGATTTATTTCCATCCAGTATTGCAGTAATTTTTCACCAAGATCTTGTATTGATGATGGGAGAGTCTGACCACTGCACAAAGCCTTCTCCAGCACATCCCAAAGATTCTCAATGGGGTTAAGGTCTGGACTCTGTGTTGGCCAATCCATGTGTGAAAATGTCTCATGCTCCCTGAACCACTCTTTCACAATTTGAGCCCCATGAATCCTGGCATTTGTCATCTTGGGATATGTCCGTGCCATTAGGGAGGAAAAATCCATTGATGGAATAACCTGGTCATTCATTCACGTAGTCAGCTGACCTCATTCTCTGGGCCATAATGTTGTTGAACCTCGACCTGACCAACTGCAGCAGCCCCAGATCATAGCACTGCCCCCACAGGCTTGTACAGTAGGCACAAGGCATGATGAGTGCATCACTTCACCTGCCTCTCTTCTTACCCTGATGCTCCCATCACTCTGGAACAGGGTAAATCTGGACTCATCAGACCACATGACCTTCTTCCAGTCCTCCAGAGTCCAATCTTTATGCTCCCTGGCAAACTGATGCCTTTTTTTCCAGTTAGTCTTAGTTAGTGGTTTTCTTAAGGCTACACAGCTGTTCAGTCCCAATCCCTTGAGTTCCCTTCACATTGTGTGTGTGGAAATGCTCTTACTTTCACTATTAAACATACCCCTGAGTTCTGCTGTTGTTTTTCTTCTATCTGATTTGGCCAAACGTTTAAGTGATCGCCGATCACGATCATTCAGGATTTTTTTCAGGCCACATTTCTTCCTCGAAGACGTTGGTTCCTCACTATCCTTCCAGTTTTCAATAATGCGTTGGACAGTTCTAAATCCAATTTAAGTAGTTTCTGCAATCTCCTAAGATGTTTTCTCAGCTTGATGCATGCCAATGATTTGACCCTTCTTAAACAGACTAACATCTTTTCCATGACCGCAGGATGTGTCTTTCAACATGGTTGTTTGGGAAATGAGAAGCTACTTATTGCACCAGTTGGGGTTAAATAACTTGTTGCCAGCTGAAAGATAATTGTCCATGCAGTAATTATCCAATAGAAGGCTCGTACCTATTTGCTTAGTTAAATCCAGGTGGTGACTTTTTTTTTGGCCAGGCAGTGTTTTAGCTGAAGAAATGGAATATCGATATCTGCAGTTATCAAAATTTCTGTTGAAATGTACAGCCAATAATTTGGCCAAATATAATAGTCATATATATCACATATAGTGGCTGGAAAACCAACAGAATGTATAAATGTTACACAATGCTTGACTCGATTATTACTGAATATTACATTATAAAACAGAAGTGTCCTCTATTGGAGAATCAAGTGTTGTTTTCTTTCCACATCAATGTGTAACACATACAGCCTGTCACAATGAGAGAAACGGGTCCATTTTCAGTAAGGAGGTACCTCATACTCTTGGCCAAAAATATCCACGTTATGTTTGGAAATTTCAGCAAATCGGTAGAAGTCCAATGTTGTACATCCCTTGTTATATTTTTTTTATTGGGTCTTAATATACTTTGTAGTCTAATTCTGTTCTTTGTATGTGAGGCCTGTGGGTATGCTCTTAGGGTTTCAGCTCTAAATGTTTGATCAAATGTCCTGTTATTAATGAAATTATTACTCTGTTATCCAGAGACAGCCTACAACTGTTTTCTTTAATAACATGATAAATGCTCTTATGTAAGTGGAAAATAATAATCTTGTCTTAAGTATGTCCACCAGTGTAGACAATCATTTCTTTTTTAAATAAAATAAGTGGAGGTCATAGTTATTAAAATGCTTTTGAAGGTGCTGCACGTGTGTGTATTGAGGACCATGTATCCCGGGGCCCTTTACTCCCCCTCTGGTCAAAAGAGACATGCTGCCAGCCCCCCCGTCTCTCTCTTACACACTCTTAATCAGCCTCCCTGTTTTGCAGCCAATAAGCTGCAGCCTGAGTAGAGGCATAGGAACGAGCTGCCTCAGCATCCAAAAGAGAGAGAGAGGAGGGAGGGAGATTGGAAGAGACAGAGAGGGAGGGTCAATGGGTGCTGCCAAAGTGAGAGAGGGAGAGCGTCAGAGCGTTCTGGACGCCACAGCGGCAGCCGCGTCACATCCCGACTGAGAAGAGGAAGACTAAAGGAGGATCACCTGCTGCTGCTGCCTCTCCCTGCTCAGCTGCATGTGCCGCTGCTTTAATCAGTCACTGCTGCTGATGCCACTGGGATTACGGTTGTTGTGACTGCTGCTGCTGCTCCGTCTCTGCGGTGCACAGAGCCTAACACAGCTACAAGGATTCAGCTTTTTGACCTCAGGCGTACATGAACTTCCTCAGGGCGATTCCAGTCTGAGGTCTACCAGTCTGATGGATCAGTGACCCTCACCTTATCTGCTGTCATCATCCGTGCCCCCCAAATCATATGGTCCCGGTTTAGACTCTGGGCCATCATCTGGGGGGGCCATGAGCCCCGGGTGTATGCTGCTGTTTGTTTTTGGCTTTGTCGGAGGTGCAGTGGTCATCAACTCTGCCGTCCTGGTGTCTCTGTCGGTGCTGCTGCTGGTTCACTACTCTGTCTCCACTGGTGGCTTGCCTGCCCTGCCTTCCTTACCCTCCTTACCCAGACCCTGCAGGTATTCTTTGTGGCTAATTTCTAATTAAAATGTGAGATTAGATTGTATCGACCTTGTGCATCTGTGAAGGTTTCCGGCTGATAGCCATGCAGTCGCAGTGTTTCTCTCCTGTGGGCGTTACAGTCTGACAGTATGAGACTGCTCGCTGAAAGTAGGTCAAGAGAGACGTGAAAAATGGCAGAGTCATACCTGGAAGACAGCACCCCCTCAGTAACATCCACCTTAAAAAAAACTTGATATGGTTCTTCTCTTGCTGTCATTAATGAAACTGTAGCGATGGACTCACAGTGGGCATGTGTTTTCCTTCCTTAACCCTTGGCTCAAATACAACAAAAGACTCTAATGGTGACCATCAGTGGCCCGCATGTGACCTCTTCCTCTCAATATGGTGGTGTGTCCATTGTATTTAGACTGCTGTTTTTTCATCTCTGCCTGCCGGCTGCTCTATTCACTATGGCAGCCATTGTTCCTCTCTCCCTGTATGTTTTGGAGAATGGCTGCTGCTTTGTATCGGTCTCTTGTAACAGAGGGTACTGTGTATTTACTTGAGTCTGTTCCCAAATTGTCTTCAGTGCTGAAGAGTTGCTTTGCGTTCAAGATAAGGGTGTGTGTTTGAAGTATGTTTCACAGCTTAAGGGTTATTATTGAATATTAGGGGCTGTAGTGCACTAAAGATGAACTTGTTGACTGAAGTTTAGGGACGAGAATTGAAAACCAATTTCAGTTAAGAATTAATAGCAAGTAAGGTAAGAAATCAATATCATTAGTCTTCACGTCTAACAGTTCTTTTATCAATTCAGTGTTCATTTTGACAACACTTTCTAATTTAGTTTTATAGACTTTTGCTCAAAATATCTTTTAGTTTTAGTCATAATTTAGTCATCTCAATCGTTTTAACTTTAGTCTTGTTTTAGTTGATGAAATTTCACAACTTTTTAGTCGATGAAATATACTGAAATTTTAGCCGACTAAAATATGAAGTGTAAAGTGAAAGGCTTTTTTATATTACCTTGAATTTCTGAAGTCATGTTTTACACTTGGATAAAATGAATTATCTAATAACCCTTTACTGAATGCTAGTAAAGTTTGAATATATAAATTAATATAAACAAATTTAACTTTTGTGTGAAATGCAGTGACCTTTATTTAGGCTACCTGGCAGAGCATCTCAGTTACAATACCAGAATTAACAACAAACAGTGAACTTGCTTGACATAAATATATCAATTCATAAGGGGAGTAGCTCTGATTGGATCGCTCCCCAACTTATCCCACCACCATGAAGCTCAGGCAGCTGTGATTGGATGTCTCTCTTAACTCATCCAACCTTTCCATACAGCCAAAGTAGCTGTGATTGGATATATTCCTAACTTGTCTCTACTTTCTACATGACCAAATTAGGTCTGATTGAATTACGTCCGTGTCAAACATTTTCATCTAGTTTTTATTTGTTGATGAAAATGTCAGTTAATTTAGTTTTAGTTTTTGTCCATGTGCACTTGTTTTAGTAGTTACTGTCTACAGTTCATCAGAGGAAAAATAGTTGTTGACATAAACTGTGACGAAAATAATTAGTCAACCAAATTAACACTGACTCAATTAATTTTATTTCCATCAGAGATAATCAGCATGAGTGAAACCAAGACGTCAAACATGTGATCATGGCAAACAGGAGACAGAAGTGGCTAAAAATGTCGCATAATTTTATACAGTACAGTACTAACTGTGCAACATCCAGTGTCTGTGTGATTTAAGGCAAAGGTGAAACACCAGGAACTTGCTGAAGCATTTTTCATTGGAGAAAAGCATCAGATATGAGGGGTGCCATGTGTTTTACATTGTTAATCCTGAAAACCTGTGTGGGCCTGCTTTTTACTTACAGAAAATCCATAGGGATCAATAAGGGAACTGATAAAGAATCAGATGGATCAGCAGACTTGACATTTGCATTGGTATCAGTAAATATCAATTTCCATTCCTACTGAAGTTTCAATCACTCATCGACCAATTGGATGTTGGGAAAATAATGTCACTGCCTCATTACCCACTAATGGTACATTCAAATTCCTGTTATCAAATAGCTATAAATCAAATCAATAGTATCTACATATGTACAAAACAATCGTATTAATATTGAAACATGCAATGTGGTTCTCAAGCAAAATAATAGACCTCGATTTGTCAATTAGTCACTTTAAGTGAACTTTCAGTCAAAAAGAACAAAGGCTTTTCTAATATTGATCTCATATTTTCTTAAACCTTTATTGAAGGTTTGGCCCACGGCTGCCACTTTTCCCAGTAATCAATGTCAAACAGGTTTTGGACACAACACGCTAATCTTTGAATATATGTAAACCCCTTGTCAGCCCTGCAGCAGCACTGACGCTAATCATCTCCAGCTGATCAATATGTTCAACTGGCATATCATTAGCTGAAGCACAAGGAGATTTGCAAATTTATTTGAGCGTGAATGAAATGATCATCCTGCTGATAAAATGACAAAAAAAAAACCACAGAATTTCTGAAACTTTGAATAAAACATTGATATTTCTGCCAAAGCAATCGGAAAATACAGATTGTCGAACTTATTTTCTAATATTATTTAACAGAAATACAAGCCTACCAACTGGTTTTGTCTTTTTATGTTGTAATTTGTTCATTGTGACATTCTTCACGAGTTAACACAATTTTCCCAATTTTTTAGGCTAGAAGTAAGCAAGAGTAAAACACTGTTATGAAACTACAACATGGCAACTATTTTCTAAAAAAAACAATACTGTCTAAAATCAAAAGTGGGGCAACATCAGACATATTTATGCTGCAAAATAAAATGTTCAAATCTGTGCACGTGTTTATCGCGTACCTTTTTTCAAGTATGTGTCTGCAAGGCTATTGTAAAGTCCCACATACTTTGGTCTTGGAAACCAGAAGTGCTCATAAGCGATCTCACCCCTGTGGTTTTGGACTCATTCTTGCACCCCTCAGTCAAGCCACGCTGAGCGGGCCCTCTGCTGGATCATGTCATTCAGTGCTCCAGGCACCCTGATGTCCTACTGCACTGAATATCTTCATTGAAAATGGCCTTAGACAGTTCAAATATGATCCCCTCCCTACCCAGTGTAAATTAAACGTTTGAATATTGAATAGAAAGTCAATAAATCAATTAATCTTTATTTGTATATCACCAATTCATAACAAGTGTTATCTCAAGGCACTGAACAGGTGGAAGACATACTCTTCATTTTATACATACACTATATGCATTGTACACAAATATTCATTATAAAACACACGTATACACATACATATATCCAAAGCCCAACATGAATCCATCATGAGCGCAGCACTTGGCCAACCAAACTACAGGAAGGTGCATCTGGAGTGAGTAAGTGGGACGTAATGGCGCCAATGAGACAACCAGCTTTATTTCTCTTCTCACACTCCACTATCGAGCTGTGTCAGGGCAATCGTTCCAGCAACAACTCTGTGTGGAGTCTCAACTGAGACTTGACTTCAGGTCAGACTATTAATTTAGTCTTCTGGTTATATCACACTATTTCTGAAACACATAAAACGCTGAATACAAGTTAAAACCGTTAAAAATCTACCGGCCGGATGAAAAACAGCATCAAGAGTAAAACTAATTCATTACAACACATTGCAGCCTTCTGTATAACAAGAGAGTAACCAGTAAGAGCCTGTCCAGTCTGATTTATGTCCTGGAGAATATGTCCTATACTGTCCACACTTTATTACTGTCTATAAATCACAGGTCTTTGCGATGCTGCTCTGGTCTCTGAAGGTTTCCTTTATTACCAGAGGAACTCTTTGTTTTCAGAGCTTTGCAGTTTTTTCTCCATTAAATGTGAGGAAGTCTGTCAAAGGGTAAGGACTAAATATTGAGCCTGAAATAAATATTCTGACAAGTGTGATTAATCACCAGTGTCTGATAGTCATAGTTTGATTTGAAAAAGCTTGATTTTTGGGTGCTTTGACTGATTGCATTACAACTGAATGATTTCTCACGGTGATCTTATGCCATGACATGAAATTATGTGAACCAAACTAGATGAGTGGGATCATATTGGACAAGTGTAACAAGTAAAGTAAAGTAAACAATGTGAGGAGGTCAAACTAACTGACTCCTAATCCTTTACACTTTTAGAGGCTGTCATTTTCTTCAGGTATTTAATTTTTTATATTTTGTTGGAATAAATATTGTTTCTTAGAGCCACTGTATCATTATATTAACGTAATCATATCAAACTATTATTTTGTAGGTCACACTGTAATTTCATCCTCATTTGGTTGTACAGTCCAGCACTTAGGAGGGTACATATACAGAAGAAAATCTCAACAGTTAGAAAACATCCTGTCACAAGATTTGATCCAGATATCCTGGAAACCTTCTGGATTAATGCCAGTTCATCCTCATTGGTTAACATGGATTAGAAGATCTAGATAAAAATATCTGTCTTATAGAATCAAACATAGCCCAAGATTTAACTGTTGTCACAATTCTGTGCTTCAACTATCAATTTAGTCTATAATCAGTCTCACTCTCTTTCTCTTGGTCTTTTTTAAGAAATTTTTTTTGGTCCATGATTGACTTGGTGGCTCCAGCTTTTTTCCTGGGATTATAATGTTGAAATGTATGGAAGTTTTACAATGTCTCCATAATTATCCAGGATGGACTGCCTTGGAATTTTGATCATGATAATGATTTATTCATACAGTGCCTTTCAAAAACAATTTAGAAACGCACTTTACTTGCACATGAACATAAACCAAACACAGTGCAGTTACACATCAAGATCACACACACACACATGCACACATACAGTATATATGTGTACAGTACAGTATCCAGTCAAATGTGGTCTACTGTCACGCAGTGCTGTCGTGTTTATATTCATGTTGTAAATATTGGTTATTACCTCCGCCAAGGAGGTTACGTGTTTGCCGGCGTTGGTTTGTTTGTTTGTGTTCAAAATAGCTTGAGAAGTTATGGACGGATTTGGATGTAATTTTCAGGAAATGTGTGGAATGGGATAAGGAAGAAATGATTAGATTTTGGGACTGATCCGTATCACCATCCGGATCTAGGAATTTTTTAAAGGATTCTTTAACATTGCGAGATAGGACCATTTTCGGCATTTGTGCATATAACTCCACAAAAAAAATGGTCAGGGCACTTGGTAAAAAACCTACCTTGGCAGAGGTTTGTGCTCTCCGGGTGCTTTCTTGTGTTAATTGTGTGAATTCCTTAGTCTCACTTACATAGCTAATTTAGTTTTTCTTCACAAGGAAGTCGATGTAGTTCAAAGCTTCTGCATGTTACAACCTGTTTTCTTACTTTTTTACTTAATTTTGGATGCTCTCATTTACTTGAATGTCTATTATCTATTTTAGTGTCTTTGTTCGATATTCCTACAGCTATACTATGTATAAGAGCAACTGAAACAACCGAATTTCCCCTGGGGAATTAATAAAGGATTTCTGAGCTCTGATGTATATATAGAGTGCTTAACAAATTTGTCAGACTAAATATCATAATATCAAGAAAACAGAAACATCTTAGAAATCTTTTAAAGACTTGGTTGAAAATAAAAAATGTAATTGTTACTGGACAAACATTTTGATCTGGAGTGAGGACTTTCAAAATGAATTCACCTTTTTTTATACCCAAATTTGAGCTGCACACTGTCCTCACTGAGATATTAATCAATCAATTTTCTGTTCAGGAATACAAGGAGCTAACTTTTAATTTTACATTTTAATCAGAAATAATAAGGAGCTTTACTAGTTTTCCTGCATTTTTGTTCAACAGTAAATTCTAAAATTCATGGATATCAATGATAATTATATTTTTGCATTTAAAATATTTTAGTTTTAGGACCTTTGACATACTGGTATATTAACTATTTAAAAATAAAAAAATGATTATGCTAATTATTGTTTTACTGTATTTTTACTGTGTCTGCCCTTTTCTACTGTAAAGCACATTGGTAGGCTGCTGGCTATTTAAATGTGCTATATAGATAAAGCTGACATTGACATTGACATTGACAATTATCACTGCTGTTATTTTAGTGCAGCTGTGGTCTAATTAATTTGTTAAGATTCAAATTCATTTATTTAGGAAACCGAGCTTGAGTCTTAGTCTGCATCTTTTCAGTAGGAATGCACAGTATTTGATTTGTGTAGCACTTTAACTCCAAACTCACTCATACCAATGTTTTTGTCAAGAGCACAAAGTTTCCGCTTCAGAAAAACTGGCAGTCAGATCTGATGCAGGTAAAACAACATTTTATTCTGTAGTAAACAATACTTCCGATTTGTTAAAGTTGACATTTAGTGATGATGGGTAAATCCTCATGGAGTATTAGTTCATTCATGTTTGTATCTGCTGATAATATTATTGTTTCAATAATATTAGGCACCTCTTCTTCTCAGTCCTGTTTTTTGCTTGTTCATCATTTCCTTGATGCTCTAAAAGCTTTTACTACATTTTCATGCATTCATTTGTTTGTCAGTTTACCAGTGTATTTGTGCTGTGCTCTGGAAGATGACAAACTGAACTATACTAAACTAGAAATAATGTTCACTACAGTAGTTTAGAGATTGCCATCTTTATCCTCACGTGTCAACCAATCTTTGAATTTTCATCATAACTTTAAACATGTGCCATATTAGAAAATGAAAATCAGCTTAACATAACTGAACTGCTGTGACTTATAAACCACCAACGAGGTCAAAACTCAGTCTGCACGATTTTTTCTATATTGCATAACTATAAAGTTATAATTCTACTTATACTTGTTCTCACCAGAATTGTTAAAGTTAAGGGTGAGTACATCCTCATCGAGTAGTGGTGCAGGCTGCAGACTCTAGACCAGGGCACTCTTACGTAACGAGGAAATAAAGAGGAGCTAAAGGAACAATACCAGCTTCCCCTCTTTTACTCCAGCTCTCTTTCCTTTTGAATAATCCTTTTCTCTGTTTGTCTTGGTTTCCAGGAAAGAGCGTCCCATCTCTATGGGCATATTCCAACTTCCAGGGACTGATGGTGTGACCCCTGACCTCCAGAGGGAACCTGTGGACACTTCTTCAGAACCATGGAGATTTAACAACCTGAGCCATCCGCGGTCCAACACCAGCCTCAAGGTATGACATTAACTCTAACATAGTTACACAAACTTTGACGAATCTGCTTTTGTGACACTGATGAAAATGAATAGATGTTTATTTTAAATACAGTTTGGTGCAAAGTTAGCATCTGGAGTTAGCCAACTGAGCTTCCCACGAATCACACTGGTGACATCATTGCAAGTTCATTTAGGAAAGGTTGTGGAAACAAAGTGCTCAATGCCAGAAGACTCCAAAGACGGAGTACATTTCCATTCTGAGAGAAAGGATTGTCTTGTGTGTCTAGAATTTTTAGCAGCTTGTGTCTGTGTGTGTGTGATGAACGGGGTGGCTTGGAGCCCAGCAAGCCGAGGAAGTGGTACCATTCGGGGGCCTGCCTTTCACCTAAAGGGAGGGTGGAAGGACACAGTGTCTTCACATTGTTGCTCTTGGAAACCATCCTCCAAGCAAGGCTCCATCATGAATATTAAACACCTTCCTCTAATTAATATTCATTTGCTGTTATTACAATAGTGCAGGGCAACAAAGACATTTTCACACTTAAGAGATGATTTGACCTTCGTGTTAAAACAGCCTTTCAGGGTTTGTATTGTCTGATGATCAATAGGGGTGTGTATTGGCAATTATCTGACAAATTGATCAGTGATAAGTGCGATATGATGCATCATGATATATTGTGACACTACAAACACGGCAATATAAACAAATTAGAATTAAGACCCCACAATATTATATTCATAAAGAAATAAAGTTCTTAATCAGAGTTTTTGTTTAAGTCATGGTGCCTGCAACATTAAGGAACATACCTGTCTGTCCCAGTGACAGAAAGAACAGCAATAAATGAATCAGAGAGAGCGAGAGGATCTTGACTGAATGTCAGCTGCCAACTGGAGGCAGCACTAAAATACTGAACAAATGTCCTGGAATTCTCATTATTTACTGGTGAAATATCACGATTTTGCACTAAAATATAGATACAGTGTTGCACCATAATATATTGGGATTCCTGCGACTCATAGTCAGGTGCGACTTATATATCAAAATATACATAATTTACCATGTTTTAAACATTAATTCATACTGACTGACATGAACCAGGGAGTAAACATTACCGTCTACAGCCTCGAGAGGGCGCTCTAGGCTAGGCCAGACATAAACAAAATTCCCCAGAAATGAAAATCCTTTTCTGCAGATAATAAACTGCAAATAGTAAAATATTCAGCAGTAATCAAGCAGATATAAAGTTTGGAGTGAGTGAGAAACTAATGAGGGACTGGCAGAAAGCAGAGGTTACTCTTACTGCAATGAAGAAAATGAAGAAAGCTAATCGCGAGCCGAAAGCAAGATGGAGGAATGAGTCCACAGATGGGTTGCCTTGTATGAAGTTAACGCTTCATACAAGGCAACCACCTCTCTATCAGAGCGCTAAGTGAATGCCACTTATGGTCCGGTGCAACTTATATATGTTTTGTCCTCTTCATGTCGCATTTTTTGACTGATGCAACTTATACTCCGGAGCGACTTATAGTCTGGAAAATACGGTAATACTTTGGGGTCTAAATGACACTATAACAATGTTCAGAACAGGTGGGAACTACTGAAGTATACTTTGCACCTCCTGCTCCAATTTGGATTTCAATTTGGGTTTAGCCTGTTTATATCAGAACTTAGTCCATTTCCCATATCATAGGTTACTATATCCCTTAAGATTTGAGCTTTCCCTGCTTTCACTAGAAAGAAGAGAGACATAGAGTTGGTTAGTGGGTTGCAGAGTTTAAGTCTAGTTCTGAACCCATGTCGACTGTGATGTGAGGATCAGCCTCTCTTGGGCAGAACTGGAAAACAGCTGGCAGCCCTCCAAGACACAAAATGGGAACTCGCTGAAAATGTCTTTTTATAACATTCAGCCTTCTCCAATTTTAACCACTCATAAGTCACATGTTAATTTATTATTGGATGTGAGTAAAAATGCTACTCTCAATGCCAACACAAATATATTAAGTTTATTTTACAGTACTGATGGTAAGATCCATGAATCACTGTTTAAAAAGGAGTTATTTGTTTTGATAGCGGAGAGCGGTACCATTTGGATGAGAGAGGAGAGACTGATGCTCTGCAAACTTCACTGACATTTTACTGAAGGGAGTGATTGCACAGTTTCTTTCAGCATATGTCAGATGAAACTATATTTCATGAAATAAAACCATGAAAAATTGTATTTCTTTTACCTGGGTTAAAGTGGGGCACCTGTCCTTCATACCTCTCTTTAACCCAGGGATTCATGAGCTGTTCAACAAAGTGGTGCAACACTTGTTTTAAAGGTGAGAGAAGGAAGAAATCAGTTAACTGAGCCAAAATTAAGTGTATAATAGAAAATCATAAGCACAACTAGTTTGATTTATATTGAAATCACATATGTTAAATACTATTACATGGTTTCCACACATCCTGGAAAACCTGGAAAATGATTTACCAATTTTCCAGTCATAGAAAACATATGGAAAATGTGGAAAAAGTAAAATGTCCTGGATAAGCTTGAATTGACCTGGAAAATTACTTATCTTCCTTCTACCTTGTTAGTGAACAAAATTCCAACATAGGAAATGGAGTAAAAATGTACTTGGTAACTAACGCACACTGAGCCATAAAATATGAGTGGATAAAAAAAATGCAAGGTTAGGAATAAAATATAAAACCTCAAAACAATGGTGACAAAAAGAAATAATAAAAAATGGCAAAATAAAATTTAGACTACATAAACAGTAAATCAACAAAATATATTTATAAAAAAGCAGAGTACATAAAGATAAAAGTAAGTATAAACCATTGATTTAAAAATATCCTGGAAAAGAGTGGGAACCCTGTATTACTCATTGATTTTACAACATTTGCCTCACATGTTATCAGTTATATTTTAACAATCTGGGCCAAAAAAATACAGTTAATAAAAAAGCCTGATATTCTTTTGCTGGCTGTTCTGAAGTTTTTGACTATCTGACGATGTTTATGAAGAGATCGCAGCGCTTGGCTGATTTCAAATATCCCATCCCTCCCAGTATCCGTGTGGATGTGTACATGGAAATGTTTTGTAGATCAGAGAGGAAAAATCCCTACCAGCAGAGCTACTGCAGAAGGAAGCTGTCCTCTGATTGGCTGCTCATTGCTACCATAGTAACAAAGAAATGATGCGTGTTCATTCAGGGGATGTAAAGGGAAATACTCCATTACTACAAAGAGACAAACAAAGGCTGGACTGACTTTAAGAGATTGAAACGGTTTGAAGAAGGCCACGTTATCTAACTTTAGTTCATTCAATGCTTGGGATGACTCCAAGTCTCCGCTGTGTTATTGAAGTCTTACAGTCCTCACTCATCTGTTTTCAAGGTGACCCGGGGATCAGGGTGGAAGCTTTGTTGCTGTACTGATTGATTTGTTTCCATCAGACACTGGGCTATTTATAGGACCGAAGCCTTGAATTACTGAATCAAAACAATACAGGATTAGAAATACAGCATGCCACATAGGGCTGCTAAGAGCTGATGAAACCTCAGTGTTAGATTGGTCTTATGAATTAATGTCATTTTGCTCATTTACATGCAGAACTTTTGCCAAACAGTTTACCTTTTGTGTCAGAATAAGACATGATTAATAAGATTGGGAATTTATAAGAATTTATTGATAAATGTGCCATCATCGATTATGCGCTCAGTTTGATTCATTTATTGAGTCTCTTCATCTATTCTTATGTAGTAACTGTGAAAAAAGGAGGCTTACACAGATTTTCAACAACTTTAAACACATGACAGTCCTGACACATAATCAGCAAGTTTCTGCTGTTTCCACTCTTGCCTGATATAACACAGATGCTGAAGGTTTTACAGGAAGCATCATACTGTGTTAAATTAAGCCACACTTTTAACTGTTTCTGCCCCCAGTAGGGATGGTCGGATCATGTGTATGAAGGCTCTTGTCTTGTGCGGGCTGCCTAAGTTCGATTTCTGGCTGAGGCCCATTACCACATTTCTTCCCCTACTCCCTCTCCCCCCATTTCTGAATCTATCCTCTCTGTCTCTTCACCGTCTAAAAAGGCCCAAAATACCCCAAAATATCCTATAAACTAAGAGTCACGGTTTATTAATCCTTAAGGCTCTCCAACACCATGTGTTTTCGTTAAGCTAAAAAAAAAAAAAAAAAAACCAAAATCAGACAGGAACCTTGTTATGGGTGCCATTCAACCTGCACAGACCATAAACTAAGTGTCGCTAGAGCCCTTTTCACACATGCCACTCGGGTATTATCAGATCATGGTTGTTTACCCTTGCTCCTTTCAGCAGGGAGTATGTCCTGCTGGACGGTGTGAGGGGTCGCCGGTTTGCAAGAGAAAATGTCAAATATGTGAGGAGGGAGTCAGTCTTCATAATACAGCAGCAGAGCTTTATGCTATGATCACATTTTCTGTCCTTACTACAGTGATGTATGTTAAAATGCTAATCAACAGCATCGAAGACAGAGCTGAGAGGAGCACTGTGGCACGCAGAAGTGAATATGAAGCAGCGTCGCTACGTGCACGACGATCATGCCAATCACAGTGTAGAAAGAAAGCTGCAGTGTTTTAGCTCTGTATCCAACAGCAGTGTGAGATGGCTCTTTGGATGCACAAGACACCCTGTGGTGATAGTTTTAGAGAAGATGATCTGCAGAACTTTGATGATGTGCAACAGAAGCAACACTTTAAGGATGTGCATTTGAGTTTTTTTTACTCTCCTTACAATCAGATAAACTTCTCCTGCTACAGCGGTTGTTTTATCAATCCTGTCTCCTCTCTCTGGTCCCGCATAGGTTGCACAGGGTTATGTCATCAGCCCTCCCCTCTTGCCCCAGCAAAAAAAAAACTCAGCTATTCACTCTTGTAGCTGTATGATGTTCATTATGTCTACAGTTTCTTAGAAGTAGTTTTCTTTTTTCCCTTTTATCTCAGGCATGTATACGTTTCACGTACCTTGACATGTTTCGGCAGAAACTTCCGCCTTCCTCAGAAGTGTCACTTGGTGGTAGGTGTGACATGTCTTATCAGCTGGTGTTACGTAACACCAGCTGATAAGACACGGGTCCACTGTCTGTCATGATTGCATAAGTGTCGTTGTTTGTGCTGACTGCCTCTCCATTGTTTTCTATGCATCCAGAACCTTGTGGACAGTAGTGATAACGGACTTGTTAAAAAAAGACAATCGATGTTTATTCCTTGTAACTATTTGTTATGATGTTTTGCTGCAGTTGTTTGTTGATTCCCACCCCTGATGCTCACTGCCTCTAAGGCTCACTCATGCAGTGTTATTTTGACAGCATTTTTTAATTTAGTTTTAGTTATAGTCTTTGCCAACAATATCTTAGTTTTAGTCACAATTATGTCATCTAAATTGTTTAAACTTAAGTCTAGTTTTAGTTGATGAAATTTCACAATATTTTAGTCGATGGAATCTACTTTAAATTTAGTCGACTAAAATGTCAAGTGTTTCCTTTAATTTCTGAAGTCATGTTTTACACTTGGATAAAATGAAACATCTAATAACCCTTTATTGAATACTAGTAAAGTCTGAATATATAAATGAACAAAAACAAATGTAACTTTTGTGTGAAATGCAGTCACCTTTATTTAGGCTACCTGGCAGAGCATCTCAGTTACAATACCAGAACTGACAACAAACAGTGAACCTGCTCTACATGAATATATCACTTCATAAAGAGAGTAGCTCTGATTGGATCGCTCTACAACTTATCCCACCACCATGAAGCTAAGGCAGCTGTGATTGGATATATTCCTAACTTGTCCCTACTTTCTACATGACCAAATTAGGTCTGATTGGATAAAGTCTGTGTCAAACATTTTCTTCTAGTTTTCATATGTTGAGGAAAATGTCAGTTAATTTAGTTTAAGTTTATGTGCATGTGCTCTTGTTTTTATTAGCTACTGTCTAGTTTTCATCAGGGAAAAAGGGTGCTTTTTGTTGATGAAAACTATGACAAAAATAATTGTTCAACAAAATTAACTCTGCATTCATGGACTTCAAACCTTGCCAATAACTTTGATTTCTTCTTTTGTAACTAGTCAGATTCGCTCCGATGGAAAATACCTTTAGGTTCAGGCCTCATGCCAAACATTTGACATGTGACAGATCTCAGAAAAGGTTTGACTTGTTATTCTTTTGTCCTGAAGACCTTTGATACCCCTCAGCCTGAGGAGCAGTTCCTCCCTGTCAGAATGGAAGATGGGAGTGAGAAGGAGGGTGTTTTCACTCTGCAGTCTGGTCAGGACCAGGTAGACCTCCAAAGGAAAATCTAACAAGCATCTGGTTTTGTTGTTGTCTGACTTTGCTGTGGTGTGGTAACAAATGCAAAAACTACACTCAGATGATGTTTATCACTGGTGTTATTCATCGTGTGTCCTGGCTGCATGTTATTATTTGATCAGCATTGAAGTTGAAGTTAGTTGTAGCTGCATGGCAAAGTCCACTCTTTGATTTGTTGGTGCTAACATGTCATGTCTGGTCCAGTTTTTAAAATAACTGCAGATTTTTTTCTAGTTTATTAAACAGAGAGATTTTTGAAAGTTTAAATAAAGAGGCACGTGTTTGTCTCAGGTGGTAAAACAAGCCACCCACCTCAGAGACAAAGTCCTGTCCATTCTCCACTGCAACCACAATTGTGACCATGCATGTCTTTTATGTTCTTGAATCCATGTTTGCCCGACTCTATTTTGCACACCACCACTTGTTCCTCTTCAACAGTTTAATCTTTAACCCGTACCCAGGTGCCACAAACTGTAACGCTCACTTGTTTTGCTTACATCTTTGAAACCTATGAAGGATCTTTTTTGGGACAACAATGAGTGAAAGCTCACTCTTTTGTCAGTCTACAGTATCGAAGCTCTCAGGTCAGTTATATCCCTTGCAGATTTTGTTAATCAAACTAAAAAGTTCAGTGTTTTTTCTGGAAATTTCACATTTGTAGATCCACAGTAATAAACCTGTAATTAGTGATTTTTTAATCTCCATTTTTCTGATATAAAACATCGCAGTGATGTTTTAAGTCCTCCATTTTGATTCCATAGAGAAGTTGACAACTTTCTGTCAGTCTATTGACCAGTCAAATATATCTGCTGAGGCACAAGCCATTTTAGACATTTACTCAGTGTTCACAGGAGGCGAGGGAGCCATCATGATACTGGACTTTGTTGTGTCACACAGGAGAGACTGTAAACTGCACTAAAGGAGGAGAGATTTCCAGAAGCACCATCAGCCAGCCAAACAGCTCACTTCTCACTTACTTTCCCAGTCATTAACGTAATGTGCAAACAATGTTTATATATGAGAAAAATATTTCATTTTTATGCTTGTAGGTTTAGAAAATACAATTTAATGATGGCCTTTAAAACATGACTTTTATTTTTCATTGACTGTCTGTACCTCCTTGAGTATGTTGCCTGTTCAGGGTATACATTTCTACTTTTTTTTATCTTTTAATGACTTTGCACAACATTTAAAAGCATTTCATGAGTATTTTTTAAATTTTTATTTAAGCTAAGGTTTCACTTATTAGTTTTCGGACACATTCCTGCACCACTCTATAAAGTACTGTAGGTTATCAATGCCAGCAGCTCAACAATACAGTAAAGAAATGCATTTGACAGGCAAGTTAAGAAAAAAGATACTTGGGACTGGGAAGTGTTGTATTATAAGAATAATTATCAGAGAGGAAAATAACTCTTATTAGTAAAGAAAAATGCTTCTAAAAACTGACGACCAATTCCAAACATTATCAGAAAAGGTCATTAAAAAGTTATGAATTTTTGGTTTTAGCTAGTGGTGGGTATCAGGACATTTAAAGGTGTAGTGTGTAGAAGTTGGCAGCATTTTGCCAAACAGAAACGGTGAATATAGGATATAATGTTTGTATTTGTATGTAAAGTCCATCGAAATAGGTGTACAATCATCCCCATAAAACTTTTGTCTTTTTATTAAGTTAGAAAAAGCTTTTTATATTTGTGTACCGCGGGTCTCCCCTTTGTGAAGGCTGACATAACGATCCTCCATGTTGTCTACTTGTGGGTTTTGGGGACAAAAAGAGCGAAGCACATTTTTTTTTTCTTTGCATTATTTCGCTAACTGTTGTAAATGATACCCTGTTCACGATCCTTTTTGGTCTTCACCGGCTCTTGTCGCTTTAGTGATGTGATGCTTTAGTAACAGACGGGCTCATTCCAAAATCTGAACGTTAGATGTTGCTAAAATGCCAATTTCTACACACTGCACTTTTAAGACACCTGAAATTTAAACAAGACAAAATGTCCCATCACCTCTGAGTTTAGCTGGAGATTTTCAGGTTTAATACACATCATAAACTAAACTAACTGTCAAAACTTTAAACGGTTATGCACTTTGTAAACAATTGTTGTTAAAATGGGCTGTATGGATAAAGTTATTATAAATATTATTATGTAATGAAGGGGAAATTCACGAAGTGTACCCACTAACTTTTTCATGAGAAACCGATAAAGCTACAGCAATGCCACCAACTGCGCCAAAGCCTTGGTTTAAAATTTGGCTTTTGTTTTGTCACTTTTTTGAGGAGAGGAGTGACGCTATTTGGATTTGGGGACAGATATGTGTTGCTTTTTCCTTACTCAGTCTCTCTCTTTACTATTTTGTCTCTGTTCTCTCTCTTCCATCTTTAGGATGAACTGTCAGGTGCAAACCGCAGAGGCTCCAAGTCCAGTACACCAACCAAATCCAACATGTCCTCTCAGGGCGGAGCTTCTAAATCAAATGCAGCAAACTCTCAGTCAACCACACCTCTGTCCCCTCATGACGGAGAGTCTACAGGAACGAGGCCTGCATCCAGTGTCGGGGGTGGGTCCACCTCAGTGACCCCATCTACTGATGCCTCTGATGTTGCCATGGAGTCCGTGGACATGCCCATTCAGGAAAAAGAAGTTTCAGATGGACTCAACAAGAACTTGGACAGGAGCAGTGGGAAACCAGAGAGCAGTAAGAACATTGCAGTGCAAGAGGGACAGCTGGGTAAGCATGATACTAAAAACCAAGTCAGCAACCCCTCAAAGGTGATTGTTAGTACAGTTTAACAAATGGTTTTTGAGGTTGAGGAGACATTTTGTGATGAACTTTCAGCTGTTGGATCGTAGAACTTTTAAATCCCTTTGTCATATCTCCGATGGTCAAACCAGATGGAGCTGATGACCTGGAGAAGTCCGAGGTTCAGGCCATCATCGAGTCCACTCCTGAGCTGGACATGGATCTTGGTGACTGCAGAGGGACAAGGTACAAGACTGAAAATGCTTAAATGAATTGCACTATTTGGTCAAGCTCGTTTTAGGGGTCTCCCAGAGGTAAAATAGGGGGTTTAACTTGTCTTAATGCTTGACAGTTTTATTTGTGTACTGTTAAGTCATTAAAGGGATACTTTGTGTTTTTTCTGGTGGGGCTGTATTACCTATATGTCTGCTATGATTTAGTGAATATTGGGCAATAACAAGCTTAAAAACAGTGCTGGTGATGTGTGGATACTGTTTTCACGTTTGCCATGCTTTGCTTTTCACACAGCAAGCATCTTTGTTTTGTTTCTGGTTCAGCACATGCCATAGCCTTCATTTTGCTTTGCTTTAACAATAAGACCCTACCTCAGAAATACTGAACTATCACTTTAGCATGTAGTTTCTGATCAGCTGTGGTGTTATTTCTTGTGCTACCTCTTTTGTGTAGTGGTGATTTGACCTTTTTAGCCAGTCCAATTACTGAGCTCACAAGCTTTGACTTTAGCTAGAAACTTGCCAAATCTGCCCATCTTTGCTGGTCACTGTCTCTGTGTGTATGTGAAGCACTTGCCAAAACTGAATCACACTGTAAATTAACAAAAATATCACGTCCAAGTGAAATCAATGCAAATGTTTAAAGTGTGATGATGACAGAGATTTGTTGTCTTCAGTTTTGTATTTGCATCAGCTAAATTGCTCATGTCTACATGCTGAGTCACAAATGACACTGCACGTCTTGGTTGATAGGTCTTTTTTTATGGACAGCAGTTTTCTCAGTGAGGTTTAATCCTGAGAGATTGCCTGTTAAGAATTGAAAAGCAAAACAGAAACATACATACCCTGTTAAATCCCCTAGCCTCTGACATTTAGAACCATTTCTACAGTAGCACAGTTTATTTTTACACAAGCTTACAGATAAAAACATCAATTAAAATGAGTTTGTGCCACATAGTTTTTCTGTTTTGATGAATTTGTGCTTCGCTGCAGAAAACACACAAAAGCATAACACACCAAACAAAACTGATAGCAGTCAGAAATAATCCAGTAATGTCAAAAAGGGGAAACAGTTTAAATACAATAGATGTTTTATGCCTTGATTATTTCTTTGAAGGCAATGATACGTTTATGTAACGATAATGGGCATTATGAGTATATAAGAATATTAGGAAAGAGGAGCATACAATTACAAAATTGATATCAATAATTTTGATTCATTTTCACTCGTATCAAACAGACCATTAAATGTGATTTTTTTTATTTCTCTGTCTGAGTTGTCACTACCTGCTGTCCTCATGCTTGTATCTATCATCCTGTCTAAAAGACTCTGCTCGGGCCGTCCCGCTTGGGCTGACTACAGTTGTTGTAGATTTGAGCTTTGCAAGATGGATCTGCCTGATTACAGACACTGAAACAGGCAGGTCCAGC
Source organism: Cetoscarus ocellatus (assembly GCA_037902135.1). Taxonomy (NCBI): domain Eukaryota; kingdom Metazoa; phylum Chordata; class Actinopteri; order Labriformes; family Labridae; genus Cetoscarus; species Cetoscarus ocellatus. The sequence continues at coordinate 485,027 of JBAMNC010000891.1, read as the reverse complement.
TGCTCTGCGAGGTTACTAGGAAATACTCAAATGTTTTTTTTTTCTTTCATGATTTTGATCGTATATTAATTTGACTAAAAATTGTGGCTTTAAAAGTTGTTTTGACTTGATTTTCAGACTTTGCGGTTACTATTTGTAATTTCTCTGTCCTTTCTTGTCTCTGTACATCCAGCACTCCGACTAAAGGTGGAATTGAGAATCTAGCGTTTGACCGAAACACTGAATCTCTGTTTGAGGAGCTGTCGTCGGCGGGGAACGACCTGATTGGAGATGTGGACGAGGGGGCCGATCTCCTCGGTAAGAAACCTCACACTTTCCCAGCCTTACATCCTCTAATCCTGTACTCTTATTACAGACCCTGCTCTTATAAACATTATCACTTCTTTGCCATTTTCTTCTGATTATTTCTGTTCTCTTGCTGTCGGGCTTTACTGTCTCACAGATGAGTTTTCTGGTGTGTATCAGAATGAAATACCCATTTGCTAGCTGCTTCTTCTCATTTGTGTCATTGATATGCCCACTTTCAGCTCCCTCTGTGGCTTTACTAGAGGTGTAAGATAATATCGATACACCAGTGTACTGCAATGTTTTGTGGTTTGATAATGTATCGATATTTTAAAATCAAGGACATGTTTTCTGGATTGTAGTTTAGCCCACAGCCCCTAGTTGTCAGCAGGTATTTTACTGCTAAGTTTATCAATGTTGCAGGGAATGTGCTTAATATAAATAACACTGATTAGAAACTTTACTTACTTCTAAGTATCATTAAAAAAATCTAAGTATAGACCTGTTAGTATAAAGAAGTGATTTGCTGTAAGCCTTAGTATCATGATATATTGTGATATATCCTTTTATATCATGATATATTGTATCATTATCTCTGTTACATTATGTATTGTATCCAAAAGTTCTTGCAAATACACACCCATAGACTTCACTGTATTTTTACAGAATAGTTTATAGGGATGCAACAATCCTCAAAAAGATATTCAACTGTGAGGTACGATGTCCATGGTTCAATACGCGCGTGTGAATTGCAGTATTCACTTTAAGTACAAATAGTTTTTGTTCATTGTTGCCCTTTTATCTCCATATTTGCTCTGCTGTGTTTGAGCCCGTGAATCAGCCTGCAGAGTAGGGAAATTCTACTGCTGCATGTAGTCAATGTGTTAAAGTTTAGCCCAGACAAACTGCACTACTTCTCAGAGAGAAGACCAGTTGAAAAATTGCAAGAATTTACATTTTGCAATGTTGGATCTTAAGAAGGTTCTAAGTAGAGCTTCAAAATGCAAAAAGAAAACATGGGAGTGAGACAAATAAAATTTGAGTGAGCAATTTATTGCAAACAACAGTTAAACTGAAAAAGGTTGAAACTGAAACCAAACAGAAAACCGTGAGTAATTCTGCGTTCCATTTACACTGGAACTGGGAAGAGGGAGTGGGAATGACGTCATCTCCGAGTTATCAGCGTTCCAGTTACAAAGTCGGAAAAACGTGCCAATCTACCAGGTTATTGTTAGCCGTTGTTTTAGCCGTTGTTAACACACCCTGCATTGTAGTTCACAAATACCACATGAAGAATGTAAATAACTCTATGGCAGCATTTCCATAAATATAAGTTGAACAATACTATATATACGGCTGATTTAGTGTGACAAACACTAGTCAGAAGTGCTAATAAACGGAATATTACAGGAGCTTGATAACTGTTTACACTGGGGGCAGCCATCTTCGATTGTCAACTCGGGGGTGGTGAGGATCCCCCGACTTCCCAGTAGGAAATTCCGACCTCGGGGGGCGTTCCAGCTGAAATTTCCCACTCGGAACTGGGAAATCCCGACTTCCCAGTACAACTGGAACGCACCATCAAAAACACTGATACATACTGAACAGTGGGCTAGGGCTCTGTCCCATTTGTTATTCCTATCCCTCATTTTTTCTCTTGCCCCTTGAAACTGTGAGAATTGGTTGTGTCTGTATCTTCCCCTTCAAATGGGACGACACTTCAAGATGCTGCTCACATTCTGCCTGAGAGAAGTTGATGCACATAATACACATGCTTGGATTTAGTCTTGTCTCAATGTTTAGCTAAAACAGGACTTCTACAGATTCTGGAGGTTAGCGATCTTCTGCCATCTACATCAAGTAGAGGGATAACAATGGCAGTAACCTCCAACCTGACTGGGCGTCATACGACATCAAATGGGGGAAATGGTAATGAATGTTAAAAACACTATGCTATCCAACTTAGCTACCTAGCTTACATTATAATGTGAGCTCTCAGCTTGGGAGCTACGTAGCCACAGGCTAGCTCCTGAGCTTCCTAACAAGACATAGACTAAATATTTTTTGATTTGCAAAGCATTTTAGGAGTCTTCCCATGATGCTCCATTTGCAGTTTGCCCCCGACAGAACTCTGTTTCAAGGGCCATGTACCCCTAGCACTCCATCCTACAGGTCGGCTCAAACAAGAATTGGGACTCAGAACTCTCCCTGTAAACGCAGAAAACATAGGGATATTGGCACGAGGTGTGTTGGGATTGAGCCTAAGTGTATTGTTGCATCCCTAATAGTTTAGATTGGCAGTTCTGTGATGTGCAGAGCAGTCATTCTGTTGACCAGAATGTTTAACTTCTAAATATCTCCCACTGTCTTTTGCATGATTCCCAGACTACAACTTTCTAGGTAAGACTCTGAAAACAATGTTAGAGTTTAGGATAGACTTTGGAAATACTTTTAATGTAACTTTTGAATATTTTCCCCTCCTTTTGGTCAGCATGGTGAGGCTAAACCTTTTCTCATAGTAACATTTTGGATGAACTTTTGCAGGTATGGGCCGGGAGGTTGAACATCTTATCCAAGAGAACACTCAGCTGCTGGAGACCAAGTCAGTACTCACTACAACTACTGAATTCAGTCCTTTTCCTTGTGTGCTTGTTTCTTGGCTAAATGAATATGCATGATAAACACATTTCAAAAAGAATACCTACAAGATGAAAAGCACTACCAATAATCAGTCAACAGCCACTTTATCAGGTTCACCTTACAAGTACAGGGTTGGACCATCTTTTGCCTTCAAAACTGAGATTTTGGTTGATGTTGATGTAATAGATCACACAGTCACTGCAGATTTGTCAGCTGCACATCCATGAGCCAAGTCTCTGGTCCCACACCATTCCAAAGGAGGTCTATTGGATTGGGATTTGGTGACTGTGAAGACCACTGGAGTACAGTGAACTCATTGTCATTTCCAAAAAAAAACCAGTTTGAGATGGTTTAAAAAACTTAGCTGGTACTAGGGGGGCCCAAAGTGTGCCAAAACAAAATATCCCCCATCCCAGTACACCACTATCACCTGCTGGAGTCATTGGCAAAAAAGGCAGGGTGGATCCATGTTTATATGTGGATGACACCAAACTTTGACCCTTCCATCTCAAAGTCACTGCAGAAGTAGAGACCATGCACTTGTAGATCTTCTTTGTCTACCTTGGTGATCTCGTGTGAGTTGTAGCCTCAGTTTCCTGTTCTTAGCTGACAGGAGTGGCACATGGTGTTGTCTTCTTCCACAGTAGCCCATCTACTTTTATATTGTTGATTTTGTTGTTATTGTTTTAATCTTGTACAGCGTCCTTGGGTGTTGTGAAAGGCGCTTTTAAATAAAATGTATTATTATATTAGTACTTCAGATTGGACCTGTTGTGCATTCAGAAATGGTCTTCTGCTTGTGTTGGTTGCCTTTCTATCATCTGGAACTACTCTGGCTATTCCCCTCTGACCTCTGGTGTGAGCTATAGACAACTAAAGCTCCCTCTTTTTGGAGCCTTCTCTGTAAAGCCTTGAGATGGTTGCATTTGAAAATCCCTGTTGATGGGTTTCAGAAATACTCAGACTAACAACCATGCCACGTTCAAAGTCACTTAACTCTTGTCGTACCCATTCTGATGGTCTATTTGAACTTCAGCAGGTCATCTTGAACATGTTTACATGCCTAGTTGCACCAAGTTTTTGCCGTGTGATTGGCTGATTAGCTGTTGGGAGTAATGAATAGTTTAACAGGTATACCTAATGAAGTGGCTGATGAGTGTATATACTTTGCTCTAAGAATACCAAAAGCTGAACTATCTGTAGCTTCCTATTTTGAGTGCCTTTGCTTTCACACCATCAGAGCAATCAGATGAAGCTCCGCCTCATCTTCAGTCAACTACTGACAACAGATTAGCTGTTAGCTGTGTTATCGCTGATTAAAACATTGAACCCTAATGATGCCACTTGATTTTAAATTTACAAAGCTTAAGCATGATGTGATTAAAACGGATTTCCCCTCTACTGCATTTGAACACAGCAGGTCGGTGCTGCCCCCCTGTGTCAAAGACTGTCACTACATTTTAATATCTTCGGTCTTTTTTCAGAAATGCTTTGAATGTGGTGAAAAACGACCTGATAGCACGTGTGGATGAATTGGCCTGTGAGAAGGAGGTTCTGCGTGGGGAACTGGAGGCTGTTACCCAATCCAAGACCAAACTAGAGGATAAGAACAAAGAGCTAGAAGAAGAACTAAAAAAGTAAGTAAAGCAAGTTGATGAATGAATATGATGAAATATATTTTTCAGTGGGCCATTTATAGTGAGTAAAACCATGTTATTGTGTTTAAAGAAAGAAAAAAAACTTCAAACTGTGGTGAAAACTCTCTTCAAATGAAATTACAGAATACATTGTATATCAAACTATGTACTACACAAAACTTCAGTGTATTTGGACCATTTTAGGCATTTAAAATGTTTAATTTATCAAATAATGAGTCTCCAATCTTTTAAACCTATATAAGCTTCGAAGCTTTTGCAAATTACACATTTGTTTTGCTCTATAAACTGTTTTTAACATGCTTTTTTTGTTGGTACAAAAGCAAGATTGATAATAATAATATCCTGTAATAAATGCTCAAAAAGGCCTTTTTTTATTTAAATGCTGTTTTATTGGAGTTGGAAAAACATAAGCTCAGAAAACCAGAAGTTAACCATGAAGGGGCAGGACCAAAACATATGGCCCATTGAAGCCAGATTACCACAGAAGGGTATTTTATAGCTAGTCAGCAGTCAGAGTACTTCTGTGAAACACCTTAAACAGAATTAGTCTGTTCCTTATGCAGGTAGAAGAAGTATGGATATTTGTAACTGAATTTGCCCAACAGCTTCAGAAATTGCTATTTTCAGATCTGCATTGGGTGTTTGAGTTCATCCTGCATTAAACTTTCTTTTTGCTTGCAGAGTTCGAGCAGAGCTTGAAGAAGCCAAACAGAAGGTCAAGAACGACAATGAGGACGATGTAAGTCCTTCTGTTTTGGTGGTTGATTTTAGGATGCTGTATGAATGTCACAGAGGCATGAAGGGGGGATGAATTGGTCCTCGTCTGATCTTTGGAGGCAAGACAGGATCGATGAAGCTGGTGGGGGAGTGCAGCCCTAAGTGTGTGCACATGTAACTGAGATAAGTGTGTTCATTACGTGGACAGTGTGGTTTCAAACAGTCTACCCAGACCAAACACACGACTGAGAGGGTATTACAGAGACGATGAACTAACTGGACAATTGTAAAATTGTTCACGTGCACGTTGAGACCTTCATGTTCACCGTCAAGTGGAAAATGTCAAAATCTACAGTTTAAGAACAGCAATGAATAAATGCACAAAAATGGATTCTAGAGCTGCTGGACTACAGAAAAAATTATGAACATGATAATTTTGATTGATATTGAGATCATGACTATTAACCATGATTGTTAATTGATTTTACAAAATCTGTATATTTTTTAAATGATTAAGAAAATCACATTACACTGAGATGCAGCCACAGCTCCGTAACACATTTCCCTAATCATTTTTTAATTGTTTTTAAACCAGTTTGAATGTAATTGGACTGATTTTACAAAGAAAAAGCTGAAAAGTAATTTGATTAACTACAACGTAATTAACATATGATATAACCATGTTTTAAATGAAGCATGGACAGTGTTTGTTACATCTTAACAGAGATTATCTAAGCTGTTCCGTAAGTTTTCAGGACTTCTGCTTTATGAAAGCGTCTCACTGTCATTACAACATGAGCCTGACTGACATACAGGTGCAAACAAAAAACCTGCAGGCAAAGAAAGGCACACAGGACGTGGAGAGGGAGATGTCTTGTCAAACATCAGCACTATTTGGATTTTCTTCGTGTTCAAACTGTGTGTACAATCACCTTTGGGATTCAAAACATGTTTTTTGTTGGGAAAGAAGTTTAAAAGAGGCGATGGAAAGTGCCATTCAGCTTTGTGAGTAACATCTGAATAACTGACACAGAGACTCACTGAGAATGAAAGCATCGTGTCAAACCGTGGTCCAGCTCATTACTGAATAAGACAGACCAGGCTTTAACTTTAAAACACACCATTGAAGTCTTTCTTTCTTTATTTGGATCCTCATTAGCACCAGCTAATGCATCGACTATTCTTCCTTGTATCAGCACACACAATTGTACACACATCACACAAACAAACAAATATTACCCAAAAACAAAAACAGTTCCTCTCAAAGATTTCACAGAGCACATAGAGAGGATAAAATTAATGGCCCTCCAGCAGCTGAAATTACTCAAAGCACAATCATAGTAACAAAATGACAAACATTCACATCGGGCTTGATTTCATTGCGTGATCAAGTTCATAAACCTCCATGCTAACATGAATGTGAAAAACATAACTGAAGTCTGAAAGACATTTATAGTTAGATCTCTGAGCACCTGTCTAAAAACTATTATTCCAAACAAAGAGTACCAGAAACATTTCATACTAAGTAGATTAGAAGGGTCCTGCATTTTAATTACCACTTTACTCACACAATTTACAAGGTCCCTCAAGAAAATGAGTCTGATAATGGTTTATTAAATAAAAAAGATTTTCTTTTAACAAGATTCTGACCTATCTTTATTGGTTTCCTGAGTGACATGTACAGGTAAAGAATTCCACCCAATCATTTCTCTGTATTAAACCCACTCTCACCTGTGGAGGTATGAACCTTCTCTCTGTTTCACCTCTTGTTTTATTACGATGCTCAGCAAACTGAGAGAGCAGTCTTTCGTATAATAGCTTTGGTAATTGTGACACAAGTACACTGCAGAGAAAACTGAACGCTCAAACATTAAAGTGTTTTATCCACAGTTCATCAGAAATATGAGTGTTTATTCAGCGCGCTCTGGCTCTGCTCAGCAGAGCAGGTGAGCTGCACTGTGTCTGCCACACATGACAGAATGAGCACTGCATGCAGCTCTGTGATCGCCCAATGACAATATTACTCTGCTTTCGTTTTGATTAAGTCATGAGTGAAATGCCATTAATCCCTCAGCACTAATAGATAGGGCCTAATAAGCTAAACCAAGATTCAGAAAAGGCAACAGGGTTAGGGTCAGGGTTAGGAACAACAGGCTGCTGACGTGAATATTTCTTGTTTAAAACACTACGTGGAGAACACAATAAAGAAAACAATGATATTGTGAAAGTTTTTCATACAAGTGACCATTATTCAGATTTAACAGCCTGATGGCAGAAGTGATTTAGAATAAAGGTTTGTTCTCCTGAGGCTTCTGTAAAGCCTGAGGGCACTGACGTGAACTGAATGGAGCCGCCCTCACTCACTCTATGAATCAACAGAAAGGGACAGCAATACCTCATAATGTTAGCCTTATGATTGGCTTAATGAGTAATGATGGCAGAGCCTCACTGTTGCAGAAGTGCTCTGAAAAAAGAGCTTGAGAGTGTCACATACTTGTATTAATCAGAGAGGTATTGATTATTTTGGATGACAATAACTTTACTCTAAACGTTTTCCACTCAGCCTTAAATTATGTGATTAATGCATACAGCCATCATTGATTTACAACACATTTCTATTTGTAGTAATATGTTGAATTTTTTTCTTTTTTTTACTGTTTACTAGCAAAGTGACGTGCCCACAGCGCAGAGGAAACGCTTCACCAGGGTGGAGATGGCCAGAGTGCTGATGGAGAGAAACCAGTATAAGGAGAGGCTGATGGAGCTGCAGGAGGCTGTCAGATGGACTGAGATGATCAGGTAAGACACAAACAACAGGGGCAGGTGCCTTTAAATAATGCTTAACAACTCTAAAATATATAATTTCATCATTCATACACATTGTGTTTTAGTAACTATTTCAGTAAGATAATCTGTAGGCCTTTGTCAGTGACTGCTAGATTAATAAACAATGAAGGACGTAATCATTAATTGTCCTTATAAAGACGAGCATATTTATCAATATATAAGTTTGAGATCTCATTGTAAACAAATTCAGTGCATTGGCTTAAGGGGATTGGCCATTGTCTACAGCGGACCATATTGGACACCAGATTGCATGGTATCTTATTACAGCATAACACTTGTTGGTGTCTGCAGAGAAGGTAGAAAAGTGGAGAGCAGCTTTACTGCTTTAATGAGCTGGACTACAACTGGGAAACTAAACAAGTTTCTGAATCAGTCCATGTTGTGGAGTCCTGTGATTATATGCTGTACAGACGGTGAGTGATGATGACCTGTTGCTGGTTTGTGGTGCCCGAGCACAGAGAGTAACTCTGGGATCATAAACATAATTATTAAGCTGTAGTTTTGTTATCAGCCTGATAGCCTGGCCATACTTATGCATCTGCAGCAGAGTGATGAGTTAACTCATCACCCTGTTTGTGTTGGTTGCTGGGTTTATTGTGTCCTCACTGTAAACCAGCTGAGACCACCTCTTTCAGTAGAGCTTGGCGCCATTGTTTGTACCGAAACAGGAATTGCAGTGCTCGTATATGTTTATATGAACCGCACGAACATGGAACACCTGCTTGTATCAAGACAACTCTCCAAAACAATCCAGGTGTGAAAACAATCTCAAACATTGGTTAAAAATAAATCAGACATGTAATCATTCATGATACGTCCACTTCTCTGATGCCTATACCCGGGGACTTTGACTCATTTTAAATAAAATAAATAAATATCATTGACTTAGAAAATAAAAAAGAGGTGTTTGTTAAAAAATATATATATCATAATTCTGAGAACTCAGAAATACAGAGGGAAATGTAATTTTCTCATGTAAATGCAAGAAACTTCTGAAGATAAATAGCATCCCTAATTTGTTATTTTCCCCACTAAACATATTATGATGTGCATGAAACTTGAAGTCAGTAAAAGAAAGAGAAACATTGCCACACAGAACTTCATGGCTTCTTTGACTCTGTGTGGGAAGACGGCATCTCAGTCGTGGTATCAGCATGCAGCTGAGGTCAAATCAATAACAGATGTCAAGAAAATATTGTTGAATAAAGTTACGATAAATTGAGTTTTCCCATAATCAGTTTGCTGGACATAACTCGATAATACTCTAACAAGATCATCTCATTTAAGTATGGTCTGGTATCACAGTTACATAATAAACACTGACAGCAGTGATGACAGAGCACTGATAATTCACTGCCTTACCTAAAACAAATTGTTTCTTCTCAGGGCATCAAAGGAGAACCCGGCTCTTCCAGAGAAGAAGAAATCCAGCCTCTGGCAGTTGTAAGCTCCCCTTTCTCTTCATCTCATCTGTGTAATACCAGCCACAGAGTGATGTCTTTGTTGTTTATGTTTCATCTTGCTTTTCTTTTGTATTCCATGTTGTATGGTTGTTTTCTCCAGGATGTAGGTAAATCTTTGTTAACGTCTTGACTGGGTTTCTGATGTTTTTATCTTAACAACAAACTCAACAGGGGAGAGCAAGCTGGAACACTGAGGCTCTGATCTCATATTTGAGCTGTGTTACTCCCACAGTTGTCTTTAATTCTTTATAAAAAGAAGTAATGAGGACCAAGCCTGACAGAAGATAAAGGGAGGATTGAGAATCCACTTGTTCGCTCACAGAGAAACTAAACATGGCTCAGGCTCTCCCTTGTTGAGTGTCATAAGGAATGAGAGTGATTTTATTGTGAAGGATTATCTGAGGTGGGGTTTCTTTGGCCAGGGATGTGAAACAGTTACTTAAAAAGAAACATAATCTGAATAATGGACCGTCTCTCCTGCCCTGTTTCTGTGTGTCCCTCCATAATGTGCCTGATGTTGTGATGTCTGCGTGCAGGAGGTGTGTTGAGTGGGTTTCTATGGAGATTGGGTGGGTGGGCTGGGATATGGGTCAAGTGTCTGATGTGCTTGTTTAGCTGCTCTTACCCAATAGAGCTGCATGATTCATCAAGAAAAAACAAGTTAACCCGACTCATACATAAATGCAGTCTTAAATGACGGGACCTCAATCAGTAATATTTCCTTATGTGTTTAGAGTAAGCTGAGGTTACAACCCAGTCAGACTTGCACAAAGTTAAGCAAAATGCACAATTAATTCAGAACCAAGCCATAGACAAGCACAGGGATGGGCCTCTACTATACCAGGAGGGCCTCATGAGTTGTATTCCCATAGGACCAAAATGTTATAAATTCAAGGATGAAGCAACAGTACAATTAAAATTAAGAATAACCTAACAAAATGTCTACTTTATAACTTTTCTATATTCCTGCAGTCATACTTAAAACTTGGAATTAATGTGAATGTCTCTAGATGTAAATATAGCGGAACCTCATTGGGATGCTTTTGTGTAAAGGCACTGTGAATTAGGCTAAGATAAGCCACAAATCTCGATGTCTACCTCAAATGTTCCAGCAAATCCCAATATAGGTTAGCAATGACACAACAGACAACATTTCAGCTGCTAGACCAAACAAACCTCAGCTACCCAAGCATTATAGAGAGTATCGCAAACGAACAAACAAAAAAAGGAACAAAAGAGGTGAAAAACTGTATGAAAGATTATTAAGTAGAACTAAAACGATTCTTAAAAATCTCTAATTGGTGACGTCTGCTGATAGCCAAAGGTTGCACATTTTTACTTGGGTACATTTTTTGTTGAAAAAATTAAGAATAGTCTTAGACATTGTGGGGTCTTAATTCACAGGGGAACAAATCAACAATCATGCAGCCCTATAACCTGAGCATGTTTACTTTAAACAAAAATTATACTTTCCAGAACTAGCTGGTTAATTAGAAACAAAGTTATGTTCAGACTTTCAGATGCGATACAGTAAAAATGTAAACTTGCATGATGGTGTTAATGGGGAGACAGGAAGTGTTTTTGTCCAGGCCTGTTATGCTCTGTGTTGTTGACTAACGTCCCAGTCGGTGCACAGTTTTAACCCTGCACTCCCTGCTCTCCTGCAGCCTGAGAACCCAGCTGCTCTGATACTTTTCTGTTTGGGAAGCCTGTCAGTGAGATTTTTACAAGTTAACAGGATTATGTATTTCAGTCTCTGGTGGATACCCGTGTGAAAGCTGGCATGGTGTGTTAGCATGGGAGAGTTATTTCTGTTTTCTTTTCAAGCCTTAATTGTTGAGCCCAACCTCGCTACTGGAGCTACTGCTTTTGTCTACCCCTCTATATGTTTGTTTGTGTGCTTTTCCCCTCCCCTATTCCTTCCCACTTCCCTGCCCTTACACCTCCAGTTTCAGCCGTTTGTTTAGCTCGTCGGGTGGGGCTGCCAAGAAGCCCGCGGTGGAGGCTCCAGTTAACGTCAAGTACAACGCACCGACCTCTCAGATTCAGCCGTCAGTCAAGAAGAGGAGCAGCACTCTGCAGCAGCTGCCCAGTGACAAGAGCAAAGCCTTCGATTTCCTCAATGAGGAGTAAGTCAGTCAGAAAAAAAGAAACTTAATGTCACAGTGTCATTTAACAGACGCTTTTGTCCAAAGCAAAGCACATTTGAGAGTAAGCACTACAGTACAAAACTGGAGGGTAGAACATTAGTACAGATGCAGCCGCTTCAATTTTCCCCTCCCAGACAAATGCCAGCCGAGTTCCTTCCAGTTAGCAGCCAACTCCCAGCCACTGGGAGTCAGAATGAGGATCTTTTGCTGTTGTTTTTGTTCTCAGTTTCTGAACATTGTGGCATTTTCCTTGCCAAGGAAAATTTTGATTTATATATCCTATAAAATCTAAGGTTCAAGGTTCAAGGTAGCTTTATTGTCAATACTTAAATATGTGTACACCTGCAGAGGATTGAAATTACGATGCTCAATGGCCCACGGTGCTACAATATTATAGATAATAAGTGTCGGTACAAAAATAAGAATACAAGTATCAAGTAACGAATACGAGTATCGAGTGAAGAATACAGGTATCGAGTAAAAGAATATGAGTATCGAGTAAAATAACACGAGTATCGATTAAAAGAACACGAGTATTGAATATAGAATAAGAGTATCGAGTAAAGAATATGGGTATCGAGTAAAATGTCGAGTAAAAACGCAGTGAGTAAAAAATCAAAATCAAGTAAGTGGTAAGGCTTCAATGTTTACCATGTACAGTAATAGCAGGGGCTCCAGAACAACCATTAGGGGTGAACAGGTCAGAGCACTTTCCTGTCATGGCCCAGCCAAGACTCTGCTGAGGAAATTGGGGAAAATTGAAGTGGCTCCATCTGTAAGTCCAACAAACTGCTTCATGTCCATTTGGACACAAGGGCTGCCATGAAGTGCTTAAGGCAGTGACTGTTTTTATTTTTATTTTTATTTTTTTTACCAAGCAATCTACAGAAAACCTTGTCAAGTCAACTCAATATAATCTCCATCATCAAAATCGTTAGAATCATAAAGTCCTCATGTCATTGACATCAACATCATATTGAGCATCAACATACTCCGTGCTGAGCGAGCTGGGTCTTAAACCTTCTTACTCACTCTACCAGAGGAGAAGAGTCAGGCTAAGTGCAGAAGTGTTCCCTAAACAGTTGAGTCTTAAAGTAGATGAGGACTCTGCGGGTCGAATGGAGTTGGGTAATTGATTCCACCACTGAGGAAAAACAGAGGAGAAGGGTCTGCGTAGTTATTTTGAGCCATGTTGCGATGGGAGCGCCAGGCGCCTTTTCCGTGGCAGAGTGTCGAGGGTGAGAGTGTAGACCTGGACGAGAGATTCCAGGTAAACAAGAGTCATTCTTGTTGCTGTTTTGTAAGCCAGAAGTAGAGCTTTGAATTTGATTCAAGCTGCCACTGGAAGCCAATAAAGAGAAATACACAGCGAAGTGATGTGTTCTGTTCTGGGCTGGTTAACGACCAGACGTGCTGCTGCATTCTGGATCATCTTTAAAGCTTTAAATGTGCATGCAGGGAGGCCTGCTAGTAGAGAGCTGCTGTAGTTGATGAGTGAAATAACCAGAGCCTAATACAATTATCTATGTTTGTTATGGATCTGTTAGGAATTATATCCGACCATAAAACACACTGATTCAAAAAGCAGCATTAACAAAGATTTCTAGTTTGAATAAGAAATAGATCAATCAACATTTTGGATTCATTTGATTTGCCTGTTAATGTGCCCGACAAAGCATGTTCATTAAGAGTGCTGCTTTAGTGCAAACTAGATCGGATTGCTATTTTTAAGTCTGTGTTAAAGACATTTGTTCTGACGTTAGATACATGCATTTTGCATGTATACATATTTTTTATTTCAACATATGTGCTAGCATATGCTGGCAGCATCTCTTCAAAGCCATCAGTCTCTGTTTACAGCAGTTTTGGATTTGAGTTTGGCGTTGAAAAAAATATTAAAGGTTTAATTTTACTCTGGAATTAATAATTAAAAAAATAAAAATCACAGCTCCCCAGATGGAGATCATTGCCCTCAGAGCAGGACCACAGCGTATGAAAAACACTTCAATAGATTCCCAAGAAGACGGGCAAGTCCACAAAAACAACTGGAGCACACGAGTCACTTCAGATTTATTCAGGTGCAAAGGACCAAGGTTTCAACACGCTCTGCGTCTTCATCAGAGTCTAAACTCTGGCTGAGGGGAAGATACTTGCGTATTAAAAGCAGTGTCTCTTGAGTGAATAATAAGTAATAATTCTTACACAGTCACAGTGGTGCTGAATGTACAGTTGTTACTTGGTGTTTTCAAGAAAACTCAGCCTTCAGGTAAAAGAAGTCTTTTTAAAGAGCAGTTGTTTTGTCTCACAGAGTGGCAGCAGATAATGTGGTGTCCAGGCGGGAACAGAAGAGGGCTCAGTACCAGCAGGTCAAAGCTCATGTCCAGAAGGAGGACGGCAGGGTGCAGGCGTACGGCTGGAGTCTCCCTAAAAAGTACAAAGTAAGGACACAAGTAGGAAACCTTTATTGCCTTGTGAACCCTAAAGGTCAGATTTTTCTTCCCAATTGATGTTTTTCCTATTGTGATGGGCTGCAACTGAGATTTTGCATTTGTTTTTCCAGCCTAATGGCGGACAGGCGGAGGGTAAAGTGAAGAATCTACCTGTACCGGTGTTCCTCAGACCACTGGATGAAAAAGATGCTTCTATGAAGGTAATCTGTCAAGCTGCAGATCTACACAACATGTACCTTCTTTGCATAAATCCTTGGTCATCAACTACATTTGTCCAAGGTCTTTTTTTCTTGACTTGTTATGGGGGCCAGATTAAAAAATACATTGAAACTGGATAAATATATTTTTTTAAATTGTTCGTATTTCTTAGACTTTAAAAGGGAAATCGGTCTCTATCACATGAGGCATCTGAGATATCTCAGCTATACTTAAGAGCACTTAAACACTTGTTTTACTGACTAAATATGAGATAATCTTGGTTTCTGTAAAACAGATGAAACATGGAGTAGTGCCTGATAAAGTTGTTTGAGTCCCTGCAATTTTTTGCTGAATCGGACAGAGCCCTGGGAGCCAAATAGGAAGCTGTGGCGGGCCTGATGTTGTCCCCAGGCCACCACTTGATAATCACTGGAGTAAATCCTTTATAATAAACACTTATATTTATTAGGTGTATTTCTTTTATTTGATAAAGACCAGTGTTTGCATGTTTACACCCAAACTGCTGCTCAAGAAGATCAATATTATCCACTAAGACCAGCAAACATTTTTAAAAACTCAACTGGAGCACTTATTCATTTACTTTGCCTTGTTTTGGTGTCTAAACTATATGTTGATGGCTCTTATGGTGATTAGGTAGAATCCAGACTGGATGGAGTGTGCATTCGCAAAACACCTTTCTTTTCCTGAATCAAAATAATTATGTCTTTGTATCCAAACAAAAGAAGACTGCATCTTTCAGGCTCAAGAGTGTGTGTCTGGAAAACATCATGGTTTGGGCTGCAATGGTACTTAAATATTGATGACTTCTCTTCACCACCTAAAAGTATTTGTTTTAACTTAATTAAAACGTCCATGAGTGACAGAGAGAAGAAATTCTTGTTGAAGTAAAAGCTCTTCTAATAGTCAGACGTGAAAACAAAGGGAGTTTAAATTAACCCTTAGATGCCTCTTTAAATCTTTGTTTGATGCGGTTTTCTGTCATTTTGAATGCTGTAACAATTATCTTTCATACAAGTATGTATTTTTCTCAATTTCAGTGAAATTACTTATATCAGGTCAAAGAAAAAAAGCACCTTTCATGACCTTGTGTCCACTTTTTAGACCACTGTAACCCATTATAACGATGATTTTTAAACGTATGGCCACTGCAGTAAAAACATCTAATGGGATGGCTGTTTTTTTATTGGTAAAGTGGGGAAAAACTGATCTTAAGGGTATGGAGGATGGAGCATGTTTTCACCTGTGATCTTTGGATGGGAAAGATATCCGACCCTCTGCGTCTGGAGAGACTGAGTTTTTATAATGAAGTCAGAGGAGGCATGTTTGATATGACGTGAGAACCTTTGCTGAACTTCTTCAACAGTAAATAATGAGCTTGTATTTCTTATTTATTTACATGTATTTACTTCCTTGATTTGTGGTTTGACTTTTAATTTTTTAATGTCTGTCATCCAGCTTGCTTGGTCTTTTTGTGTTTCTTTTTCTTTTTTTTTATGTTTTTCTTTTTCTCTGTTTTTCTCTGTTAAGCCCTTGAAAAGTAATAAAAAAATGTCTTTGTAAAAACAACCTTCCTGTAGGATGTTTTTATGGTGCAATGGCCATATATTCAAAAACCATGATTATAATGGATTTCAGTGGTCTAAAAAGTGGACACAGGGTCACAAAAGCCACAGTATGACGTAGCAGCTAGACCCTGTTGTTAGCTGTTAGCTTATTTGTGTTTGTGCTTCAGCTGTGGTGTGCTGCTGGTGTGAACCTCTCTGGAGGGAAAACAAGAGACGGAGGCTCAATCATAGGAGCCAGCGTGTTTTACAGCGATGCACCTGGACCAGAGAGCCCTAAAAGGAAAATAGGATCTCAGACCAGCCTGGACAAACTAGATCAGGAACTCAAGGTAAACACAGATGATTGTATTAATACCACAGGGACTCGTGATGATAAATATTACGATGCAGTCCCTGTATGTACGCTCACTATCGTTTTTCCGTTGTTGTTACAGGAGCAGCAGAAGGAGTTCTGGCAGCAGGAAGAGATGTCGTCACTAGTGTGGATCTGCACCAGCACCCAGTCCACGACTAAAGCCGTAGTAATAGATGCAAACCAGCCTGGGAATATCCTGGAGAGCTTTTTCGTATGTAACTCCCACGTTCTCTGCATCGCCAGTGTTCCAGGTCAGCAGATGAATATGTCCACGTTTATGCTGACAGGGTTTTATTTACGTGTTTGCACCAAATAAAATGTCTCCCTCTTCTGTGTCTTTGTAAATGTAGGCGCAAGAGAGACGGACTACCCAGCTGGGGAGGAAATAGCTCCAAACTCAGGAGCAGAACCAGCAGGAGAGGGAAGTTCACAACCAACCAATGACGGCTCAGCAGGAGCAGACGACGTGCTCGGAGGAATCACTGTGGTCGGCTGTGACGCTGAGGGAGCAACAGCTGTTCCTCAGACTGCAGGTAAAAAACAGAGAAACTGGACAGAATTGTTTGTGGTCTAAACCTCCCATTACAAGCATTTATTCAGAAATAACTGGGACAAAGAAAAAAAAAACTTCAGTGTGTGAGAGTGAGGAATTAATGGTGGTGCACTGGCTTTTACTCGTGG
This sequence comes from Cetoscarus ocellatus, assembly GCA_037902135.1. Classification (NCBI taxonomy): domain Eukaryota; kingdom Metazoa; phylum Chordata; class Actinopteri; order Labriformes; family Labridae; genus Cetoscarus; species Cetoscarus ocellatus. The sequence goes on along the minus strand of JBAMNC010000891.1, from coordinate 467,997 downwards.
ATTATCTGCAGCCATGTTTTGGGTAACGATGCTGTCTTATGCCTGTTAAAATGAAACTAGCCCCCTGTATAGACTGAAAATACAGGGGTAGAGGGCTAGTCTTTCCCCAATTAAGCAGAAAAGACATCACTTATCATAAATTCTCATTTTGAAGCTGTTGTTTTTTTCAACACCAGTCATCTCTACCTTATAATCATTATAGATGTTGGCGTAAATATTAGATTCATGACTCTTTTCATGGTTTTTATTGATATTCCTCTATTAAAAACTACTTTTGCAACCACATACACATGAGGACCCTCTTGAAACCAAGATGCTGCATCTCAAGGGGCTAGCCTCTAATAAATTTTCATTCAGCGAGACAAATATGATGAGGACAGGCCATGGATCTGTCACTGTCTTAAATTCTTACCTCAGTCCACTTGTCTCTGCCCACCCCCCTTCCTTCGCTCACACACCCGACACAGTTTTGGTATGATGGCTGTTCAACATGTGACTGGATCTGCTCAAGGCCTCCAGCTGCTTAACAGGTTTTTTCTTGCTGCAGTTACTGTTAGCCCCCTACAGACGCACCTTCCTGTAGTTTGGTTGGCCCAGTGCTATGCTCATGATGGATTCATGTTGGGTTTTGGAAACATGAATGTGTATATATGAACAGATTTTTATATATGTATATATGCATGTACGTGTATCTATAAAATGAAGAGTTTGTCTTCAGCCTGCTCTACTGTAAAGTGTCTTGAGATAACACTTGTTATGAATTGGCGCCATACAAATAAAGATTGAATGATTGAAAATCAAGGTAAGCCAGCTTAATTTACTCGGCACATCAAAACAGAGCCACTATTGAGTTTTAAAGCCATCATTTGTAGGCAACAGCAGGTTAAACCAGTGAGAGATGTTGCTTTGACACTTCAGGACACTTGTTCACTTAAAATTGCAAATTAACCATAAAGCATCCCTAAAAAACAGTGTCACTAAAATACTTGCATCTTCTCCTGGTCGATATAAAATCTAAAATTATTCACTTAAATCCTTTGTAGTACAGTCCATCCATGAAATCATGATTTTACTTCGCAGCCATGAATGCAAATTCAGCCAGTCCTTGAATTCTGCGCAGGCTTGCAATTTCATCCAATCAAATGTGGACATATTTATTGTTGACCTGGTACTCTGGTGATGCAGAGAGCGTGCTCTTCTCCCCTCCCCAGACCTGCGCATCAACAACAGATGTCAGAATGACCTCCCTCTTCACTACTTAGAGGACATGATCCGTCAAAAGCTCACAATAACGGCTAAAATCAGCGTTCAAATTTCCAAAAGCAGTTTCTCAATGTCTCATGTGAAATTAAAAGCAAAAATCTCCTCCTTTACACATTTCGTGGTTCTTTGCCTCCATCAGTTTATCAGTCCTGTTCTACTGTATAACAAGCCCGAGGGACGGCTGTGTGTGTTTTTTTTTTTTGTGGGCGTGAGGGCAAGTGACAAATAAGAGACAGATTGTGTGGGTGTGGTAAGTTGTTATGGGTCAAGTGCAACTCTTCATCTTTACAAAACAAAGTCATGATACCCTGTGGATTAAATGTGCTCCATGTGCACTCGTTTTGATGCAGCACTGACGCCTTTCAGTCATTTCATTTTCCTCGTGTTTCCACTGAGGGTGTGTTTTTTTTTTCTTCTTAATTTTGGCTCAACGGTGGCTCACACAGTTGCACCGTCACAGCTAAAGAGTGGTGCAGGGATGATATTTTTCAGGCCAACCTGGAAGATAGCATCCCACTGGTTCCTTCGACTGCAAGCCCACTAAAATCCTGTGTCCTTCTCTGTGTTTTAGATCATATCTGATAATAAGCTCTGTAGTCAATCAGATCTACATGTTCTGCCCTTTGTGATTATCTGAACAAACAAACCTACGTTTTACAATATTTTAAGCTTAAGCATAGTGGGCGAGACTGAAAAGCTATTAGTAAGCTACTATTGAACTACAACATGGTGGTTCAACTTAGAAGTAGTGACAATATTTCCAGTGTATTACATCTTATTGCGACCTCTTGTTGGAGAATTTATTCATTCTCAAGTGATCTGAACCTCATGGCTGTGGTAATAGTGTATGTATTACTGATTATTGAAAAACAAACAGAAATGCTTGCCGTTGGGTCCCTGGCCATTTTGTAGTCATTGTTAGCAGCTAGTTACCAACCATCATTTTAAACATGCAGCGAGGCTTTAAGATTCAAAAGCAGGCAACATCACAAGCATTTTATTATTCCCCGTTAAACTTTAAAAAGTCTCATGTACGTGTGTTCACCACAAACCTTATTTCAGGCACTTCTCTGAAACGTTATTCTAAAACCCATGGACTCTGGAGGGTTGGGAACCAGGAAGTGCTAAATGCTAACTCACTTCCAAATTTCTGGATTCATTCCTACATCCCTTATGATTTGGCCCTGGCAAGTATCCAGAATAGGAGGAGAGGAGCTGGACAGAAATTACAACTGCCAAGAATTTCACAGGAAGGTATCTGCCAGCCACATTTATCTTCAGTTTCTCCTGACGTTTTCTTCCATGCTTGTTTTACACCAAAGTTATGTTTGATCACAAGAGATTACCAGCTGTGAGAGCAGAGGCCCTGGTTTGTGGTGAGTGAGTCAGTTGGTGTTGTGTGCTGTGTCTCTCTTTGTGGCTCATCCCACTCTACAAGAACAAAACTGATAAATGTGTCATAATTTGTTATCATGTGTGGGGTCTCTCATAGTCCCATAATCTGTTAAGATTTTAAAACCTTTGAGTGTGTGTCAGGCCTAAGGCAGATGATTGGGAATTTCAGTGCCTGTTTGGACACTGAGAGACATAAACCATATTAACAAAAGTATTCGCTCGTCTACCTTTACACATGTGAACATAAATGACATCCCATTCTTAATCCAGAGAGTTTAACATGATGTTGGCCCTTTGCAGCTCTACAGCTTGAAGTCTTCTGGAAAAGGCTTTCCACAAAGTTTATGAGTGTTTATGGGAATTTTTGACCATTCTTACAGAAGCTCATTTGTGAGGTCAGACACTGATGTTGGACAAGAAGGCCTGGCTCACAGTTTCCGCTCTAATTTGTGCCAAAGGTGTTCATTTGGGTCGAGGTCAGGACTCTGTGCAGGCCAGTCAAGTTCTTCTACACCAAACTTCATCAGTGTCTATATGGACCTGCTTTGTGCACTCATGTTGGAACAGGAAGAGGCCAATGTTTGTAGAAGCAGTCTGCATGCCTAGGTGATTGATTAAATTCACCTGTGGCCATGGAAGAGATCAGAACACCTGAAATTTGGCTGAGCAAATACTTTTGGCAATATAGTGCAGATAAGAAAATACCCTTCTGTTACCCTAAAAGTAGATTTAATGTGATGTTTTGTCTTTTGCAGCCACACTTTCACACAAAATAAAGCCTGAGTCGTACTCTGAGTCACTAGGTTCTGTGGCGTAGACCAGTGGTTCTCAGCCTTTTTGGGGTCCTGGACCCCCTGCATATTTTTTATTTACCCCGAGGGTCCCCCACTCCCTCGTCCAACTTAATTTCAAGTGCCTGAACCTTGCAAGTTGAGTTTTCCCACAACACCTTCTTGCAAATATTCACAATAAAATCGTTATTAAGAAATGAATGGTGTATGCCCACTGAAACAGTAGGGGGCTCATACTTTGAAAAGGATGCAGATCGTCTTAAGTTTGTGTTAAACAAACTTAAATAAATAAATTACACTTGTGAAACAGATGTAATTGTATAAAGAAAAGTCCTGTTACCCTCTGTAGTTCAAGTATATAAAGGTCTCAGTCACATTTGAGTAAAATTATTCTGTTTTTCTAAATGTCATGAGATTTGTTATTAATGTGTTATATTTTAAGGACCCCTTGCACTTACACCACGGACCACTAGGGGTCAGCGGTAGACCAATCACATGGCGGCTTGTGGACAGTGACTTGTAAATCTGTTCAGTCAGATACATTTTTGAGGAGGTGTGGGTCAGAATACCCACACAGGCTTCTGCGCTGGCTGCAGTGTTGATTTGGCACAGAAGTTTAATCAGGCTAAAGCTGCTGAGGGGAGGGCAGGAAGGAGTGAGTGGGTCGGTTTTTACCCCCACCCCATTTTGCAGCCCTTTTTGTTGGTTTCTAGAAGTACTTTTTCTGAGATTTCTGGTTACATTACCTTAGCTGAACTCTGTTACCCACTAAACTAATCCATGATCCTCGCCACAGAATCCAAAACTGCAGAGGAGGCCACAGAGGCCACCGAGGCCAGTTCAGGGTCAGCAGACCAAAGAGAGAACCTGAGAGGGGTCTACACAGAGCACGTCTTCACTGATCCTCTTGGAGCTCAGCAAACAGCCGAGGCTCTGGCCAACTACTCTCAGAGGTAACATTAGTGCACTTCTGATCCAACACAACGTCGTTACACTACAGTCAGACCAATAAAGCTGCTCAGTTTATTAGAACAACCATTAGAGAACACTGAGCACCGGACAGCATCAAATCACCGAGTGTTTATTGTTTGGTCATGAACATTATGCAAATGTTTGGCAGATTGTAAAATCTTATTGCAATGCATTAGACTTTTCCACATCACTGTCTGAGTGTGGGCTTTGCCCTCAGCCAGCTAATATTCCTTTTTTCTTCCTTTTTCTTTTTTTTTTTTTCAATTTTATTTGTGTTTACAAAAAATATACAGAATTTAAATGCGAAAATACATGAAAAAAACAGGTAATAAATAAAGAAAACTCACATACAAGGCAAACAAGATGAGATCAAATTGTCTCACAGACTGAGATGAACAATGCAGAGGCAGATCAATTACAAAATACTGAGCCAGCACTCATTCCTGAAAAATCAGCTTCTAAATCATAGGGATCCTCAAAACAAGCAGCTACACAAATACATGTCTAGTTCTTATTTTTCTGATATTCAAAGAATAAGTGTTATAGCTTTTGTAAACATAGATATAGACCAAGACGTCACAGTGGATGCACACGCGCACTAGTGGCAATAACACGTTGTAAATGTATGAAAATAAATACCAAGATGCTGATAACAGGAGAAAAAATGTATTAATGTGCCACAGGATGACAGTAAAGGGGTGTGAAAAAAGATTTTTATGAGTCACGTCACCAAAGACACTCCCTGAAGACATTTATGGCCACATTAATAGTAGCAGAAGCGGTTTTGTGCTTTAAGTGATTTAAAGTTTATACCATTCATTAAATGACTGGTTAAATAATTAACAAAGATTAAATGCTTATACTGCTATAAAAAGCAGGTTCAACATCCATGTTTTGTTTCTGACACATTTATAGTCCACATGTGGAAAAGCAGATAAGTGTTTCAGTTCCAAGAGTCTGTGTTAACTGGTCACTCCCAGCTAAACAGCAAATGATGACGATATACAGTTTTATAGAAATGTGCCTTTAATGAGGATTTCATTAAACTGATTTAGAAGTGTATTTTGGCCTTTTGATTATAAAGACATGTAATGTTTTAAACATCTATATTACGATGAGAACAGGAGAAACACCCCAGTGAAAGTCAGTCATGTTTCATTTTTTAACTGTCACACTCAGCATTAATTTGGACTTTATTACACAAACATATGTGATAAATCTCAGAATTTGATGTCCTGGAGGTATGCCTCAGTAAGGGTGTACCTTGAGATTTTTTCTGTTAACATCAATGAGGTTCACTCACAACAAACTACAATAAAGATGTCTGTCAACTCTAACCTTGTCTGTTTAGTTGACTCACTAAGCCAGGAAACAACAAGATCGCGGCTTAAAAAAAAAAAAAATCTTCCCACATTTCTGAGGGTTAACTTGTCAGTGCAAGACAACTTCAAACTAAATTACAGGTGAAAGCATCCTGATGGCCCATCCTTAGACACTCAATAATAAAAAATAAATGTTTTTAATCCCCAAAATGTACTATAAATGTGTCAGAAACAAAACCAAAATTTGCAGATAAACTCTTGCACACTATGTAGATTTTACAAATCACAAATGATGCAGAATATATTTTAGTAAAAGACATTTTGTAATAAAAAAATAAATTGATAAAATGGCGTTTGCCTGTTAGTTGGATGCTGTGAATTTCAGCAAAATAACTCAAAAAGTTCTGCACAGATTTGGATGAAATATTCAGGGAATGTTGATCATGGAAAAGGGAAGCTTTTGGTGGTGATTTTAAATCAGGATGTGGATCCAGGATTTTTGTAATGGATTTGTATCATCTGAGATGATGCATTTTTATGTAAATTTTGCTAATAACTCAGAAACTTCTCAACTGGCTTCAATGACATTTTAGGGAATGTTGTTCATGGCACAGGGGAGAAGTGATGAGATTTTGGTGGGGATCTGAATCCTGATGCACATCCATTTTTTATTTTGTTTTATTTTTCAGAGGACTTGATAACATTAGGCGTTAGGGTAGTTTTCCACATTTTTCATAATCATTCCATGAACAAAGTCAGAAATGTATTTCCAAGGGTTTGTGCTCTCTGAGCATTTCTAGTTGTACCAATAAGACAGTGTGTTGGAGCATGTCTGAAGTTTTTGATCAATGAAAACTAAACATGACCTGATGAAAGCTAGGACTTTAAATATGTTGCTGTGGTAATACACAAGTATCTATCTATATCTATATATATATATATATATATATCTATATATATATACATATATATATATATATATATATGTATATATATATATTTTTTTTTTTTTTACAGAATCATCTCCAGCTATACTCGCCTTATCTGGTGTTGTGGTAACTGTGCTCCTTAAAAAAATACTGATGCATATTATGTTAAGTCATTAGGTTAAAAATAGGATTATAGTAGGGAAGCACGATATTACCAGTATGATACTGGTACCATCAGGTATTGGCCTAAAAAGCTGAATTTCAGTATCGGCCTGTATTGAAACTTTTGCTGATATTTACAGCCGATATTTTAGACATTCATATCGGCCATATCTATCCCATATATTGGCAGTAATATCGTCACTGCACAGGTGCATTTAAAAAGCAAGATGTTAATTGTTCAAGAGTTAAATGTTGTTTTCCTTATTTTACATCTCTTCCTTACACAAATAGACTCTCACATTGAAAGAAAAAAGTCAATTTTGGTAGCGTTAATTCTCCTCTTGATGAAAAATATCGGTAATAATGTGTTTGAAAATGTTGGCAAAAATCCAGTATTGTGCACCCCTAGATTACAGGTCTATATCACCCAGCCCTCTGTAAAATAAGAAATGAGATATAACGGTGATAGAGAGGCATGATTGTAATAGTCTTTGTTGTTTCTGCTGAGCAGGGAGAGTGATCTCCTAAAAGATGGAGTGAGTTCAAACCCCAGCCTGGAGGAGCAGGACCTGATGAGAGAGGAGGCTCAGAAAATGAGCAGCGTTCAGCCCACTATGTGGATGGGGGCGCAGAACGGATGGTGAGTTTCACCTGTTTACTGTGTTCTGCGTGCCCAAACATCAGGTCCACATGTGAGTGATTTAGATGACTGAAAGAACTGCTGTGTTTTCAGCGTGTACGTCCACTCCTCTGTGGCTCAGTGGAAGAAGTGCCTGCATTCAATAAAGCTGAAGGACTCCGTGCTCGGCATAGTGTAAGTCAGATTTCCGCCTCCATTTCAGTCTCCTGTCGTGCTTGTTTGGATACAAAGCGTTTGGTAGAAAACTTTTGTTTGTCTCCAACAGACACGTAAAAGGGAGAGTGCTGGTCGGCCTCTCTGACGGGACTTTAGCAATATTCCACAGAGGAGAGGGTGAGTCCACATGAGCTTCTCAACAAGTGCTAAATAATTCAGAGCACCCTGTTGTTGATGCTGTTTTAAGCATATACATTTACTTTTTAATCTTGATTTATTCGGTCAGATGGACAGTGGGATCTGACAAACTACCACCTGTTGGACCTGGGCAGACCTCACCACTCTATCCGCTGCATGACGGTGGTACATGATAAGGTGTGGTGTGGCTACAGGAACAAGATCTATGTGGTGCAGCCCAAGGCCATGAAAATAGAGGTATAGTAAAACACATTTTTGTCTTTTTTTTGTGCAGAACTGTAAGTCCAAGTAAAAGTTTGAAACATGGATTCACAACTGTTGTTTTACATCTACTACCACAACAGGTAGTGCTAAATTATAGACCCCAAACAACTCAGACTCCTTAAAGAGGTCATATCATGCTTGATGTTAGCTTTATATGCACTTTAGTGTGTCTCCTTCATGTGATAGAGCACATTTATGTCCAAAACAAGAAGTCTGAGGCATTAACCCTCTGAAAACTGCGAAAGAAATGGATCCCCAGTGCATACATTTGTTTTTCTGCTTATTGCGATGTCATTTTTTGGATTATCTTCAAATGCTTTATATTCCTGGAGTCTACACAGCCTAAACTAAAAGTGTATAGAAGTTAATAAACACAAACTATTGATAAAAGTATTGAAATGCCTCATAAATAAAAAAAACAACAACACAAAAGTCAAACTGTTCTTTTTAAATGAAATCTTACTAAATAAATACAACAAACACATTGATCCAAAAGATTTCTGATCATAGAAACTTAGACAAACTAATCGAGCAAGCGAACAAGAGAGCTTATTCTGCCGTGCTCCCCTCCCGTTCGCTGTGGGCCGGTCTGTTTTCAAAGGGTTAAGACCTCTCCCTTTGTCTCAGGGTTCCCACACGTCCTGGTAAACCCGGAAAATGATTGACCAATTTTCCAGTCGTGGAAAACATATGGAAAATGAGGGAAAAAAGTAAAATGTCCTGGAAAAGCTTGAATTGTCCTGGAAATTATTTATCTTCCTTCTGCCTTGTTAGTGAACAAAAATCAAACATAGGAATAAAGTTAAAATGTATTTGGTAACTAATGCTCACTGAGCCATAAAATATGAGTAGATAAAATAATGCAAGTTAAGGAATAAAATATAAAAATTCAAAACAATAGTGACAAGAAGAAATAATAAAAAATGACAAAATAAAGTTTAGGCTACTTAAAAAGTAAATCAACAAAATATATTTATAAAAAAAGCAGAGTAAATAAATTAAAAAAAAAAAAAAAAGTATAAACCAGAAATTTATAATAGTAAGACTAAAAAGACAGTTAGCAGATAATGTTCGTGCCTGAGAGTTAGAAATAAATACATTTTAAGTTCAGTATGATACGGTGGAGCTAGCAAGAGATATCAGTCATCAACCTTTAAGACCAGGGCATCCTGGAAAAAGATTTCTGGAAAACGATTTCTGGAAAAACAGTGGGAACCCTGCTGTGTGTCTTTGTGACAGCAGCTGCCTAAACCCCCCCAATCAACCCACCAGTCTGACATCACACCTTTGTTTTATTTTCAGTTTAAGCCCTTAGGCTCATGTGAGCAAGCCTAGTGCATGGGGTAAATATTATAATAAATACAGAGTTGTTGAAAACATGTCGCCAAGCAGCTCTAAATTGATCAACTACCACAGAGTAGACCTGTCAACCAATCAGTATGAACCAGGCCCACGTGGGGAAGGGAGTCTTCAGGGGCAGGAGCTCCAACAGAGCGTCTCAGACAGATCGGGAAAACAGACCTATTGGGAAAACATATGTGTGAATGAAACTAGATTTTTTTTTTTTTTACATTATTGAGTGTGAACATATTTTAGCTGTCATTAAAATGAGTATATGAAAAGATTTAAGATAAACTATGAGCTCTTTAAAACAAAGTTTTATGCTTTCAGAGTTCATCTATTGAGTTTCTAATGGATGATCTGAAAATACTCTGATTTCTACATCACCTCTGTCCCCACAGAAATCCTTCGATGCCCACCCCCGTAAGGACAGTCAGGTACGTCAGCTGGCCTGGGACGGCGATGGTATCTGGGTCTCCATCAGACTGGACTCCACACTCAGGCTGTTCCACGCTCACACCTTCCAGCACCTCCAGGACGTCGACATAGAGCCCTACGTCAGCAAGATGCTCGGTTTGTTTGCTCAATATTTGGTCAAAATTTCTGTCCAGTCCATCCTTTATGAGACACAGAACACTCAGCAGGGGCTGACAGACTTTTGTCATCATCTAAGATTTAGTTTTGATTATGTTCTTTATGATTTTCCTTTCTCAGGTACGGGGAAACTGGGCTTTTCATTTGTGAGGATCACGGCTCTCATGGTGTCGTGTAACCGTCTGTGGATCGGCACCGGCAACGGCGTCATCATCTCCATCCCTCTGACAGAGAGTGAGTGCTGTGCTGCTTTCTCTCTGCTGCTTTTGGTCATTAAAAAATTACATTAGTTACTCCAAACATGTTATGAGCATCCTCTTCAACGGACAGTAGTGGTCTGACCTGTATTCGTTTGTCTCTCCTTCTCCACTTCCTGTTTAATGAGCAGCGAACAAAACGACCAAGTCAGCAGGAAGCCAACCAGGAAGTGTAGTCCGAGTGTACGGTGACGAGACGACGGACAAAGTGACAGCTGGGACGTTTGTTCCATACTGCTCCATGGCTCATGCTCAGCTCTGTTTCCATGGGCACAGAGACGCTGTGAAGTTCTTCACTGCTGTCCCAGGTAAGGAAGAAGAAGCCATGGCAGATGCTCCATTTTAGACTAACGTGTTTCATCTTTGCCTGTTGGCGGCTCTCTTCACTGTCGCAGCCATTGTTCTCTCCCTTAGTTTTGGAGTGTTGTATCAAAGGGTGGAGTGTATTTACTTTAGTCAAGTTGAGTCTGTTCCTAATGTGTTTCCCATGTTGTTCATTATCAGTGCTCAAAAGTTGCCTTTCATTCAAGATGAGGATGTTTGTAGTGTGTTTTACAGTTCAGAGGTTATCGTTGAACATCAAGGTTACATCCACACATTATCGAACAGATATCACAGGTGTTCCAGAGGGATGAATGCACTACAAAAGATTACTAATTAAGGATGTTTATGGAAATATCTTTCTTTGCTAGGGATGGGAATTGATAAGATTTTATCGATACCAGTGCCATTAATGATCCTGCTAATCGATCCAATTCTTTAACGATTCCGTTATTGATTCCTGCAGATTTTCCATGTGGGCAAATGTTGGCTTGTAGATTTTCAGTGGCAACAATGTCAAACACACATCACAACATAGATAACTGCTTCTGCAAGTTTCTGGTGTTTCCACTCACTTAAGGTTGTGCAGTAGGTGCCTTTTGTAATAAAATTAAGCCACAACTTGACCGCTTCTGAACCCTGTCAGTGGAAGGAATTGATAAAGGAACTGATTACCAAAAAGACTCATGATATCGATACTCTGACAGAGCTGTTAATGATTCTCAACTGGAGTTGGTTTTCGATTCCCATCCCTATTCTTTGCATAAAATTAAAATGAAGAAATTTTTAAGGTCTGAAAAATAGCTGTTTATCCTCAAGAACTCCTCGCCATTCTAGAAAGACACCTCAAATGAAAAAAATGTTGTCACAACTGAACTGAACTAAAAACTGAAGTACCGTATTTTCCGGACTATAAGTTGCACTTTTTTCCTTAGTTTGGCTGGTCCTGCGACTTAAAGTCAGGTGCGACTTATATACATGTTTTTAAACGTTAATTCAGACTGACTGACATGAACCTGATACTAGGCAACCACCTCTCTATCAGAGCGCTAAATAAATGTGACTTATAGTCCGGTGCGACATATATATATGTTTTTTTCCTCTTCATGACCCATTTTTTGACTGATGAGACTTATGCTCCGGAGCGACTTACATTCTGTAAAATACAGTACATACCAAACCGTGGGATAAGTTTATTACATCCCCAGTGTGTTGAAATAAACCATTTAATTGACTACATTATTAAATCAACATCAAGAACTAACGGGCCAGGGAGCGTTGATTTACTTCTGAGACAATATTTTGCGTAGAAGTGTGTGGCAGAAAAACACAATCTGGACGTGTTTGGTGTTATTTACAGTTTGTGGCTCTGTGCTCTCAGGTCATGCCGTCCCATCTGCGTCCTGTGGAGGGGAAACAGCAGGTGACAAAGCAACAGATGCCCCGAATCAGGAAGGAACCAAGTCCATGTTAGTGATGAGCGGAGGAGAAGGCTACATCGACTTCAGGATGGGTGAGTTTACTGTGCGTTAGAGAAACAAACACCCTGTCATGAGCACAAGCATGATCTCTGTTTGATTTTAGGCGATGAGGACGGCGAGGCAGAAGACGGAGAGGATGCCAGAATGAAACTGCAGCCCTTCCTGGCTAAAGCCGAGCGCAGCCACCTCATCGTCTGGCAGATAATGGCCAGCGAGGACTGAACTCTGACCTCAGACCCCTGAGGCCCGATTTGCCTTTTGCTCTTGCTGTGGAGGGAGAGTTTGTGTGGACGACTCGGCTCCACGGGCATGAGATTAATCAGCACTTTTATCTTCTTCAAACATGAACAAATAAGAAACAAGCAAAAACTGCTGCAAGAGCACTCTGAGTAATAAACCGGACTGGAGCCGTGCAGACGGACTGCGGTCTGCCATGAGCTGTTCTGTCTCATGTTTTTTAATTTTATAAATTTGAATTTCATCCTGTTAATGTAAAATGCCTCTTTCTCTTTTAATGTTATTTGAGGTTCAGCTGTCATAACAACTGAGTTCTTCTTTGATTCAGCAAATTTAATGAACATCTCTGGGTTCTGTTCATGCAGTTCAGTCCTGTGTTCATGCTAGTGTGGTCTTGATTCTGAATCAGAAGGTCAAACATAAAGTAGTCACGTGTAAGCTCCCTGTTCCCTTTCATGCCTGGGAGCTGATCAGGTTTAACCCTTTACGATGTGTCATGTTTTTGTTTCCTCATTTGGAGAACTTGGCTTTTGATTGTATGCAAGCTAAAGTTAATTGATCGCCAGTTGTCTCGAGGATTATGGTTTTGGTTTAACTCTAGTCCAGTATATTAGATTCATGTAGTCAGCACCTCTTGGCGCAGAGGATGGCCCAAAACGTATCCAGTTATTTAGAATTACACAGTAACTCAGTTTTTGCCTCCCTTGTTTACAACCTCTTCCTTCAAGTGAAAAAGCAGAAGTTCTGCAGTGTACTGGGCGATCAAAATTAATGTTTGAAAGGATTTCCCTGTACGAGAGCTTTTCCTCGAACCCTTATGAACACCTAAAACCACCAACCTTTTCCACTTTCTCCTGTGATACTTACTAAGGAATGTAGATCTACTCACTGAAAAACTGCAGTCAGTATTTATTTATATTTACCCACATTTAAGCTAGTGGGTGCATGAAAGCATAAATATAACAGAACTCATGCCTTTTAGAGTATGAGACTGGATCAATAAAAGTATGTATCATTTTCAACAGTCTGACCATCTCCTAACTCTGAAAACCAATCGGATGAAGGGAAGTCATTTGATATGATTAACCTTGAAAATCACTGGATTTACCAAACCCATATATCCAATTGATATGTGGAACAGTCCATTGGGTGTATCAAATTAAGACTCAATGCACATATAGTATGAAAGATCTTCTAGAAACTTCATTATTGTGAACAGAAGTCTGTGGTGATGAAAATCATGAAATGATGGATTTAGGTTGAACATGAACAAGGAACGTCATTTATATGTCATAATACTTTAAAAGCAGATCCCCCCTAAAAGGAAGATCTAAAACTGCCCCTAATTAGGTCTGATTTAGGGCCGAACAATAGTTGGAAAAAGAATATTGCTACATTATATCCTTCTGTGATATACATCGCAATATTTCAGGGAATATGGAAAAAAAATCGCATGTTTTTATGTGCAACAATGTGGTTGAGATCTCTTTACTGTTTTTTCTAACTGACCGTCTGGTTCTGCCACTGCAGATGTCAGTCAGAGACTGATGGAAACATTTTATCACAAAAATGGAGAGTGTGGCAGCACCTTTCTTTATAAACTTAAGAATTGAATTATCCATCCATCATCTATACTGCTCATCCTTTTCAGGGTCACTTGGGGCCGGAGCCTGTCCCAGCTGACAGTGGGCGGGAGGCGGCGTACACCCTGAATCAGTCACCTGTCAATCACAGGGCTACATAGAGAGACAGACAACCATTCACGCTCATACCTAAGGGCAACTTGGAGTCACCAGTTGACCTAATGAGCATGTTTTTGATCTGTGGGAGGAAGGTGCAGTGCCGGGAGAGAACCCATGCATGCATGGGGAGAACATGCAAATTCCACACAGAGAGGCCCTGGGGACCAACCTAGGGATCAAACCAGCAACCTTCTTGCTGCGAAGCACATACACTATTTGCTGCGCCACCATGCCATTCAGGAATAAAGTGGTGTCTTTCGACTCCATTGCGTGATTCCTGTGTTATCTAACTTTTCTAACGTGTCCCAACCCTGACAAGTGAATCCCTAAGCAGTCTCACTTTTGAACTTCTTAAAGCTCATGATTTTTCTCTGTTTAGCATCCACGGTTGTGTTAGTTGAGATTGTAAATTGTCCGAATGTCTCTTTGTTTGGGTGTCATTTGAGGCACATATTTATTTATGTTTGGTCAAAATAAGGCTAAAGGATGGTCATGGTCCAAGTCATTTGTAGTTTGCATGCTCCACATGCACTGTGGTCAAATCTCAGAGTAAGTTCATTGGTAGTAATATCAGTGTGACTTTAATTGTGGAAAATCAAACAGATAAAACAGGTTTTTCTTCCTGTTAACACAAACGGCAGCAGCCATGTGTCTGACATTACATATCCTGTGATGTGACCAGTGCACATGCACACATTGCAGTTGTGATGTAAAAATGATTTGTTGTTCAGCCCGGTCTAAATAGATGCAGACAGATGCTCTGCTTTGTGGCTTGAATGAAATGATAATACAAGTGAGGCACAAACTGGAAGTTCAACGCTCAAAGATAATCCTAAAAATCCTGTTTTCCTTTGTGTAGCTTTGCTGAAACACCTACAGACCACACATCTGTCCTGTTAGAATATTAAACTGTTCTGTCCTCCATCCTCTGCGCTCAGTTTGCTGTCCAGCTCCAGCTCGTAGGTGCTCAGATATATCTGCCTTATGTGTCTGAAGGACTCCTTCACAGGCTTTTCAAGTGTGACACAGTATTTATTTTTCTCATACGAATGTGTTTGCTACCAAAGGATCAAGAGATAAAGATTGATAGTTTGCCACATGCTGAAACAATACAAGTGTCCCAACTTATCTGGCACTTTAGAGCAGCATGTTTGCGTCTGCCTCCATGTAGATAGAATAAAAGCTTTTGTAACAGAAACCCTTGTGTAGAGATAAGATATATTTTTAAACTTTCATATAGAGAAATGGAGATATTTTCATGAAGTGACAGAAGAGGGTGCAGGACTTGTTTCTATGAGAGGATAAAAAAGCCACACTGAGGGTCCCCCCCCCACCCTTAAACCCTCATCTTGACGTTTCTTAGAGGTCAGAAATGTAACACTGACGTTTTTTGGTTTTGCGGCTCCACCGCTGGCCGCCTCTTTAGCTCTGAATGATCATCATGTTTATTTGAGTGACTCCTTATTTACATTCTGGTTTTAAGTTCTTATGATGAACCTCTTTTTCTCTTCAGTGCACAAAATGTTCAACTGTCTGCAATATAAGAGTGTATCTCTGGCCTCTGTACCAGTACACTGCACTGGTGTGTTTAATATTTTGTCCTCTTTGTATTGATCAGTGTCAGAGGAAGCTTCTCCTCGTCATGTGTGTTAATGTGAGTGTGTTTGTGTGTGTGTGTGCATGTCTCCTCTTTAAAGAGGGGAGGGATGTTTTTGCAGTTTAGCCGTTTCAGTATTTATTTACAATGATTGAGCCTTTGCAATTCAGAATGTAACTTTGTACATTGAATATGAATTCTATCTATGATTATATGTCTATGAAACCTGAAAATGGCTTGGGTTTATTGTTCTGTGAGCAGTTAAAGGGATAGTTCAGGATTTTTAAAGTGGGGTGTTTGACATGGCATTAGCTTGAATATTAGCCACAGTGACGAAAACCACCTCAGTGTCTGCGTTTAAGCTTGGGCTATACATTGCTGCAGATGGGGCCTATAAGTCTTCATTATTTAGAGCGGAGGTCACCAACCTTTCTGAGCCTGAGAGCTACCTGAAAGATGAGGGGTATTATGGAGAGCTCCTTTCTTGATTCAATGTTTTCATGTAATAAAAATTGTTACAATTAAATAATAAATATTATGCATTTGATAGGCTTCATACGAGACTGTATGTTTACCTTTTTAACTTTTAATTATTCCTACCAATAATTTTACCACAGATTGTTACATTATATGAGAACAATATACTTACATGCATCTTCAACTATTTATTATTCTGTGTCAGCATCAAGGTAAACTTTGACCCCATACAGGTCAAACTTTAGGAAAATAAGACGGTCTTATATTGTGATGCACATGTTGCATTTGTTATTTTTGTGTTTATTAAGTGTGATTTATTACCAAAACATACAGTTAAAATTGAAAAAAAAAAAAAAACTATTTAAAGTTTTGTGATGGTAGCTTTTTATTTTTTAAATGTCCCTGAGAGCACCTCATTGGCTCCCTACGGGCTACCAGGTGCTTGTGGGCACCTTGTTTGGTTCCCATGAAATTCACCTAGCACTAAAAACATAAGAGGGTGATCACATTCTATGTTCAGAACATTTACAACAGAGATGTCCAGAGTATTTATATCAAGGGCTGGATACAGAAAAATACAGGAATAACTTGGCCACTTATGCATTGTCTTTGGTGTATCTGATGGGCCAGTCAGTTGTCAGGAGGTCCTGGTTGCCTCTGGCTACCACTGGATCCGCCCTTCGTCAGGACTATGCATATATACATATATACTATGTATGCCTTATGCAGTAGAGAAGGGATGATAGCTTGTCTCTATGGTCCAGACACAAAACAAGAACAAACTGAGCAAAGCTGCCCAACCTTTTTGGACTATTGGTGCTTAAAGATGTTTTAAAATGATGAGCACAACATTCTTTGTAAAGTCTGGTATGATATCAAGCAGGTAGAGCCAGAGATGAGCGCAGGTTTTGCTGTTTGTCTTTATTCATCGGTCAAACAGAGGCATCATGAGAGCCAAATTACTATAACTGAATAAGGTTGCTGCCGTCCGTTAAAAGATCGACTACGGGCCACAGTTTGGACACCCCTGATTTACAACGACTTCCCTTTGTTTTGGAACTACTTCACTAAACAGTACAGCCAACGTGTCCTTCAGCCAGCAGCGTACTGATCTTAATACGATCTGGCTGTAATTTGGCCGAGTCCACAAATATCACAACATCCCAAATAAAGATTAGCTAAATGTTCAAGTGTTCAAAGATGATCCTGCTGACCAGTCACTGTAGTGTTGACAAAAAGTGTAATTCTACCTCAGTTTACCTCCACAACAACCCAATCACCTAAAGTTCTTTAAATTACGCAGAATTTGTGTCACCATCTGCAGCAGCCCTAGCTTGCGTGTCGACTATTTCTGCACAGACTCAGAGCTGAGCTGTCACTGTAGCTAATGTTCAGGCTGATGCTATGTACCTCATATAGCCCCACTTCAAAAATCCTGAACTATCCCTTTAAAGCTGCATTGATATGTTTGTTCTGTTAAGAGATAACCTTACTCAGCTATGCACTACGTCCCTGAAGGGGGGTCAGCTTCAGACCTGGTAACTCTGCCGCTGGTCCACAGGCTTGAATAAACAGTTTGATGTAATGTTAGACTTTTAAAGTCATCGAGTAACTCCAGAGTTTGGTCCTCCGCAGGGCTCGGTCATCCCCTCATATTTGCAGAAATGTCATTTACTTGGCAAAGACTTCCTCTCTTTTAAATCAGAGGTACAAACACAATCTTGTACTTCTGCTGTATCTCTAGCCTTATTTTTAACGGTAAATTAAAGCAATTTTTGTGGGCTACTTTTCTGCTTGTAATGTTTTTTGTTTTTTTTTTCTCATGAAGACAGTTAAAAGCTTGGATGTTTATATCAATCAAACTGTATTTGTATAGCACTTTTTATACAACAAATGTAGCACAAAGTGCTTTACGTAAACAGAGAACAATAAGAACAAACAAACCCAAATAAATAAATAAAATTATATACATATATATGTATGTATGTATGTATGTATATATGAATATATATATATGTGTGTGTGTGTGTGTATGTATATGTATATATGTGTGTGTGTATATATATGTATATATGTGCATATATATGTATATATATGTGTGTGTGTGTGTATATATATATATACATATATATATATATATATATATATATATATATGTATATGTATGTGTGTGTGTGTATATATATGTATATATATATATGTGCATATATATGTATATATATGTGTGTGTGTGTATATATATATATGTATATGTGTGTGTGTGTGTATATATATAGATATATATATATATATGTATATATAGATATAGATATATATATATATGTGTGTGTGTGTGTGTGTGTATATCAGTGTTGTAGTTGAGTTACCATAGCTCAAGTCCGAGTCGAGTCTGAGTCCTCAGTGTTTGGGTCTGAATCCTCTCACCTGAGGCGAGTCCAGGTTGAGTCCTCAGTACTGAGGTATCTGTGCACACTAGGCGCACGATTTGGAATTAAACCCAAATGGGCATAGGTAAATATAACGTTTTTTAATTATATTTTTGTCAGAACACACAAGAAATAGTAAATGAACTGCATCCAGGTGACAACAAGATGGCGACTATCTCCTGTGCTAACGTGTTGTGATACAGAACTTGGATTAAATAATGTACCTAGAAGACCTAACTTTTGGATTTATCATGACGGATTACTTTTACAAAGTTTCCAAAAAGACACTGATGTTTCAGGAGATATATCTCAGCCTCTGGAAGAGCTACGATCGCACCAAAGGGCTCATCGGAAGTTGTTAGCTTTCGTTCAAAATAATCTGTAAGTGGCTACGATAAATGGTTGTAAAGTTATTGAATATTTTATGAATGCTGCTTTGCTGTTGTATACGATAGCGCCGACCTCCAAGGGTTAAGAGGCTAACGTTGTCGTTATTTAGCAGCTATCTTATAACGTTATCAACAGTCAAAGTAACATTAGCATCGCCATCTACTCACCTCACTGGGTGCATCCTAGACAGATGTCTGTTAAAGTTCGACGTTGTCCCCGTCTTCTCTTCAATGGCTTTTTTACATAATGAGCACGTTGCTCTGCATTTACCAGCATTTATGGTGAAATCTTTGAAAGCAAAACGTACAACCCGCGGTACCTGCTTCGACATTCTGCCGCTCCTTCGACATCAGCGCATGAACGCGCATGCAGGTAAACTAACACACATGCCCGCCGTGGGCTTTAAGATTGATATGAGGACCTTATACCAGAAGAAATAATAAATAAAAGAATAATAAAAAATACAAAGGATTCATTGATTAATAAGCTCAAGTCCTCTGAGTCCTCCCCCAAGTTCTAATGCAGCTAGAGCTCAAGTCCGAGTCATCAGCGCACGAGTCCAAGTCGAGTCACGAGTCCGACATATCCGGACTCGAGTCCTACAACACTGGTATATGTATATATGTGTATATATATAGGTATATATATGTGTGTGTATAGATATATATACATATATCCATACATGCATACATACATACATAAATATATATATATATATATATACATATACACACACACACATACACTTACATATTCACACACTCATATATACTTATATATTCATCAAAGACCTTGATTTAGAACTGTGAGTGTGTGTGTGTGTGAGCAAGGAACTGTGGAAACACCATCATGACTTCAAAATTGGAAAACACTGAGATAAGAGTGAAAAACATGAAACAGAATATAAGTAATAATAGAATTAAAATAAATAAAAATAGATTGAAATCAATAATAAAATACTGTTTAATAAGAATGATAAAATCAATCAAAGCTTAAATATATGATTCAATAAACATGTTAAAATGTAAAAATGGGAAAGCAATTACTCAAAAGCGAGATTACAAAGCTCAGTCTTGAGTTTGCTCTTAAAAATACTGACACTTTGCTGCCCTCAGGTCTGCAGGCAGGCTGTTCCACAAAAATGGACTGTAATAACAAAAACCTGCCTCACTGTGAGTCTTTGTTTGGACTTTTGACATGATTAAAAAACACCACCTGAAGACCTGAGGGCTCTCACAGGCTTATTATGATAAAAGCAAATCTGATAAATAGCCTGGACTAAGACCATTAAGAGATTTAAAAACTAATCAAAGAGCCTTAAAATCAAGTCTTAAATATAATGAAAATTAAGCTCACTAGTATGAGGACTGGGTTATAAGGACCACATGTATATCCAGATGTTTCTTTTAGTTTGCTGACCAAAAACGATACATGTTTTTATTGTCTGTGAAAAAATACCAAAAGAAAGTCAGTTTTAAGTCATTACAGTCAGCTTCACATTCTCGGCATACATATAAAAATTACTTCAAAGAGCCAATTTTCTGCTTTGAGTTTTGTATGCCTTTTATTGTGTGTTCATTGTCTGTTTTGTGTGACAGAGCACTTCTACACACAAGACAAAAAGTCAAACTTTCTGTCCCCCTGCATACAGTGCCAGTAGGTACTTGAAATGGACCGTTTCCTGATAGACCTGCCTGTGTGATGTCCTACCATTGTTTCATCATCAGTTTAAGCTCAGCCTGGCAAGCCCAGTATTAGGCAGAGACTGTGGAATGAATGTAGAGCTGTTGAAAACATCGCCCCAAGCAGCACTAAACGGACTAATAACCACTAAGTAGATCTGTCACCTATCAGAGCAGACAGAGCACATGTGAGGAAGGGGGCCTAAAGATAGACTGTGGGTCAGACCCTTAACTGATGAGGGACCACAGGCCACATGATCCGTCAGACCAACTTAAGCCAACTCAATGCAACAAACTCTGCTTTCTGGGCTCTTCTGACACTATTTCCTGTGTCCCACCCTCTCTTTCTCATTGGCTGTTGGCAACGGATGTTTAAGTTGGCTCTATAATCAGTTCTCTCTACCCGATCACGTCCAGATTCCACTCAAAGACATGTTTGCCCTACTGGGAGTCATGGGTAAAAATACCTTGTCGTGTGTCCTCAGTTTTAAAGTGACAGAAGCTCTAACAGAGAGAGAATACAGCTGGATCAGGGCTACTGATTATGTCAAAACTAGTTATTTTTTTTTTTAACCTTAACATACTCTACCAGACTTCAAAAATGAATATATGAACCAGAGGTAAAGGCTGTGAGGAGCTGAGGCAAACTATGAGCTCCTCAAACAAAAACACCCATAAAATAACAACTAGAAAGCACTCAGAGCACAAGCCTCCACCAAGGTAGCTCACATATTGCTGTTACATCTTTAAGCAATAGTTCACTGATAAAGTTACCATCGTAATATGATTCATTGACCCTGAAAACCCACACCAAGCACTCAGAATCATGTAGATATCATTATTAGTTAGACATTTATTGAGCGAAAATGATCATTGGTGGTTATCTGGATCACCACAAAATCAATCAAGCAAACTTTATTTGTATAGCCTTTTTCATAAAAAGTTTTGTAGTACAAAGTGCTTCATATAGAAATGAAGAAATAAAATAAATTCAAATAAATAAAAAATAGAAAATTGACTACAATGAAAAATACAACCCCACCCCCCACCCTCGCAATCCACATGCAGCACACACACTCAGTTACACACACACATACAAAGACATGAGGAAGAGAGTCTAACAGAAAACAGAAATAGAGGACTGAGGAAAAACCATCTTGAATTAAAAATGAGGAAACGCTGGAGCTAAGACTAAAATGACAATTTAAAAAAAATCCTGATAAGAACCTATATTAAAATGAATAAATATCCTTTAGGAAAATAAATAAATAGGTTAATAAAATACAATTTAAAATAATAATATGGTAAAATGAGATCAAATGTACTTACGCAAGATAGTGGAAAGAAAATCGATGAACAGAGAATAAAATTCCGAACCATAAGTGCTGTACATAGAATCAATAAAACAAACATTTCCAAATAACAATAAGCAATAAATAAACGAATAGATGCATAAATCTAAAACGATGCTATAATACAACAATAAAATCAAGCATATAAACATAGTAAAATAAAAAAAACAAATACATAAATAAGGTTAATAATAATAATAAATATATAAATAGCTAAAAGCCAGACTAAAAAGGTAGGTCTAGAGTTTGCTTTTAAATAAAATCTAATCATTTCTAAGTTGGGCCATTACCAACATCTCCTGAAAATTTCATCACAATCTGTCATCTTGCATCTCCTTGGCAGCAGTAATAAAACGTGATTCCCCTTTTAGACTCAACATTTCAGAAAGATTATCTGGTTGTCAATAAGCTCATTACTGCGTAGAAGGTGATTTAAGTGGCTGAACGTGACATGGTTATTGGTGCCAGATGGGCCTGTCTGAGTGTTTCTACTACTGATACAGGGTTTACAGGAACTGGTCAGAACAAGAGAAAGTATCCAGTGAGCGGCAGTTCTCCAGGTGAAAACGTCTTGATGCCAGAAGTCAATGGAGAATGGTCAGAGTGTTTCAGGTTGACTATAATGTCAATGGCATAACCATGTGTAACAATTGGGGTATTTAAAAGATCATTTCTGATCCCACAACATGTTGATCAGCAGCAGAAGACCACGCTGGGTGCTCCAGTATGCCTGGTCCTAATTTCTGCTGCAACATTCAAATGGTTGGTTAGTTAGTTAGTTAGTTACTTTACTTGTCCCCCGAAGGAAAATTAGTGTGTCGCAGGAATCACGGACATTTGGCAACAAATTACAATGTCAACTTTGATACAGTGATGGAAATAGACAAATAAACACATCACTAGAAACTCAAACTGAGGGCAAAAGGGGGTCCAGCTTGGTACTAGTAAGGCGTACCTAATGAAGTGACAAAGGAAATGACAAGACGGAAAAATGTCCTCAAAATACTCAGTTCTTCAAGTTTTAAGTACTTTCTACTTTTAGTTGTGTAGAATCCTAGAGTTACTTTTCCTCATATATAGTAATTGTACATTTATTTGTGTACAATGTTTTTGTACTTTATCCACTCCTGGTCCAATCTTGCTCACAGACAAACAAACAAATAAACACAGGCAAAAGCATAACCTCCTTGGTGGAGGTATCAATGACACAAATATACACAAATAAAGCTGATAACACACTGTGAGGTTACTTTAATGCAGCTCACATCATATATGTTTCACACATCACCCTTGATGAACACTAGGTGGCGCGCCTGAACCACAAAGCAGTCGTCTTCACCCTGTGAGTTTATTAGAAGGACAAAAGCACCCCTCCCCTCCCTGTGATTGGTCCTTCACTGTTCTATTCAAAGCCTCTGTGTCAGCCTGTTGAATGAGGCTGGACGGTGCTCACAAACAGACAGACAGACAGACAGACGGAGAGAAGATTTAATCTCATCCTTGGCTCTAAGAGGAACACCTGGCTGTCATGGATCACAGTCATGATAGCAGATAGAGAGGTTAAGTAACGCGTAAACAGATCTGTATTACTGTGTGGAGCAGTCTGCGGAGCAATGTCACTTCATAATCATGTCTCTTAAAGGCCTTTCAGGATATGGCTCAGGATTCTGGACTTTAACCAACAAGGGTTTTGTAATTTATTTAACTTGTAAATCGAAATGTTCATAAAGGTATTTTTGTACAATACTGACCATTTAATTCCCTATAAAGAAAATAAATGTTTTTTTTTTTTTTTAAACAAAGCAATAACATATTACTGCTCAACAGGATACCACACTGTGTATACTGTAGGTTACATTACTTAATGAGAGCTTACATGCATTCTTTGTTTTTAATGTTTTTTGAAGGGGCTTGGGGAGCAGAACATGATATCTTTTATTAAATTCTCAGTTCACAGAGAAGTTTGCTACATCTCTTTAAAGAAAACACTCTTTCTTTATACTTCCTGTGTTATATGATGTCATAGCGATGCAGTCTCCACCTACATGTGTGTTTTCTGCTCGTCGCATGACTGTTTTGAAAGTCAGCCCCTCAGCCTGTAGCACCTCCTCCCTCTTCCCATCAGAAATCATTTGGGCAGCCAATCAGCACAGAACTCATTATCATAGCCTCCCTTTCCCTCCGAACTCCCTCAGATCCAAGTGTTTCCCAAGGGGAGGGAAAAAGAGCTGCACCTGATCCTATACAGAGAAGAAATGTTTCATTTTTTGAGTAAGCTAAAATTAAATCCTTGCTTGCTAAAAACAATTTATTCATCATTCTTTTTAATTTAATTCAATTTATTTGGCTATTATTATTATTTTATTATTTTTATTATGTATTATTATTTTATTTTCCTATCTTTCCTAACAACAAAACATTTGTTGACTTTTTCCCCTTTTTCTTTTGGCAATTTGGTCACTTGTGGTATTTCTGATTGTGTGTGAATGAGCTTTGTCAAGTCAGGGAAGGGACCTCTTTCCCTTTGATGCACTTTATTTAGTTATTGTTTAAATTTAATTTAATTTTATTGAATGTGTTTTTAATTAATATTTTTTAAAAGGAACCCCTTTTCAATGTGGCAAGAGGGTGGGTTAAAGGGCTGACTGTTGTATCATGTGTTACCTAATGTTCAATTTATGCCCATCCCATGACAAAAATCAGTCAACAGAAATGAAATCCTTGCTTAACAGACACCCAAGACGTGCTGCTGCTGATGATGATGATGAGGATGATCAAACACACCAGGACTTGAGACCCTTAAAGGCAAGGTAACTTTATTTATAGAGCAGCATTAATCCAGTGGCTCAAAGTGCTTTACAGAGTCAAAACAGACATTATAACATCAAGGACTTTGAAGACATAAAATGAGCAAAAATTATACTATAAAATATGAAAAATGTCAGGTCAAAAGGGGAAATATACAATAAAAATAAATCCGTGGTATGACCATTGAGAATGTGCTTATAAGGATAAAACCACATAGTTTACAGTGATATCATGCGTTGAGTATAAGTGGTTCATTGTTCACTACTGATTGAAATTCACATGTATTTACTGAGATGACAAAAAATGATAAGCTTAAAATTTGAGCAACACATTATCTTGAAATTTTTCCTGAAATTGAACAGAATGTCCAAGACGATAAATTTCCTGGGACCTCATGCACATCAAAAACGTCTGTAAGCATTCGACAAATTGTTGGAAATGATGGACGACTCAGTTAAAGAACGATAGTGGGAATGGTCTCCTTTGATAAAGAGACAGTTCTGCAAATTTTGCATGAAAATTTTAATACAAGTGTTTGCCAGAGTTGTCCAAAAACAATCATGCCTTCCAAAAAAAAAAAATTGGTTTTCCTTCGATTTTTTCCCACAATTTCTCCACAACTGTGCTCCCATTTTTTTGATCAGGAGTCATAAATTTGTCCCAAAATCAAGGTGAGCTCTTGGTCCCATTTACAGCTATGTAGCCGATAGCCTAGACCAAATTTGGAAAAACTGTGCAACAGTCAGCTGTCAGTTTGGTCGCTGTTCAGCTGCTTTTAATTCCAGGTGATGTTGCGTATGAGTACCTACCTCTCTGTTTGCAAAGTCAGAATACTGAAGACGTCAAGTCAAGCTCTGTCGTACCCATGACAATGGAGAACCCAAATTGCACCCACACAACGTAATAAAGTAGAAAGCACTCGAAGAACGCAAACATCCGCCAAGGTAGCTCACGTATTGCTGTTTCATCAAAAGCAATGGTTCAGTGATAAAGTTACCATCATAATATGATTCCTTTACCCTGATAACCCACACCTAGCACAAAGAATCATGTTCATATCATTATCAGTTAGTTATTGAGCAAAAGCAGTCATTTGCTAATTGCGGTTATCTAGATCACCACCAAAATCTGATCAATTTTAAGTTGGGCCATTAGCAACATCTCCTGAAAATTTCAGCAAAATCTGTCCAGTAGTTTTTGTGTAACCTTGCTAACAAACAAACCAACATATGTTGTAAAAACATAACCTCCTTGGTGGAGGTAATAAGGGACAGGCTAGATGGTCCATACAGAAACATCACCAATGCAGCAAGCTGACAGGCTTTCAGGCTAACAGACTGAGACTACACACTGAGCTAACAAGCTAACAGGCAAACAGGGGATGTGTGAGCTAATGGGCTAACTTAACCAGCGTTACTGGCTAGTACCAGCATGGGTGCTCAAAAATGGAGGACAAACATCTTTTTAAATATTGTTTTTTAAAATATATGAATCCATTCAGAGTCTTGGAGAGTAAGAATTGCAATTCTGACATGATCCATTTTTGGCCCACCTCTAGCATTTATCCCAGGTAGAAGTTACAGAAGTGTGTAGACTTGGTAAATGAATTCATACATAGTAAAAACATTTTTTATCATACTGAACAAGGTCATGCCTAAGGTCTCATTTTTACCAGAAGCAGCCCTGACTGACACAGAGTTATAAAAGGCCAACAAAACATTAAAAAAAAAAAAAAACTAGACTTCTGCCCACATTGAAACACAGTGCTGTAATTCTGCTGAAAAGACCAGGGTCATGTTTTCAGGTTTGTTTATTTCTTGTAAACGTTAACTAACTCCATGTTTCTAAAGGTCAGAATCATTTATATCAGCTCTGCCTCCATGAGAAAAATCTGCTCTGCCAGTTTGCATAACCTAACAGCACCATTTCACCGACGCTGCAGTTATGTAAGCCAGCCAGATGGCGGCCTCAGGGTCGTGCACGGGGGTGGAGAGGTGGTGAGGGGGGTTATCAGGTCCCACGACAAGCGTAACTTCTTGATCCTGTGGAGGAAACTGCTGCCAAGGATGCTCCAGGTGAAGCGGCCTACTAATACCACTGCAGAGTTCACTGAGACACGCACGGCTGAGAGAATCAATCTGCAAAGAACACGCGGAGAAAGAAGTGTGTGTCCGTGTTATGTGTGTGTGTGTTAGGTCCAGTGTGTCCCACAGAAGGTCACATGGGTGTAATGAGTTGGATGCTGACGTTGCCAAATGTCACATTTTCACCATGAGCAGGCAAACACACAAGGTAGAAATTGCTGCTCACAGAAATTCTCTCTCTCCTCAAGTCATGATGTGTCTATTCAGCGTGAATCATGGGTAACGCACAAACACACACCCCAGAGAGAGAGAACTACACACACCTGTGAGTGTCGTCAGTGTCATCGCCCGTTCTGTCATCTCAGCCGCCACGACACGGACTTCCCTGATGAAGGATGAACACACCGCTGGGGTCCCCTCAGACACACACTCTATTTCTGTCCTCTCATCATCTCTCATCACTTTTTTCCCCCTCCATCCTCCGCTCTGTCGTTCCTCTCTGTGTTTGTTTTCCATACATGATGTAAGAGTCCTGTCCCTGAAAGTCACCTCTGTCACCAGAGGGGTTTCTCTGTGTGTGCATGCGTGGCTTTCAGCTCCCCTCGAGTCACCACAGGCCATTTTGGAACCTAAGATTTATCTGGGAAACAACGAAATCCCCATACAGCCATCATGCAATAACCTGTCACACCAGATGGGCTGTTTAATAAACTATACAGAATTACACTAGTCCATAAGGCAGTCCTTAAAAGTGTTTGGGAATGGGCAAAACCAACAGGTTATTGGACGATCGTTACTGCCACGGTGTAAAGTACAAAACAGGAGCCACTTCATAAACAAACTCTGTCTGGAACATGTCTGAAGTGGAGCAAAAACGTCTTTGCGTAGTTATTTGGTCTTCATTAATAAAGAGATGTGGTCCAGATCTGATAAACTGCTACTGAAGCTGTTAGCATCTATGCTAATTGCTGTCATCACATTTGTAGCTCCCACCTCTTCTGCTGTAAAGGACTCTCCAGTCTACAGTGAGTTAGGCTGTCACTTATCCCCAAAATCAAACTCAAACAGTTTTCAAAATACATGAAAATGAAGCGGGGTACATATATGAAGATATCGGGCTGTTTTTGTCCTGACTTTCCCCCTTCCTGACGAAGGATGGCAAATGCCCGATTATCTTCTGTTTTATAAGATTATCCTCTAAGATTATCCTGTGGTCTGAGGTGTGTTAAGAGTAATTCATCCCGATAATCGGCCGCGAAACGGGTTGGGGCTGACAATCGTAAATATTAAACTTGTTCAATATTTACGACCAAAAAGCTTCATGTGTGTGGGGAAAGCCGACGACTCCCGAGTCGTGACTCCGTGAATTGTGACGTGGAACAGAATGTAGCCAATCAAGAAGTGAGCTGACTGAGGAACAAGGAAGCAGGTGTAAATAAAAACAAGCATGGCTGACTTGAAACATAAACATAAAGTTCAGTGGACCTAAAAAACAGAGGACCAGCTCAAGTGTTCACATAGTCTCCTGGATTTTTCCACAGTCTTTTCTTTTATTTATTTCCTGATTTTCCGTCAAAAATAGTCCAAAGACCACCATCATTCCCTCTTCTCGTATGTCCTCTCCCATGTTGCATGTTGTGTTTTCCGGTTGTTGCCATGGACAACGTTTGTGGTTGTTGCTATGCTTCTTCTTCTTCGTTTTTGTTAGATCACGTTTGATCACGCAAAATAAAAAAAAATTTCCTCGGATTTAGAAAATCCTAATGTGTGTACCCCACTTAACTGAAGATATTTGGTTATTTTGACCCCCCCATGTCGGTAGTAAGGAAAGTCTTATGTGTTAATATAGTCTCAATGTTTGCTCACGTTGGGTCGTTCAGCTTTACAATTAGGGCTGGGATGACGCGTCGACGTCATCGATGACGTCGACGCAAAAAATACGTCGACGTAAAAACTGCACGTTGATGCATCGTCACTCAGAATCAAAAATGGCGGCGGCCGCGGCATCGAGTAGCAGCGAGTTGGGGGAGAAGAAAAGATCTCGTAATAGGATGTCAAAAGTATGGGAGTAATTTACACCTAAAGCTAACGATTCGGTGGTTTGTGACCTGTGCAAAATGGAGATGGCATACCATAAAAGCACTACTGCGCTGAACCAGCACCTTAAGAGGAGGCACCCGGGAGCTGCTTGTGTGGAGGAGAAGACACCGCAAGTTTTCAAGTTTTTTTTCTTTCCTTGTTTGCACTGATTAAACCAGTCATTCACGCAAACCGCACTACGTAACTTGTGCTCCAGCCTCGCACACACAGAACATGTGCCCACCTAAACACACACACACACTCGCCTCTTGCTGACACATTTCTTTTATCTGACACAGACACACACTCCTTAAATACACGCCAGTGTTCATTTGTTCATTATCAACTGACGAGTAAAAACGTGACGAAAAAGATGACGCTGGCCGGCCAGACAATCTGGATTACAACCATCCTCAATGCCTTGATTGTTTTCCTTTTTCCATATTTACCTTAATACTGGGTTGAGCGGAAGCTGACATGCATGTCCCTGACTGTCCTCATGTTGTATTTGTAGTTTGTTGTTGCGATCACAGTGAGACATGTCACGCCGGCTAGCGAAGCTAACGTAACCTGGCTGCTGTTAAGTGTGACGGTGTTATAAACAATGCTGTGAGCGGGCTGCGTTGCCAGGTTTTTCCCCTTTAGGGAACACCATCAATGAAGCCTTAATTAATTCTTCTCCCTTCACCTTAATTATTAAGGTGAGAAGTATAATGCAAACGTTTGCGTTTTTCTAGTGCAGTGTTCACTGTATGTTTATGTAGCAGATTTGAAAAAAATCTATTGTCTGTGTTATCATATTGTTATAAGCTACCATCATCCATGCGGGCCACCTGCGCAATGAGTATCTCTGTCTTTTGGAGCTTTATTCTTGCAGGTTGTAAGTCATTTGTTCAAATATACAGAAAATAAACAAGAACTTGTGAAGAACATGATTATGTATTGCACTTTTTCTAACAGGCCTTAGACATTTTTTATTATACAAGAGTAATATGGTACATTCTTAGCTTAAATGACTAAACACATAGCTAAAGGTATGCTTACAATGGAGTTTTTACTACCATGACAAACATCATTTTGCAAAATCTATTACAGTATAACAAAACTGTCAAATTACTTAAAAAGACTAAAATGAGACTAAATATTAGACTAAAACTAAAACTGATTTCCACTGACTAAATTTTAACTAAAACAAAACAAAACTAAAAGACTAAAATGTGACTTTAACTAAATCCAGTCTTTGGTGAGTGACTAAGCCTAAAATTAAATTAAAAATTCTTGTCAAAATTAACACTGATACACACTAAAGTTAGTTTTTTAAATTTCTTTGTCTGTCTTTTCTTTTTTTAAATACAACATTCATTGTTGTTTTCTAACTTTCAACTTTTAGGTTAATGTATTATTATTATTATTATTATTATTGTTTTTATTATTATTATTATACTTTATTGATATGGGCATATCATTTAGAAATGTATGTTTTTATTAACCTGTGCACTGTGTTTGTGATTTATGTTTTCAGGGACAGGGATAAGCAGAAAAGTTTGGAGGACTACTATCAGACGAAAAATAACACACCCCCTCCACCCCCCAGGAGTGCAGGGGGTGTGTGCACTTTATTGTTGTGCACTTTATTGTTGTATTGTTCAATACAATTCATTGTTGAACTTGATAATAAAAATGTGTTGGAAAGAAGAAATTTGTGTTTCATTCATGGAGATAAATAAGCATTAATTGCTATGTAGGTCAAATTATGGGGAGATAATCGATAATCGAAATCGAATCTGATTAAAAAAAAAATGAATCGTTAGATTAATCGATGCATCGAAAAACTACTTTCTAGATTAATCAATTACAAAAATAATCGTTTAACCCAGCCCTATTTACAATGTGGCTCGAAATCGTGGTGCAGCCTGGAGTGGTGTATCGTGCTTCCAGTTCTATCATTAAATCCCGAAAATGCTCTCCAGTAGCCACACCAATGGGCTGCATATCCTTGTATATCAATCTCATAATCTTATCTGTGATGCCTTCTTTCCGTGCCTCTGGTAAAGACCCTGCCAAAAAAAATGCAGTCACACATGGCTTGGATGAAAAGCCGAAAGGTGAGTCCATAAATTTGTAGTGGAGGATGAGTAAGTAAGCTGCTTTGCTCATAACTGGCACACACAGCCCGGTCTTTGATTTAGATTTTGCTATCAACCGAGTAGAAGCCAGAATACTTCCACACAGCGCTCCTCAGATGATTCGGTGTTGTTATTGTCCGCCCAGAGTGGCTTTGTGTGTCCTCCATTTTATTGAAATGCACCTCACTCTTTGTTTCCTGAGATCAGGAGGGCAGTGTATGTGGCTGACCATAGACATGTATGGAAAGGCTAGATGGCTCGCGGCGGAGCCACTGATGTCCTCACATGGCGGCCATCTTGGTACAGGGCATATTTCTGCTCTGCTCTGTACTCAATTGAAGGTAAGACGCTTGCTCCAACATATTCATGCTTTAAAATCTTGACGGATTTACAAACAGTTTGGTTTATTACAAACATCATAAGAAATATTAAGTTAATATATTCATATTACGTTTTATAAAAAAAAAAAAACTTTAGTATGCAGTATTAAACTACATCTCTGATGTCCCTGACAAAGTGAACCGTTTGAAATCGGTTGACAATTGAGCACGCAACGCTTATTTGTCCATACATGCTCAACAGACGTCAGTTTTATGAGTGCCCTGTACCAAGATGGCTGCCATGTGAGGACGTTGAGTCGCCATTGGCCAACAGCCTGCGTGAGCCATCTAGCCTTTCTATACATGTCTATGTGGCTGGTAGTCAAGTTGTCCTGAGAGCGCCCTCTGTTGGATCAGACGGTCCACTGCTCCAGGCCCCTGATGTGCTGCTCCACTCAATGTTTTACATTTGAATACTTATTTACACTTTGAGGACAAACTTTTATCTCCATGCTTGAACAGACATTCCAATATCGAGTACAAGAAGACAGCCCTAATGGCAAGCACAATCATTGTAGAGTGGAGCTCAGCCGGTTAGTAATAAATGCTCAGTGTAAATCTCTTCACTCTCTTTAATAAACAGATTTCAGTCTGAATGTGTAGTTTTGCTGCTACCTTTCTTTGAATATTCCCTTTTTGCAAAAGTGGGTGGAAAAACAAAAGGCAGCAAAAGCTTATGCGCAAACAAAGGAATTACCCAAACCAATACAACTAATGCAAAAAAACAAAAAAAAACAAACTAACAATCACAGAGTTAGGGCTGGGTGATATTACCTAATCTTGTGAATTGAAGTTCTCACCTCGATTACGATTAATTAACGATTATTTTACGATATGCTGGAACAAATTGGTGGTGGTACCGACGACGTCGAAACAGTATCCATGCAGTATTTACACTTAACTTCTTTCTGCTTGATGTCCTCTGCACAGAATCCAAAATGTGCCCAAACAACGGAGACAGCATTTTTCTTGCTACAAGGTCCTCAAATAGATTGGCGCTTGTCTCCTCCATGTTGGCAGCGCGTCCTTCGCTCTTGGCGAAAGTGAACGCAGACTGTATGGACAGGGCGCAGTTCACGTGACTTACACAGGGAAGATAATCAAAGTAATTGACATGAGTAAAATTACTTCGACTAGAGGGTCTAATTGTCGGTTTCAAGTATTTTTCGATTAATTGCCCAGTCCTGCACAGAGTGTAAAAATGTTATTTGAAGTCTTTTGGAGGCCGAGAGTGACAATGTGCTGCTGTCAGAGAACGCCGCCGTCTGTGCCCCGGCTGAGGATATTTGAAGTGGCCGTGGTCAGCTTGTGGGCCAATGGGAAGGCCGCTTCTCCCTCTGCTGCACCCCGCTGCCCCCAGCAAATCACGGGAGGCCACCTGAATGTCAGCAGAGATCCCCCTGTGGACAGAGCACTCACTCCTTGCGTATACGCTTACCCAACAATTATAAATAATCATAAACACAATAGATATGTGGCCAGGGCCGTAACAAGTGCGTACTCCACCTAAGTGGCCTCTAAATCCCTCTGCTGTCTGTCAGTGCGGTCTGTCTGAGTTTCTGTCTCCTGGACCCTCTGTGTGAGACTCTGAACAATATCTGATTGACTCTCCCTTTGCATTTGCTTCATTCCCTCAAATCACTGCTGCTCATCTCTGTGTGAGTCATTATGAGAAACATTGTGAGACAGAAAAGATTATTTCAACACTGATTCTCTGCTAACGACACATTGGGGGGCTTTTGAGGTGAGAAGATCAGGCAGAAATAAAGGTGGGAAAAGAAAGAAAGAAATGTATTTTGAGAGGCAGAGCCAGTGGGTGAGATGAGTCACCCTGCCCTCACAGATGAACTGGGCTCAGTGGGGTTTCACAGCCTGTCGACACACACGCACACACACACAGAGCCTCCTAGAAACACCGTCCCTGCACCCTTGCTCTGCTCCGTACTCCAACTTTCATCCATGCATGGTTACTCAAGCTAACACCTACAAGAGCTGCACTCAACCTGTCAGCTACTCAAAGTGCCATTGAGTTCCTCCTCTTGTCATCATTCTATGTCAAACTGAATGTAATCTAATGATGCACCACATGACCATGAAGCAAGAAAATCATCGCTTGAGTCCTTCTGATTATCAAAACCGAGCCCCTCCCGTCCTTGAAGCTTTCATTTTCAGACACATTAAACCGTGAATATCATTCTATTGAGTCTAATCCTCCGGGAGAATTTTGGACAGAAAGTTACGTAACGCACACGCAGCAAGCACAATCGTCCCTCTATTTTTCTTTACAAATCTTTCCCAGACAGTGAGCTCACATCACATGCCGGGCTGTGTGCCCTCACGAGGAAGCTGTCGAGGTACGGCCATAAATGTACTGAACACAGACAGTCCTCGGGTGTGAGTTCAAAAAAGAGTCACTAATGTAACCACTCATTTGAACCCTGCATGCAGTCACCGCGTTCTTAGCTGTTCACTGACCCATCCGACCAGCGCCGAACAGCAGACCAGTCAGACGGCGCAGTGACCCACATAGGACGGACTTCATGACGGCCAGCTCTGAAAATGTTGCATACAGGAGTAAAAAGGTCCAATCTGCTGAGGTCTTTAAGCGTTGTTTGGGACTCTGAGTGTCTGAGAGTCTCTGTGAGGCTGCTGTGTGGTTTTCGTTGTCTGTTCCTTCACACTGAGGTGTAGCTGTGTCCTGCAGGGAGCACAGCTGTGTGGAAGTACGAACAGAAGAGAAGAAAACAACTTTACCTCAGCCCTGCAAACCCCGGAGACTCACTCTCACAGCCAAAATTCTCTTTCTGTTTCTGAGTGTGTGTGTGTGTGCCTGGCCTTTTGCCCTCAATTCTCCTGCCCACTGCTTTGACGTACCGTGTCCTTGTCAAGTCTCCTGTGAGACAGCAAGTATAGACATATATACTTGACCAATATGTTTTCACTGAGGGCCACGTACAAATAAATGTGCAGAAGACCTGGTGGAGGTGCTGGCTGAGTAGATCAACCACTTTCCATGCTTAGAGGCTCTTGCCTTGTGCAGGCAGCTAAGTTATCTTTGATTTTTACTTTGGCCAAGGAGGTTATGTTTTTGCCTGCGTTTGTTTGTTTGTTTGTTAGCAAGATTACGCAAAAACTACTGGACGGATTTTGCTGAAATTTTCAGGAGATGTTGGTAATGGCCCAATTTAGAGATTACTAGATTTTGGTAGTGATACCTTTTTTGTCTGGATGCAAAAAAATTCCCAAAATTTCAAAAAATCCCACAAGTTAACATTGGGTGGAATTTAAAAAAAAAAAATCCTATCTCTGCCATGATGTTGAAGGCTCATCTTGACTTTCAGACTCAAAACAAGACCAAACTGCACAAAGACAATAAACATTGGTCTGGTTCCCTTGACTGCAAGCCCACTAGAAGCCCATGGGATTTTTCACTGTGTTTAGGATCGTTGCCGATAATAAGCTCTAGCTAACAAAACTAGAAAGCACTCAGAGAGTGCAAGTCTCCGCCAAAGTAGCTCACATATTGCTGTTAAATCTGTAAGCAATAGTTCCATGAGAAAGTTACCATCATAATATGATTCCTTGACCCTGAAAGCCCACACTTAGCTCTCAGAATCATGTTTATATCATTATTAGTTAGACAGTTATTGAGCAAAAATGATCATCTGCTAATGGCAGTTTTCTGGATCACTACCAAAATCGAATCATTTTTTAAGTTTGACCATTACAAACATCTCCTGAAAATTTCAGCAAAGTCCGTCCAGTAGTTTTTGTGTAATGACCACATGATGATCACATGACCTGATCAAGTTGGTCCTCTTGGCTGTAGCAATAGTTTTTCAGTTATTAATAATAAAAAAAACCTATTAGAAATGAATGCAGTGGTAGTTCTATTAGCAGCTTGTTAGCAACCATTCTTTTAAACACTCAATGGTGTAAAATTCAAAAGTGGACAATATTAGATGCATTTTATTACTCACTAATTAACATTAAAATCTCGTATGCATGTGTTCATCACAAACCTTAGGGCATTTACCCTAAAGGATATTGTAAATCCCATATAGTTTTGGGGTTGAAAACAGGAAGTACTAAATGCTAACAGACTGTAAAAGAATTGGACAAAGCCATGTCATAGGTGTCTAATGGATACTGCCATACAGCAGGTGCTCTCTCAACCAAACTCTTAAGGGGACTAAAGGCCATCTGACTAAAGGTGCGTTCACACCGAACGCGACTCAGGCGACCTCAGCGGCCACTTTCTATGCAGAGTCAATGTACAGCCACGATCAGCCTTGACCACGCGTGCCCAGATCTCACGCGATGTGACGGATGCGTTCTGGACAACTTGGTCGCATCTTTGGAGACATGGGGGCGGCACCCCTGTTGCTGCAGATGGGAACTCTGGGGTCGCTTTGGACGTGGAGCAGGTCACCGTGCTCCTTTGCCAAAGTTGAAATATTTGAACTTTTCAGGCGATGTCGTGCAGTGAGAGCCAATCAGCGTTGTGTGGGCGTGTGATTGACAGCCGTGACAGACTGTTTTTATTCCGGTCCACAGAGTGACAATCCATGTCCGTGTGGGGAACATTAGTTAGTGAGAACATTAGTTCCGCCTAGACGGACCACAGAAAACTCACAGAAGATGCTGCTGCAGGGCCATCAGGTGCAGTGTCTTGTGGTTGGTAGGTGAGTGAAAAGGATACAGCTGGAATAATGTCAGCTAATACGTCCTATTATATGATATTTGATATGACCGCGGGGTGAAACTCGAGCAGGCGTGACGTCACTGAGCAACGGCGAGGGTGAAAAAATGAGCTATGAACAGGCAACGGGACTTGGGTTTGCAACGCGATCATGATAGAACATGGGCTTTGTAAAAAATTTTTGGGTGAGCTTTTCATGGTTGTTTTGAGCAGATAAGGATTTTTTTCCTGCAGAGGGGCAGTGTTTTTAGTCTGTTGCTGAGTTGGCACTTGGTTTTTCCTTTCAAATGTAAAGATGCACCCATCAGTAAATGTCCATGAACAGCCCCACCACCACCACCATTCAATGAAATTGATCAAATTTAGATTAATTAATTAATAGATTGTTGATTTATTGATAGATTGACAGTCGTCTAACAAATGGCTTCACCTGTTGTGATTTTATTTAGGATTTCTTGTTATATGTAGTTAGCAACATGATTGACACGACAATAAGTGGTGTTGCTACGGTCAGACGGTCATGAGCCCCACGTCACCTCGACCTCTCCATCTGTCGGTAGATTGATCCAAAATTATGTTTAGGAGGCATTTACAGTTGGCTGTGTACACAGATTTGCCTCAAAAGTGACCTGCAGACTCCTTTCATGATTAAAATGCTGACGTCTCTCTGGCTTTGTCCAGTTTCTACAGTCTATGGCTGCAGCTGGATGGAACTTCATGTGCTGGATTTTCATTCATTTTCTTTTACTGTGAGCCTCAGCCAAATAAACAGAAAAGCATTACCTTGAAATGTCAGCCACAACAGAGCAAATCATCTCCCATAAGAAAACCTCCGTGAACTGTACAGGTAAACAGAACAACAGCAGTGTCACTCCAGGACAGCCTTCTCCGATCTGTCTATGCTGTTTGGCTTACAAGACCAGCCATGAGAACTTCGGGGGAAACTGCCTTCCAGCTGTTCCAGCAGGGAGCTGGTAGACCAAAGAGTCAGGGGTGAAACAACCTCAACTGCATTATCTTGAAGGGCAGTTCTACTTTGATGAATTCAACTTGGTAAAAAATTTAAGTTTGACATGATGTTTTGATGTAAAGTTTTAATTTGACAAATACATTATAGTGAATTTGTAATACCATGGATTGACAGGTGAACCCCAGGGCTATGCTTTAAGCCCCCTGTTGCACTTCTGTGGGCCTTAACACAAGGGCCCTCATTTATCAGCCTTGTGTCAGATTTTGGTGCAGACATCATCTTATGCCAGCTCCCAAGTGTGATTCATGAAACATGCATACTTGGCCAATCCCAGCATACGAAAAACCATGTGCTGATAAATGCAGCTGCTGAAACCATGACAGTCATGGGCCAATCATTTTAATTATACAAATTACAGCAAAAATATTCAGAGTTAAGCCCAAAATTCACATAATTCCACAACTGTGAACTCTTTAAAGCAGGTCTGAAAACCTTTTTATTTACAACCGTCTTCTCATCAGTTCATCTTCTTCCTATTGTTCTTTTCTTTCTATCTCCTCTGTTTTTTAGATTAAATATATATTTATATTTTATGTTTAATGTCTAATTTTTTACCTTGGATTCTATTTCAACATCTTTCTTTAGCTAATTTATTTCCTGACTACTATTAATGTCATATTGTCTTTTTAAACTCTTTTTTTTTTAAGCTTATGAATTGCTTTATGTCCAGATGCAGCCACTTGAATTTTCCCCTCTCAGCCAAGTTCAAGCCAACTTCCAGCCACTGGAAGTCTAAACACAGATTATTTTTACCTCCGCCAAGAAGGTTGTGTTTTTGCCAGCGTATGTTTGTTTGTTTATTTGTTTGTTAGCAAGATTACACAAAACCTACTGGGTGGATTTTGCTGAAATTTTCAAGAGAAAACAGTTTGAACAATACACTCTACTAGTTAAGATGAAGCATATGTGACGTTGCTGTGGTGAAACAAAGACAAATTAAAATTTTTCTAGTTA
This sequence comes from Cetoscarus ocellatus, assembly GCA_037902135.1. NCBI lineage: Eukaryota > Metazoa > Chordata > Actinopteri > Labriformes > Labridae > Cetoscarus > Cetoscarus ocellatus. The sequence continues at coordinate 429,845 of JBAMNC010000891.1, read as the reverse complement.
GACGGTAGGGTTTAGTTTGAGCTTAAGGTAGAACTTGTGCATAGCTGGAGCAGCAGGCCAATTTCCCCAGATCATGCACATGACCCAAAGTTTAACAGACAACGACACAGACAGCAAACTTCGAGGACCTACTGTTGGCAGATTTAAAAAAAAAAAAACTTTAACACATAATATATTCTCATTTTTTGTCATGTACAACTCATACACTCCTAATTTAATTCTCCCTTCAGCCTCACATGTATGTTTTAGTCCCGTCCTTCTTTATTTAGCAGCTATAGGGACCAAGATCTCGTTTTTCATCCTCGTAGCACAAGCAAACACAGCAGCTGTTCTTCATGCTTCTCTATGTCAAAAACAATTAGTCTCTTACTTCTGCAGACGTTTGGCGACACTGCTCAGTTTGGGAGAATTGGTGAACAGAAAGCTGCACAAAGTATAAAATATCAAAAACTATAAAACTGAATTTATTTTGTATCATTGGAAAGCCTGATTAGTCACCTTTACAACGAGGCAAAACTTATAAGGATTGTGCATTCATGGAATGAGCAACAAAGCTAAATGTGTGGGTAGCGCCAGAAAAAGGGGCCAAAATCCCTTCCTCACTGCAGGAAAGCCTGCAGTTCTTCTGTGAAGCATGGGTAAGGAACGAGTCCTTTGAGGTGTTGTCATCCTGGGGCTTTGCAGTCCATCTTTGACTTCACCAGTCTCATGAAACTTGGTCCTTAGTTTGGAAAGGGAACCAGCGCTGACACCAAATAAAGCTGCCACTGTGCTCTGCATTTTTGGGGGGCGCTACCCACACATTTAACTGTGTTGCTCATTCCACAAATGCATGGTGCTTACAAAGTGTTACCAAGTGTTTCAGTGCCATGATCCTGCAGCAGTTTGTGTTCGTGCAGTGACCTTTGCAGAAAGCATCGGGCAGACCTTGGCTTTGAACCACTGTACCAGCTTCTCAATGATTTTAAAAAGCCATGTACTCACCACAGACAGCTTATAACAAATAAATATGTAACTACCCACACTTAAACATTACACATGAAATAAAACATACATGCACATACATAACAAATGTAAAGATAACTACACATTTAAATCATTCGTAGAAAGCAAGAGAATAAAGCAATGGATAAATGTGCCATCAGTGAGTTTTGTGAAATGACTGTCTGGGATATTTCCTTATTTTTCTTTTCTAGCTGCACTCTCAATGTCAAAAAGAAAACATGTGGTTTGGTAAACAATGTGCAGCCTTTCAGATAAATCCTCACTGAGTGTGTCATCTATCAGAGACATTCTGAAAAGGTTGTCTGAGGTAAGTCTCTGTCTGTCCTCCATGAATGATTCCTGGATGAGAAGAGAAAATGCACCACATTGTGGAGATACTCCACCGCAGGAGTGTTCAGGATGTGCTGTTTTCAGTATTGCTAAAAGGCATGGGCATGAATCTGAATCTTTAAAAAAAACATGCTAAGAGACCACAGAGTACGGACAGGGACCTTGGTGCAGGTTATTACAGTATGACGGGCCCTGGGGCCTCTCGCTAATACTGGATTATGACTATGGAGGTAATGTTGGTATGTTTATCTGCTGAGTCATGGTGAAGAATCACAACTTACTGGGTGCTGCAAACAGAATTTTAAGTCCAATCACATCATTTAGGTAATACTGCATTTCTAACTATTGAGAGGTCTGTGCTTTAAGCCTCTTAGGAGTGATTAATACATTACATATGCACCTCACCCAAGCATGTTAAGGTCTCCTTCACAGTTACATGCTCAGGGCTGTCTCTCATCAAAGTGAGGCCCTAATCAAATTGTTTAACGTAATTTTGATTGATTATAGTTTTATACTAGAAAAACACTCAGAGAGCTCAGACCTCCACCAAGCAGCTCAGTTCTGGCAGTGGCTTTTCCACAACCCCTGTAGGAGATACAATTCTGGATCATCAGATCCAAATTAGTGCCAGGATCCAGACCAAACTCAACACATACATAGAGGTTGTTATCCTGTATGGACACAACACCTGCTGGGAACATCATTTAACATTTTGATTTTATATGAATTATTGAACGTCGTCAATGGGATTTCCTGTTATAAAGTTCAATGTTTTTTGTGACTTCAGTCTAGATTGGATCCAGATGAAATTGACCTTGATGATAGAGACATGGATCCCATATTATCCTGCAAAATTGGAAGTGAATCTGCTGAGAAATGGCAGAGATATAGTTTTTTTTTTTAATTCTGCCTAATGTTAACCTATGGGATTTTTTGAAATTTTGGGAATTTTTTTCATCCAGACAAAGATCCATATCACCACCAAAATTTAATGGCTTCTTCCTTGGACCAACCCACCCCTTTAGTAATTTATTCATGTAAATCCATCCAGTAGTTTTTCCGTAATCTTGTTAACAACCAGACAAACAAACAAACATACACTGGCAAAAACATGTCAACTTTAGAATATGTATTTATACCATACCCCCTAAAAAAAGTTTAGAAATTATATTTCATTTCATTATTCCTCCACTTTAATATGACCAATTGGTGGTGTGTTTTACTTCATTGGCCTGATAAGTTGCCTTTACAACAAGGTACAGCTTGTCAGCACCATGCATTTGTGGAATGAGCAACACAGTTAAATGTGTGGGTAGCGCCCCCCAAAAATGCAGAGCATGCAGAGTGGCAGCTTTATTTGGTGTCAGCGCTGGATCAAGTCCCATGAGACTGATGGAGTTAAAGACAGACCGCAAAGCCCCAGGGAGACAACACTTCAACAGGACTTGTTCCTCACTCATGCTTCACAGAAGGCACAGTAGGCTTTCCTGCAGGGAGGAAGGCATTTTGGCCCCTTTTTTGGTGCTACTTTCACGGTTAGCTGTGTTGCTCATTCCATGAATGCACACTACTTTTCCTCTGTTGTTTATCTCCTGATGACTTACAGCAGTTACCTCCACCAAGGAGGTTGTGTTTTTGCTGACGTATGTTTGTCTGTTTGTTTGTTAGCAAGATTATTCAAAAACTACTGGACGGATTTTGCTAAAATTTTCAGGAGATGTTGGGAATGGCCCAACTTAGACATGATTCGATTTTGGTGGTGATATGTATATTTTTTCTGCTGCCATTAGTGAACAATCATTTTTGCTAGGTGTGGTTTTCAGGGTCAAGGAATCATATTATGATGGTAACTTTATCATGGAACTATTGCTTATAGTTGTAACAGCAATATGTGAGCTACCTTGGAGGAGTTTTGCGCTCTACAAGTGCTTTCTAGTTTCACAAATGACTGTCTTGACTGGTGACCCATCTGTGAGTGCAGCTGTTGGTTCACATCATTCTTTACCACTAAAACGCCAGCACTGATCGCCCTGAGACATTCATAAAATATATCTCCCTCACCAAGTGATTCCACCATGATAAAAACAGGTTTCGGTAGGAAAATGCACAACTGCATGAGTCAATATACTGGAGAAAAAATAAAAGGCACTTGGAGAGTGCAAACCTCCACCAAGGTAGCTCATATTCCTATACTCCATGATAAATTTAATGGCAGTTCAACTGTTATTGTTAATATTGGAATGATTTCTCTATCTGTGGTTTTTATTGATTTTAACTCTATAATAAATACCTTTACAACCATATAAACATGAGGACCCTCTTGAAAACCAGATTGCACATCTCAAGAGGCCTAGCTTAAATAAATTTAGATTCAGCAGAGACAAATATGATGAGGACAAATTTATGGTCTGGGCGTTTGTCATTATCATAAAATTTTAAACCCTTTGTCTCCACATTGCTGGACACCATCTCTGGATGTGTGTATATGAATGTATGTATGTATATTTTTTATGTATTTATGCATTTATGTGTACCCATAAAATGAAGAGAGTGGCTTCAACCTGCTCTATTGTAAAGTGCAGTGGGATAACAACAGTTATGAATTGGTGCTATACAAATAAAGATTGACTGATTAATGCACAAACAGGTCCTACGATCATGCACACACCATTTTGGGTTTAAGTGCCTTGCTCAAGGGCACTTCAGCAGTGCCCAGGAAGCCACCTGACACTTCTCCAGCTACCAAACCAACTTCCAACTGGGACTTGAACCGGCCACCCTCTGGCTCCCAACCCAAGTCCTTCTGGACTGAGCCACTGTCACTCCATTTATGAGCCTATGTTAGTGTGCATTACTGAGTGAGGAGTTTATGGGACAGAGAGAGTGGTAACTGATTTCTGGGAAAATGAATAAATTCAAAGATGCAGATTTGACTCCCAGTTAAGCCTTATGAGTGGAAACCACTGGATGTTCAGTTCCTAAATAATATTCATCATACTGACCAGAGTTTGATGAGCGAAAACCACGTTATGAGGCCCATAGGGAGAGAGGCTGTCTGTGTGACTTGACAGCATGCAGTCATACAGTCACGTGTTTGATCTCTTAAACAATGAATGGAAACCATCAACTTCCTGTTGAGCATCTACCAAAAAATCATTTTGAAATTTAGGGCAAGAAACCAAGGAGGTACTAAAATACCAGCTAAGCTCTGTGTTTTAAAATTCATTACTGCATGGATTTGAGACTCAAAGTCTGTACCTGTTTCTAAAAGCTGCTGTCTCTGTTGGATCAGATATGATGAGGAGATTGTTGGATCAGAACAACCATTCTGTTCTGTATTACAGGAATAAGCTGTAAAGGAGTTTATTTCTTCATTTTTATGAAAACCTTTGAAGAACTTTAACGTTTGGCCTTTGAATTCAGCACTTATAATCTCTGCAGCCAAGAGCAAAAGCTCTGCACTGTTCTGACCCACATAAACACTGAACTCAAATAAGCATTTTTAGCCACAGCGTAATCCTCTGCCCCAAGTCAGGAAAGTGTGTTATTGACCCGCGAGCGTGTCCAAAAGTCATCATTTATATTAACTGCTCTGTTCCTGTGGAGCAGCTCTGCTGATGGTGATAGATCCTGCTCTGAGCAGAAGTTTGGTGTTTGAATCCCATTTAAGGCCTGGAGGTCCTGACTCTGGAGGTAAAGTAATGGGAGCTGGCCTCAGGTTCTCCGTGACCCAGTTCTGTCTGTGTGCCTGGACAATGTTGGAGGAGAGAAGACTGGAGACAGGACGGACAGTGATGAAATTCTGGTTGACGAGAGGAGAGGCTCACTGGACTTGAGAGAACTATCTGGTTTTGTTCACACATGCTTGATGTGTACCTCATTCTGTCTGGCGTCAACAAATGTAGAGTTGAATATTGAGAATAAAAACAAAAGTTGACAAGTTGACAGCATCTCACTATGATCACATTTGGTCCAACTGACGGCACAACCTCTTCCACTGCCAGGGGAAACGCAGCAAGAAACATAATGTTGCATGATAACAGCTAAGTATTTATGGACGGAGCAACATGTAAACATCTTTTTTTTTTACAGCCAGCTTGCCTTTGAAAACAACTTTTCCACTGATTACTTTTTACTATGATTTCTGAGCTTCTCCGCTTCTACAATGGGTGAGTACATTATGGAATCAAAGAGCTTTTAACATTTTATGCTTTTAGCTTACTAATGCCTTAAATGTCTAGTATTTATGTTTTATTATCATAACTTTTAGTCCATAGACAAGGGAGAAAAAACACAAGTCCCTCTCCCCAACATCCGGGTAACTCAAAGAAAAGACACCAGAATTAATAACAGAAAATTGATCTAAATCTTACAATGAATAAATTGTGCGCTCTTAATTTAAACAGTGTAAGACATAAAGCAAGTAATAAACCAATACTGAATCAAATAATGTGTAGATGTGTTCTTGTGACTGCACAATATTTGTCAAACTAATCAGGTGAGCAACTGATGATGAGGTGAGGGTGAATATTACCCATGTGTGGCTGTGGCTGTCACAGGCTCCTTCTATGCTTTCAGAATACTCAAAACATTTTTACACTGCAGGTCACATCCATACATTCACACCCATTAGATCTCTCATTCGCTCACTTATTTAATTATTTATTTTTAACATCAAGACTTCTTTCATAAAGGTGACGTGGCCAAGAATTCAACACGTCTTAAAAACAACATCATGGAAAGGTAACAATATTAGTCAAATACACTTTTTTTTGTAAGTGCAGGTATCTTGCAAGTAAAGTGCTGGAGCTTAAACATAATAAACAGTCAAGAAGCTGTTTAATGATCTCATGCTGTTTATCCATCAGGATAGAGCAAAAGGCTGAAAGTAAAAGGATCTCTTATTCTCAGCTCTGTCTGTATAGTGTTGGTGCTGAGGGGGCAGAGAAACTGAGCACTCTTTTCCCCAGTTCAGTTCTGACTTATATGGGCGTTGGTGGCGTAGTCTGGTACTGTCTTTGGTCAGTAATCCGGAGGTTGCAAGTTCGAGCTCCTGGTGTCACATTGTGATGTGTCCTTGGGCAAGACACTTAACCCCAAGTTGCTCCCAAGTTGCTGCTGTTTCAGTTGTGTGTTAATGGGTATGAAAGGGTGATACTGATGGATAACTAACATAGAAACTCCAACCATCAGTGGGTGAATGTGAGAGTGAATGGGTGTGAATGTGTAGATGTGACCTGTGGTGTAAAGCTGCTTTGAGTAGTCAAAGAAACTAGAAAAGCACATTTTCCCATTCTAAACCCATTTTCATGCCACTGATGCTGCCATGGGAGCAGCTTGGGGTTAGATGTCTTGCCCAAGGCCACAACTCCATGTGACAGTCAGGGCCTGAGTCCACAACCCTCTGATTTTTGGTAGAAGGCACTACCAGACATATCTTCCGATGCTATTTATTAGTGAGATCATTAGTAAGAATTATATCCTGTTACACCTAAAAAACGAAATTAGAATTTGTGTCTTCTAAAGCTGTTGGGATAACTTGATATTTTCTTTTTCCTTAACCAAAAATGATCATAAATATTCTTTTAAAGTCCACTGCAGCTCCATACTTTTGTCTGTTACCAGGTTGATCACAAATGAGTTTGAAACGGTGTTGTAAGTGATACACCAACTTGTTTTTCTTTTCGTGTCCTGCCTCAGTCCTTCAGTCTTAAATTTGCGGGTATTTAAGAATGGCTCACAAACGAACGGCTCATTCACAACTGCGAATTAGTTCTCATCGTCCACTTAAAGGTGCAGAATGTAGAAATTGACATTTCATTGACATCTAGAGTTCAGATTTTGGAATTAACCCGTTCGTTACTAAAAAATCACATCATCAAGAGCTGGTAAAGACAAAAAAGGATTGTGAACAGGGCATCATTTACAACAGTTAGGTGAGAGTTTTTTCATTCATATTTGTAACCAATATTTTTATAGATTATAAGTCAGTGAAGCTGATGATCATAGGTTTTGTAAACTTCTAGACTTGTATTCAAAAATCACATTTCACTCTATTTGTCCCCAAACCCACCAGTAGACAGCATGGCCGATCGTTATGTCAGCCTCCACAAAGGGGAGACCCACAGTACATAAATATGAAAAGCTATTTCTAACCTAATAAAAAGAAAACGAAAGTTTTAGGGGATGATTGTACACCTATTTCAATGGACTTTACATACAAATAGAAACATTATATCCTATATTCACTGTTTCTGTTTGGCGAAATGCTGACAACTTCTACACACTACACCTTTAAAAGAGGTGTTCAAAAGACTCAACTTGTTCACGAACGTCACATCTCATGGGTAGGTCAACAAAACAAAACCTCTGTTTAGGAGTAGAAGAAGATAATACGATTGTAGTAGAACATTACGTAACACAACGTAACAAAAATGAGTCACATCAAGCACGCAGGGCCGTTTAGAGTTGCTGAAGAGTTTATCTGATGACTCTAGGCATAGGCAGGCTAATACTACCCACTGACTCCCAGTGTTTGAGTAAAGCTAACAAGCGATGGGCGAGCCCTGCCCGTCTCTAATGGAGCCACAACACTGACAGTAAGATTTGATATTGAAAAAGAAACTTGGCATTGAAGAAAATTTGCATTGGCACTGAAACAAGTATTGGCATTGTAAAATGTTGAATTGAAAAATAAAATACAGACATTAAAAAAACTATTGTTTTTTTCAGGATATTTTTTTGTTTTATGATGTGTTTTTCGATGCCAATCTTCTGATTTTTTCTTTCACACTCTCTCTTTTTTCAGCGACACAGATTTTCAGTTTCAACTTACTGGCAGTGTTTTGACGTGAGGGTATGGTGGGGGTTGGGGGCGGGGCTTGGAGCGCGAGAACGTACTTCCAGGTTTTGAGGAGGGAGAGCGGCCTCTGTCGGTTACCAGCAAGCGATGGGCGAGCCCTGCCCGTCTCTAATGGAGCCACAACACTGACAGTAAGATTTGATATTGAAAAAGAAACTTGGCATTGAAGAAAATTTGCATTGGCACTGAAACAAGTATTGGCATTGTAAAATGTTGAATTGAAAAATAAAATACAGACATTAAAAAAACTATTGTTTTTTTCAGGATATTTTTTTGTTTTATGATGTGTTTTTCGATGCCAATCTTCTGATTTTTTCTTTCACACTCTCTCTTTTTTCAGCGACACAGATTTTCAGTTTTAACTTACTGGCAGTGTTTTGACGTGAGGGTATGGTGGGGGTTGGGGGCGGGACTTGGAGCGCGAGAACGCGCTTCCAGGTTTTGAGGAGGGAGAGCGGCCTCTGTCGGTTACCAGCAACTTGTTGACCCTGCGGCCGTGATCGTACGCTGGACAGTAATGGATGCAAGTTCACCTCGAACTCCCAAACCGCCAGTAAGTCTGTTTCTCTCTGTCAGTATTTTTTCACATAGAACCTTGTCGCCTCAAAATCACTTTATGTTTAAAATCACTTTTATGCTACATGTCATGCTAATTTAGCAAACGTGCTAATGTTTGCTAAGCTTGCTAATGTAAAAGTACTTTTGAGTCGTTTACTACAGAAACATTAACACTGACAGGAGGGATTCTTCATAACCACATGAATTATTTCACCGCGACTTAATAAACTTACACAATAATTGATGTTCAAGCAATTATTACTGGGATTGTGATTTAGAGATAGACTGCAGTCAGTCAGAGGGCACCTCAGGATGCTGCCGTTTATAAGTTGGAGTCGAGAAAGTATATAATACTATATAATAGTCTCTCTCTTTTGTTAATGGAATTTTAGCCATTTCTTCAGACCTGTGATGTGTGCTCTATTTTTTTAGGAATATGAAGCAAATGTTATTGCAGCTGCACAGGGCCTCATAAATGTGCTCACTCAAAATATCCAACATCAGAACCCAACTCGGGAGAGTTCTGAACATTCAGGACAGCAGAACCATCAAGCACAAACAGTACAGCAGGAGATGACCAGGTCTTGATTATGATTTCATATTGCAGTTATTTGATTATCAATTGTGTTTCATAATACTAATTCATATTTTTTTTGTCATATTAATAACCCTCTTGCAGGTCTTTTCCTGGTTTCTTCTCCAAAAAGAAGGGGAAAAATAGATTTTCTCCCCTACCTGTAAGTCAAGGGAAGCCTAAAATGAATGTCAAGGCATTCAGTGTTTACGTTTCTTTAGTAAATAAAGGCTGCACCAGCACTCCTTCTGCAACTGAGGAACTGGAGCTAAGCCAAGCCGGGTTGGGGAAGAGGTCTATTGACCTGACAGACAGCATGAGCCATGACATGGTATTGTAATCACTCTTATAATTTAAATGAATTATACTTTTGTCTTTACAGAAGAGATAAGTGTACATTGTGGTCATCTCTGTGCCATTTGATTAAATACTATTACTATAAACTTTCATACTGTACTCTCCTTTGCTACCTTTCAACTTGATGATCGTGTTTTTAGATCCATAACATTCTCATCAGAGAATATCCCAAAATGGAGGGGGTGGAAGGGTGGCTGTTTCACAAGGCTTTGGGTACATTACAGAATATTTAAAGAAAGAAAGAAAGAAAGAAAGTCATCCTTTATTAGTCCCTCATGGGGAAATTCCATTCTTTACACTCTGTTGAAACATGCTACACAAATACAGGCTGAAATGCACATGCACATGCAAACAGGTCCTATGATCATGCATTAATGGAGAGATGTCAGAGTGATGGCATGCTGCTCCTGAAGAAGCGCTACCGAGCAGTTTTCGGGGTTCAGTGCCTTGCTCAAGGGCACTTCGGCAGTGCCCAGGAAGTCAGCTGGCACCTCTCCAGCTACCAAACCAACTTCCAAACATGGTCCAGTTGGGACTTGAACCGGCCACCCTTCGATCCCCAACCCAAGTCCTTACAGACTGAGCTACTGCCGCCAAAGCATCTTTCCTTTGGATAGTGCAGGGAGATCGATCTTTAAATAGCTTCACTGATTCTGGTTTGTGCAGGTGGCCATGGAAGAAGGAAACTGGTTGCAGTTCCTCCTGATACAGATGGTTATACAGGAAAACTGATTCACAATGTGTCAGCTGCAGGAAAGACCATCTTGTACATAGTACCACTGCAACAGGATCTTGATCTCACTCCGTTGCCATGTGATGCTCCTGAATTTCAAAAAATGCCCAAAGCTGCATGCCATATGTGCAAACACAGCATGTCTCTGCATAGTCTGGCATTGCACATCGAGGGATGTATGGAGTCTAGATTATGTTGTGAAATACACTGTCTACACGTTTGAACAGAGAGACTGGAAGTCACAATCTAATTTATGAGTCAGTGTTGTAGCTATTAATATTTTGTCCATGGTAACACAATATCTAATGTCCCAATAGCCAAGTAAAGAGTATCATATATTTTGGAACCATCACCATATTTTGCAACACTGATTATAGGACTGGCAGAATGAGAGTGAGGTCCAGATTCTTTCTGTCACAAATTCAACCATTACACACCCCAACACGGAGGCCAGAAATGTGACACAGGTAATGTTTAACTGAGCTCTGTCAGCAATTTTGCATATTGTTCAAGTTATCTCAGACAGGTGATTTTAACATCTTCTGTTTACAGGGTAGAAAGAAATGCCCTATATGTTGTGGCTACTTTCCATCAGAAGACATTGCTCTGCATGCAAGCCAATGTGGTGAAAGGTTTGTGATTGTGTTATGTTATTATACATTTTATTTTTGACAAGTTCAGCACTTCCTAATCGTCTTGCATTTGTTTCTTTGTGCAGTAAAATCAAAGATAAATATCTAGTTTAATGTCCCAGCCAAATCCGACAATATCTTTTTATGGATTAAAACCTATATAGTGATATACCATACTGGTGATCTTTTCAGTCCACAGGACAGTCTTAAATACAATACTGACTTCTGCTGCAGTTTTGACCTTGAGAGTAGCAAACTACAAGAGGGAAGTGCAACATTGGCTGCCATGTCTAGGTAATTAATTAATTTATACATTTGCACTGCTTTCATTTACTTATTCTTTTGTCTTTTGAAGATGTAATTCAGAGTGGATTTTTTTGCTTTTAATAGTGAAGATGATGTCCTTCTGTGGCTTGCAAGTCAAGTAGATGCAAGCAGAGATTTTAAGATCTGTGTCAACCGGGACGATCTTGTCCAAAGAGGCTTCATGCAATGGCAAAGACAGAAGAAGGGCTCCCCCATCAATAAACTCAATGTGACTTTCATTGGAGAAGCAGGAGTTGACACCGGTGCATTAAGCAAAGAATTCTTGACAGGTATTTTGTCATGGTCAGGTTTCAGTCTCTGTTGTTGAGTTTTAGGATTTTCTAGTTACTTTCTGTTTTATTTTGTAGTCTGTTTTTTGACTTCCTGATTTCCTTTCAAATTTTCCTCCTATGTGAGTGTGATTGTGATTCTGTGCACCTTGTATTTGCTTCCCTTTTGTATTTACGTTGTGCTCTCTCCTTTCCCTCTGAAGCTTGAAGCACAATTGGAGGTACTGCACACCGAATCAGGCTCTTAGTTAAGTGTCTCTAATCGTTCTTCTTGTATTTAGAAACGATGCATGGCATTGAGAAGCGGCTGTTCGAGGGCAGTGGCAAGAAAGGAAAGAGTCCAGTTTACTCCAGTAGTGACCTAGAAAATGGCTTCTTCAGGTATATATTATTTTATAGTTGTCCTACATTCTATTTATGCTATTTATGCATTAGTGTGTTAGTGTGTAAAAGTAATACTTTCATTTTGTTAATGAAATGCAGAACTGCAGGAGAAGTTTTTTTCTGTCAGCCTCGCTCAGGGTGGGCCAGCACCATGTTTCTTAAGAAATTGGTGTTACCAGTTTCTTGCAAGAGGAGACTCTGATACTCTGCGGTTGACCAAAGGTGATGTGGATGATTTTGAATGTGCTTCACTCATTGACAAGGCGAGTTTACCTGCTATGAGAAGTTGTAACAAGTAAAATGCTTTCCTTGGTGTAGAGTATTTAATTGCTATCTGGTTCCTGAGCTTGTGATGTAATTTTAGGCAGAAACAGCGACTGATCTGACAGAGCTGACAGATGAAATTGTAAGTTGTGGTTACACAGGGCTTCTGAATTTGGACAGGTAGGACAGTATCATAACGTATGTACAATTTCCAGAGTTGCATTTCTGTATTTAAATAGCTCATTTATTCCTATTGTGTCACATTAGTTGGCACTGTTAGTTTGTTAAACTACACTGTTACATGCTGTCTCTGTTAGTTGATGTAAAAAATACTTTAGATATGAAGGAAAAGTAATGACTTTAGGCTGATGGTATATCTGAAATTGTACTGAACTAAGTATTTGTGGTAACTGGAAATGACACATTTGAAATTAAAATATAAATGCATAATTTCTGCTTTGGTCTTCAGATATTAAAAAAAAATGTCAATGGAAAATCAAACATCACTCCTTTTTCTCTATAGAGCCATCGTTCTACATGCTACAATGCGACTGACTCCTATGCTTCAACAAATCAGAAATGGCATGAAGGTTTACAATCTTCTGGAAGTGTTTGGGGTGCATCAAACTCTCTGCTCCAACCTGTTTGTCCCTAAAGAGGATGATGACCGAGTAAGGCCACGACACATTTCACTAGATTTGCCTCACTGTTATGATTTTGTGTATGCATGAAGTTGTATAGCCCATCTCTTTTAATGACATAGTTTATGCTTTGTTTTGGAAGAGTATTAAGTGGATTGGAGGTTTTTGTTTAAGTATCTATCTCTTACTGTCTGTGAATTAACAACCTTTTCCTTTTCATTGCAAGCCGGATATCCTGGCACCTGAGCTGAGTGAGAAGGGAAGTCCAAAACGAGCAAGAGAGAATTCCATCATCAACTTCTTCCAGGACTTTTTTCAAGACCTTGAAGTCACAGGTTTGTTGTCTCTATCAAAAGTGTTAAAACACATCTTTTTATAAAGGTGTCACTAAAATTTTGTTTTCTTTTTTTTCTCTTCATGAAGGTCTGGGTGAAGAACAGGTGGTGGATGAGCCTTTGACCCAGGAAGCCCTGCAGATTCTCAATCAAGAAGGGAACTGGAGTCTGGAACAACAAAGACAGTCGAGACTTTCTGTCCCAACAGTACTGCAGTGGTTAACTGGACAAGGGCTCAAGCCGCTCCTTCCATCAGATCGGGCAACTTTTAAAATAAATGTAACATTTGATCACCAGTGCAATGAAAAAATGCCTGATCACAGCATTTGTTTCCCCACTGTAAGTGCCTGCACAAACACAGTTACGTTTCCTGTTGAACATATGAAGACATACAGTCAGTTCTGAGATATATTGACAATCAGAATGGGTAGAGATTTCAGTCGGGTTTAGAGGCCATGTTTTTCCAATCACCTGTGGTTATCTACCTCAAGTTTGTCAGTATCTGTTAGATACACATTTTAGTTTTGTACTTGGTTTAATGTTCTGTATAAACTGACATGTTTGTAAAAAGGTAGCCACCCCTCAATAAATAGCAATGGAGGGCACAACTGCACTGTCACCTGGGTCTGTGTGAAGCGATTTATTTCAAACATTTTGATTAAACAAGTTCATTCACATCTGACGTTTACACCCATCCATTTTTAAAAAAAAATTACATTACATTTAAAAACAAGTAACATTTGTAGTTGATGTATAGGTGATGTGAGAGAAAAAAGTTTAAGCATAGAGATACTCATTTTATATGTATATATATGTATATATATATATATATATATATACACACACACCACATTTTCTACCTTTAAGTCTATTGGCTATTTAATTGAATTTAACTGCAAATGTAGACCTAATGGTGCATATGGTGACTCTACAACTGTTAAGGAGACAGCATGTTATCTCGCAATATTCAAGACTGAGATATTACATAGTCCAGTGCCGCCGTGTAAAGGTCTCTGCCATTTTCCTGGGAGGGTGCCACAGGACTGATGGCTGTCATCAGTCCCATCATAGCTTGCGGGTCCAAAGGGCAATGGACTGGTGGTAGAACTACACCAGCACTGTCTGCTGCCCAACTGTCCAGGTTCCCATCCAGGACATTTGCATACTCTGAAAATGATATTTTGTTTGTAATCTTTAGTGCGCTTCATAGAACATTCAAAATTGAAACAATAGACATGATTTAAAATGTATTTAATTGGATACACACAAATTAATGAAAGTGGTTTCCGCTTTCAGCCATTTAAGCAATATGTCACAACTGTGTCTTCCAATCATTTTTACTTCTCAATCACTTGGATTTGATATTTTGGAGCTTTACCTCTAGATTCTCTGGGGCAGTCACAGGAGTCTGGAGAAGCCCTACAGTCCAAAGTTGATTGGGAGTCAGGTTTTGCTCAGTACGCAGAGGATGGTTGTCCCACCCATCCTTGAAAGCATCAAGGTCCATTTGGAGGCGTGGTACAAAGATGTATTGAGCACAGAATAAGTGCAGACTGTTTCTAGGGATCTAGCAGGCCATCCTCTTCAAGACCATGAAGCAGTTCATAGTAACCAGCTGTTACTGCCATCCACACGTCACGCCACAAACGCTCAACCCTACAAGAAAAAAAAAAAAAAAAATCACAGAAATAGACAAGTCACAAAGGACGTTTGTACGGTGATGTTTGGAGATACATACTATTTCATTCCACATTTCTGACAACAAGACTGTTTACAGTGAGTGTGGATTATACAAAACTCACTATTGAGATTTTTTAACATATTTACAAATGCTCAGCATAAAAGAAAGTCACATTCACCACTGTGGGTGGTTGCACCAGTGACAATGACCAAAATTCCTATAAAAACAGATCTGCATACAATTAGGAAAAACTCTAGTGACCTAAAACCTATAGCCATAAAAACCAAAACAACTTTAAATATTTACCTTTGATTATGCACACTTTTTCCAGATATGTAGCTTGCTCTTCCACAGCCACGAACAGTGAACATGCAGTGTGCGATGCCAACATTTTCAGCCCCTTGGTCACCACGAACTCTATATAATGACAAAAGAAGCAGACAAAATAAAATGTTTTCAGTTAATAAAATGTGGTGAACAAAAGAGACAAGTCAGAGCTCTTACTCTTTTCTTACCTTAATGGGAAGCCAAATTTTTCAACAGAGCTCATGAAGAAGCTAAGAGCAGTTGATGCCTTGTTATTGTTAGCTGCACCCAGGTACATTATCTGGAGTGTAGTCACAAAATACTTTAGTCTCTGTGCCACACATAATGGAATATGGTAATACTACATTCAGCCCCAATTAGTTTGTTCTTGGACAAGAACAATAAATAAATGTTAAATGTTTACCTTTCGTGAATAGCCATCAATTCCAGCAAATATAACAACATCATATCTGGCAAGAAAAAGTGATCAGAAAATGTAAAATCTTTATTTCAGATATTCAAAGTGAAATGCAACTAAATACAATTTTACAGGGAATGTAGATGTCAAAATCATTTGGGTAAAGTTAGAAAGATATTTACAGATTCAGACTTTGCGGGTCAATAACTCATCAATAAAACAATGTACTTAAAAACCAACCCCTCTTTTTAATCACTGTCATGAAGAATATGGGCTACAACCTCGTTTTCCTCCACGAGAGCCAGACAACTTCAATTGGTCTCAGTAAGCTGTCAGTGATGGCTCGGCAGCTTAGGGCCCTTGGGCAAATTACCATATCAGAGGAATGGTGTGAAAGAAAATTCAATAACTTCCCCATACTGAGAAGCAAATTCTTGAAAATCACAGCAAACATAAAGGACTGTATGTTATTCATATTACAGGTCAAATTTTTAAGAGGTATGAATTAAAATATTTTACAGGACTTTACGATTGAAATAAAGCAAATGCCATAAAAGTTGTGAGATCTACCAACAAAATGATAATAAAACACAAATGGTGATCTCTACTTTAACTGTAATAACTTCACTGTTGTTGACTGCAGTGACACCAATGTCACCCTGATGATCAAACATCTCCTCTAGTTATCCCTACAGCTCTTATTTCAGAGAAATAGTTTTTAATGTAATTTATATGATTTTTTTTATATTGAGGTATATTAATTAATAGGTTATGACTATAAAAACTGTAATAACTGTATTGTTTATGACTGTAGTGGCACCAAATTCAGACCAACGATCAAAAATCTCCTCTAATTTATACTAAGATCTGACTTCAAGAAATAGATTTTAATGAAATTTATATGATTTTTTAAAATATTGACGTACATTCATTAAAAGATAGACTAAAAACTGTAATAACTTAATTGTTGTTGACTGTATTGATGCAAAACTCAGAGTGATCATCAAACATCTCTTTTAGTATATACTACAGCTTTAACTTTTGAGAAATATTTTAATACAGCTCTTATTTAACAGAAATGGGTTTAGTGTATTTTATATGCTTTTTTTTTTAATATTAAGTATGTTAATTAATAGGTAATGACTATAAAAACTGCAATAACTGTATTGTTCTTGGCTGTAGTGGCACCAAACCCACCCTAATGATCAAACATCTCCTTTAGTATATACTACTGCTTCAACTTTAGAGAAATAGGTTTTAATGTAATTTATATCATTTTTTTTAATAATGAAGTACATTCATTAATTGGTAATGACTATAAAAACTTTAATAACTTGACTGTTGTTGGCTGTAGTGACACCAAAGTCACCCTGATGATCAAACATCTCTTCTAGTTTATACTACATCTCTGACTTTAGAGTAATGTGTTTTATTGTAATTTATATGATTTTTCTCATATGGACGTGTATTCATTAATAGGTAATTACTATAAAAATTGTAATAACTAAGCTGTTCTTGATTGTAGTGACACCAAGCCTGATGATCAAACATCTCCTCTAGTTTATACAACAGCTCAGACTTTCAAGAAATAAGTTTCTATTTAATTTATATGATTTTTTAAATATTGACGTATGTTCATTAATAGGTAATGACTATAAAAACTGTAATAACTTAACTGTTGTTTACTGTAGTTACACCAAACTTTGCCTGATGATCAAACATCTCCTCTAGTTTATACAACAGCTCAGACTTTCAAGAAACAAGTTTCTATTTAATTTATATGATTTTTTAAATATTGACGTATGTTCATTAATAGGTAATGACTATAAAAACTGTAATAACTTAACTGTTGTTTACTGTAGTTACACCAAACTTTGCCTGATGATTAAACATATCTTCTTTTTTACACTACAGCTCTGAATTTAAAGAAATAGGTTTGAATTTAATTTATGATTTGTTGTATGGGTCTCTTAAATGGCAGGTGTGACTGAGCTTAATTGATGACTGTTTATAATGGGCTAGAGCATTTTTCACACCTGCGTTCTTTCTTTGATTGGTTGCAAGGCAGAACCAGAGAAGTGATGTTTAAAAAATTTGCTTCTAAAATCCTCAAATTCCTCTGAATTTTAAGCTAAAAAAGGTAATCCCTGAAGTAGGAGAAATCAAATATTTGAGACAAAATGTTAATGAGACACACAAACCAACAAAAAATCTGAATAGTATTGTCATATAAGAGACCCATACTGTTCAGACTGTGTATTGCCACTGCATTGTAATCAACTAAAATTGTTCACTTTTGAAAAAATTAGGTAAAATTATATGATGGAAAAATTATCAAAACCATGTGTAATTTGTCAATTTAAAGAATATGGTAAATGAGAAGTAATGTTTTTTACATGAAAGTCTTTATTACTTCCTAAACATTTTTATGAAAGGACGATTTTGAAAATGATCAGAAAATAATTGATATTGCTTACAAACTCTTTGCCTTAAATCATATAAATTACATTAAAATTGATGTCTGTAAAGTTGTAGCTGTACTATAAACTACAGGATATGTTTGATCGTCAGGGTGAGTTTGGTGTCACTACAATTAACAACAGTACAGCTATAACAGTTTTTATAGTCAAAACGTACAAATACACTTACTTAAATTAAAAAAACCCATAAAAGTACATTTAACATATTTCTCTTCAGTAAAACCTGTAATACAAACAGGAAGAGATGTTTGATCATCAGGGTAACTTTTTATAGTAATTACCTATTAATGAATATATATATACATATGTATATACATCTATATATATATATATATATATATAGATAGATAGATAGATATATAGATATAGATATATAGATATATATAGATGTTTGATCATAATTCTGACTTAGGTGTCACTACAGTCAACAACAGTGAAGTAATTACAGTTATTATTCTCATTACATATTAATTCACACAATTCAATAAATAAACATCATTTAAATCAAATCAAACTTTTTTGAAGTTGTCTGGCTTGTAGGACGGCTCGTTTGGAGGAAAACAAGGTTGTAGCCCACTTTCTTCATGACAGTGATTAAAAAGAGGGGCTTTATTGATGAGTTATTGACCCGCAAAGTACAAATCTGTGAATATCTTTCTAACTTTACCCAAGTGTCAAAATCTACATTTTAGATACATACAATGACAGTTTACCTGATCAGTTTGTGGTTCGTGTCCACATGAACCAGTGAGTGGGGACCCTTGACAGAATAAACTCTTCTGGCAACACAGCCCAAATACGCCATTCTCTCCAAGATTCCAGCAGGATCCACCCGGTGCATGGATGCTGCAACCTGCGCCCACCTGACACAGTGTCCCATAGCCTGCAGTTCACCTTTCATCATTCTAAAGCCAATGCGTGGCATCCTCAACTTAGCTGAACGCACAAGATTGTCGAGCTCCTCATCTGTTAGATTGCTGTATGATCCCTTAACTGATAAACCATATTCATGCATCCACCGAAACACTGTCCTTTCAGAGACACCACGGAGCTTAGCTATACAGGGGACTGACAGCTGCATGTCAATTAGATTTTGGAGATGTTCTTTTGCTATGACAAGTTTGGGCTGCCCCCTACCACCACACTGCACCTCTACATAAGCAGACGCTTGAAGTCTCTCCTCCTCTGGCAGATTACGTAGTCTCAAAACTTCTGATAAGGACTGAACAACATCTTGTGGCAGCTCGACTATACCAGCAAAAGAGTTTAAGAGTCTGATTTCATGGCTCAAAACGAAGTGTAAATAATCCAAATCCACAGGCTGACGTTGTAGAACTTGCTGCAGCCTTCTCAGCATTCTCTCCATAAAGTGCCTCCCAACTGAAGGTGCCTATAATTGAAAACATGATTACTTAAACAGTGAAATCAATCAGTACTCATGTTGCACAGATTAGATTAATCATTATGCTATAAGTTACTCAATTTAACAACATTTGAAAAAAAATTGCACAAAAACAAAATGTAACTGTGCATACTGCATATTGCATTTTGACACAAGTTTTTGTGCTTTTTCAAAAGACAGTCTCCTTGAAATGAAACCAAATACATGCTAAAATAAATATAGACACAATTTAAACAAACTTCATTAACTTACTGTTGTCAGTTGGATTCGTGAGTCTGCCATCTCTCTCCACTCTTGTCACGATTATGAGTCTTCAAATTCCCAGAAAACATTTAATTAGGCTTTCTTAGGATATTCGACTCCAACTTATAAACGGCAGCATCCTGAGGTGCCCTCTGACTGACTGCAGTCTATCTCTAAATCACAATCCCAGTAATAATTGCTTGAACATCAATTATTGTGTAGGTTTATTAAGTCACGGTGAAATAATTCATGTGGTTATGAAGAATCCCTCCTGTCAGTGTTAATGTTTCTGTAGTAAACGACTCAAAAGTACTTTTACATTAGCTTAGCGAACGTTAGCACGTTTGCTAAATTAGCATGACGTGTAGCATAAAAGTGATTTTAAACATAAAGTGATTTTGAGGCGACAAGGTTCTATGTGAAAAAATACTGACAGAGAGAAACAGACTTACTGGCGGTTTGGGAGTTCGAGGTGAACTTGCATCCATTACTGTCCAGCGTACGATCACGGCCGCAGGGTCAACAAGTTGCTGGTAACCGACAGAGGCCGCTCTCCCTCCTCAAAACCTGGAAGTACGTTCTCGCGCTCCAAGCCCCGCCCCCAACCCCCACCATACCCTCACGTCAAAATACTGCCAGTAAGTTAAAACTGAAAAAATAAGAACTGTAACTGAAAACCAGAGAGTTGAAACTGAAAATCTGTGTCGCTGAAAAAAGAGAGTGTAAAAGAAAAAATCAGAAGATTGGCATCGAAAAACACATCATAAAACAAAAAAATATCCTGAAAAAAACAATATTTTTTTAATGTCTGTATTTTATTTTTCAATTCAACATTTTACAATGCCAATACTTGTTTCAGTGCCAATGCAAGTTTTTCTTCAATGCCAAGTTTCTTTTTCAATACCAAATCTTACTGTCAGTGTTGTGGCTCCATAGTCTCTTCCTTGTTACTGCACGCAGAGTCGAAAGAACGGGGTCTATCTGCTTGTCATGTCATATTGTTGGGCTTTTAAACAGCGTTTTAGAAACAAAACTGAGTGACATCACCGAGGGTACGTCCATGTTTAATACAGTCTATGATAAAGAATGAAAGTCCTGTTTGGACTTTTAAATAACATGTTCAAACCTAAGTGTGACCTGTATCCTTTGAGCCTGCTGGTGTCATGTGAGGTGGAGTCTTTTAATATGACATGTTCACTGCACTCCTGCAAGCTGCTCGGGCTCCTGACTTCGTTTGCATGATAAGACAGAATTGCATGATGGACCTGAGATTGTTGCTGTGACGACGCTGAGGAGACATATGGCTCTTCCCGAGAATCCTCAGGGTGTCAGGATAGGTGGAAACTCTCGCTGAGTGGGCAGGTCCGTGCACGGTCTGTGAAACAGAGAGGGAGATGTTTAGGTGTTTTTGTGTCACTGAGCTCACGAAGGCACAAAAGAAATCTTTGTGTTTGTAGGATGACAAACATCAACGTCAGCCAATCGGTTTTGGCAAACAGCTGCATGAAAGTTTATGACTGATGCTTCTGTTTGAAAAAAACAAACCTCACACAAAAGAGGAGAGAGACTGCAGAGAATGAAATGTCTGTACACAAAACAGTCAAGGGGATTTGAGTGGGAGGGAAAGTTGCTCACTAAAATGATAGAGGCTCTTCTGTTTCCGTTATTCGGACACAAAACATTGACTTTCCTTCAGATCAAAATTATCACTGTCCTTGTACACCCAGCTGGCCATAACAAAACTCCACAGACAGTTGGACAAGGCAACTATCTGAGGGCTTATGCTTTAATTTGCTTTTAGCATCAGATATGCAGTGCGCGATTACTCTCAGTGAAAGGCCCAACTGTATGCCTGCCCCAAAGTGTTCTGGCATGCAGCACATGTGTCTTTCCTATTTTCCACCTGATGCAGTTGCTGTTTTGGTAATACTTTCTAAGAACCCCACCTTTGTTATGCATTATAAACACATTATAAGCATTTTTATAATACATTATTATGCTCTTATAATGCTGTATAATCCTAATTATAAGCACTTGTGATGATGTATAAAGCTTGATGATAGTTATCATCAATCATTATAATGCCAGTGTTGATAATGAGTTAAACATACTTATAGAGTGTTATATTGTGTGTATATATATATATATGTTTATAGTTTAAAAAAAATTACAAATAATAATAATCAACAATCTAACACTTGATCAAGCATATTACAAGGATCATTTCGGTAAGGTGTAATTACAGGACGGAAGTTTATTGAAATAGTTTATCTTGTTACATATTACCATCCAATTATAACACATTTGAGTAACTATTTTAATGGATCATACAGTGGTTATTATTGTATGTAAACGTTCAGTCAAGTGTGCCTATTGTGTCCTGTTAGACTCTGTTATGCTATGCACTGCGAGTAACAGGTTACTGTGCCATAAGGATTACAGCAGTGATGTATGTCAAGGGGCGTAAAATGGGGGTTGGCGGATGTGGAGTAAATGCGCATCAACACAACTACACGGCGTGGTTATTGTTTACCACACAAACACCACAGTTATTAGTCTCTTTTAGTGGTTATTGCATGCTTAATGGAAACTGAAAAAGAATGAGAAGCACTTTAAGCTATTAATTGTTTGAGTGCCATGGATTATGATAAATAACAAGAAAAAAACCCTCAAAATTTGTATTTGTATTCAGTAATTAACCTGACACACAGGGGTGTTCACAAGGGGGGGGGGGGCAACCACCCCCCCTCGTGGCCCAATTGTTGAAAAACCCGCACTGATGTACCCTCTTGGGAAGCAAAACGAGTGTTAAAGTTTCCCTCTTGGGAGGCAAAACGCGCTCTACAGGTCCTCTTGGGAGCTAAAATGTGTGCTTAAGTTCCCTCTGTGCCCTCTTGGGCATCTAAACACACACTAAAGTGCCCTCCTGGTTGGCAAAACACACTAAACTGCCTTCTTAAGTGAAAAAACACACTAAACTCCAAAGGTCCATTAGGACTAAGAAATACTATAGAACATTACTGTTGCACTGACCTATGTTGGGCCCTTTTGATCTATGTTGAGCCAGAATTATCTCACAGAACCAGTTTGGATTTTCTGGTGCTAATATGGTGTTAAAATGCCAAGCATGAAAATCCCTCACCTTTCGGCAAAATTTCCCTGTTTGAAACCAACATAGGTGACCTACGGTGTAGATCTGATGGAAAATGTTTTTTCTTTGGGGAGTGGGGGGGATTTGGACGGGACATGAAGGTATACCAGAGATTATCAGTGAACTGATTCTGAACTGAATTCGATAAAAACATTCACTGTACAAGCGCAAGAGCATGGAAATATTAGCGCTAAGGGCCTCACATCAGCAGTGTTTTCTCTGGGAAGGTGGGGGGATACTGCTGCCTGATTGGTTTGTGAAGCATTTGGAAGCTGAAGATGCTTAGCTGATCCAAGTGGAATATAGCCAATGGTAGTTCACTGACTGAATTTAGTGAGTGATGGTTTCAATAATTTCAGTATTTTCTGGTATATCTAAGTTACCCAGGAGCCCTGTTGACATAGGCTGAATGTTAGCTGCTGTAATATATCACCAGAAGAAATAAAACTTGCTGAAAGAGGATCATGTCATTGATGTGTAATGTTAGCTAACACAACAAGAGAGATAATGTAGATATCTAACAAGCCTCCAGTGGAAAATTAATAGTTAACGCATTTCATGAGAGAAGTTATCAGTATCTTATATAGCATAATGGGACCATGTATGGATAGATACTTCATTATATATTCATACTGTCTTATTATTCTGTTTGATTTTCTCTCAAAATGCATCAGATTGATGCTTTTAAATATGAAACACTCAAAAAAAATTTCTGGGAGAGCATGCCCCCGGACCCCCCTAGGGGGATTGTATCCTCCTAACCTTTTTCACCCCTGATCCATTGTCTTGCCTGAATGCACGTGGAATACAGGAAATGGCATCTAAGTAATTGAAATTTTCTGGGGGAAGACCCCCAGAACCTCTAGGATTTTTTTTTTTATTTCTGTGTGTTCTTCACAGTCCAACATTGAATCAACACAGTGGGTGTTGATTCAACATTGGATGCTTGTGGATGCTGGTCCTAACTACAAACTAACTTGAGTCGTCTGGCTCGTTAGTCGGTTTTAGGGCTACATAATGTGCCATTTGTATAACATGTAAACATGTCTAAAGTGCCCTTGAAAACACGTGAAACCTAGTGCCCCCTGCAGTGGTGTGAACTAGCTGTATGTGCCCTTTTTTTTCCATTTCACCCCCGCCCTTGAACAAGTCTGTGCATGCCACTGCTCACACACCAATGGACTGTTCAAAATATTTCACTTGTCCATCTGGGAAAGAGCCCAGAGACATTGTTTGGGGAGGACAGAACCGTCAGGAGCATGTCCAGCAGGGGAATGGACCATTGTTCTGTCAATCAACATGGTGAGCGCTACTGCATGACAGAATGTGACCCAATTTGTAAAACCATCTCTTGTCAAAACATGTTGAAAGTAGAATGAAACTGTCCATACTATAGAGAAGTTTGTAGTGTTGATATTTGTTTTTCATTTAGTACAGAAATGCAGTCAAAATTGCATAATATTGCTACTGAAGCTGTTAGCATCTATGCTAATCTCTATAAGCGCAGTCACTTCCTGCTGTCGTCTCACTTGTTGCTCCCTCCTCCTCCTACTCTAGAGGATGCTGATTGGGCCGTGCCATTTGGGCCGCTCACAGTTGTTGCTGATTGGAGATTGGAAAGATCCATCTGCCTGATTACAGACACTTAATCAGGTGGATCCAGCTACTGTGCAAGGATAACAGATGTGGGGGAAGAGCCACATTATATTCTTAGCCCCGGGCCTCTAAATTGCTAAATCTGCCCCTGAAAAAGTGCTCGTCATGTTGAACATTTGACAGAAAAATGAAACAGTGCTGTTGTTTTTCAGAGTCCACAGAGGGCAACAACACTGCCTGTGTTTGTTTGCATGAGCACGTGCCGCCCTCAGACTTAGAGAGCAGCTGGCAGCACCATCAAACATTCATGAGAGAGATGGAAAGACTGTGAAGGACAGCGTGGACCCAGGGATACACAAAGACAGGCGGAGATGCGGAGAGCGAGCTCACAAAGGTTAATGGGACTTATCTGCATTAACTCTGAGCTGCTGTTGTTTTTACGGGACATTGTTTGTGTGTGCGAGGTGGGTTGAGGTGAGCGGAAATCGAGTTTCTGTCACCAGTGATGCCTCTTTCTGCCCAGTCTGCAGCAGCTGTTCACTCCAATATAACTGAGAGATGCTGGCAGGGTTTACAGCAGAGCGGAGCAGCTGGCAGCATGTTTTTCATTCTCTCATCAGGCAATCAGACCTGCAGGGGGGTTGGATGGGAAAATCATACCAGCAATAGAAGTCAGAAAACATTACCATGCACATGTAAATGAGCTTCCCCTCAGTCTAGACTGTTGAAAATAACCCTACACTGTGAACAGACTCAGCCTACCTGCAGCCCCCATCACACACACATGATTGGCTCTAATGTGTTGACAGACAGGGAACACTGTGAGTTTGAGGAATCGCTGCAGACTGACAGATGACCTGAGATGACACCAGCTGGATGGAAAATTCCTCAGAAGGTGGGTCTGATACAGGGAAATAAAATAACGTTGCTCTCTGCTGTTGTCTGTTGTATTGTTGTGGTCTTGGGATGAAGTTTGAGCGTAACAGGCGGAGGTGAACCTGCAGAGAGAGCAGCAGTGGTTTCCTTCGGGAAGATGGTGAAAAGATGGTTTGAGAATGTGATGTTTTTATCTTGTAAAAGGGTTGCATCAAGACAGGGGACAATGAAAATATGTAGAACAGGGCTGGTTCACCCACAGAAATGGCTGTGCTGCTAAAAGGTCAAAAAAGTACAATGAGTGAAAAGAAAGTAAAAGTAAAAGTAACTAGAAAAGCACTCAGAGAGCGCAGACCTCCATCAAGCAGCTCAGTTCCAGCAGTGGCTTTTCCACAACCCCTACAACTCTGGATCACCAGATCCTAAATAGTGCTAAAACTCAGTACATCCATGGAGGTTGATATCCTGTATGAACACAACAAGTTTTGGGAACATCACTTGATATTTTGGTTTAATATGAATTATTAAATGTTGCCAGTGGGATTTCCCATTAAAAAGTTCAATGTTTTTTTGGGACGTCCATCTGGATCGGACCCAGATGAAATTTACCTGATTTTAGAATTCTGCACAATGTTCCCTTATGGAATTTTTGGGTTTTTTTTGCATCCAAACAAATATAAATATCACCACCAAAATCCTATCATTTCTAGGTTCCGCCGTTACCAACATCTATTGAAAATTTCAGCAAAATCCGTCCAGTAGTTTTTGCATAATCTTGCTAACAAACAAACAAACATATGCCAGCAAAAACATAACCTCCTTGGCGAGGGTAAATAGGCTCTACTCGGCTGGCATAGCTTGTTTGTTGCCTGTGGCTCCTCTACCCCTCGTAATTTCACTCTCTCTCTCCCCAACTTTTTCTTTCATCAACAGTACTGCCACTCAAATAAAGGCATACAGAGTTCAAAGTGAAATATATGCATGAAAAAGGCAGCAATATCATCATGTGCATGCTGGATAAGAATGATGTCTTTACCCTCTTAGTGGCATGGAGGCTGAAAAAATGTTGCAGGTCTTAGCATGGCTGACTTCACCAAACATTATGGTGCTGACCACAATATGAATTGGGGGAGGAGGGATTTGACATAGATTATGATAAATAAAACAAATAAAAGTCAAGATGTACTTATAGAATTGATTATGTCCCTACTAACCTTCACTGACCCCTCTGTGACTAAGGGCCTGCTTACACGGCGACAAAAAAGATTGAATATGCAGAGTTTTCATTGTGTTTTCACCTCCGGTTTACATGAGAATGATACAAACATGCACACCGCATGTGCAGTGCTCCTTCACATGAAGGCTGTGCACGCATACCAGGAACAACAACAGCTTCGGCTGTCTACCGAGCAACATGTATGCTGCTCAGTTTGTTATCCAGATAAAAATATCCGGACAGATTTGCTGTCCAGTAGAGAAACTCCTGTGTCTTCGTGCGTCCACTCGTCATTGTTGTTTGTGAGTTTGTACGTGTTGTAACACTGCTGTTTCTCTACAAACCTACATTGCCATCTACTGGCCTGACATGCACGCTACAGCGTTTTCAGTCGTTCTCGTGTGTCCGTCTGAATGCAGATTGTTTTTGAAAACGCGAAGGAAAAACCTTTCTGTTTCTGGTGAAAACGGGGCCTAAGGGGCCACAGAAAACTGCCCCCCCAGCTCCATTTAATAAGTGGTCTTTGAGGGGAGTTTATTTTGGCTCACCTCAAACTTTTGATAAGCAGGGATTAGAATTGTTTTAGAATATATCAATGATATATCAATGATGATTTGATTTTACTAGTATCTTAATTTTAACATTTTTCCATGATTTTACTGCCGGCTTGCATTACTGCCAGAAAATAGCTTTCTGAAAGTCATTTTTCTGACTATCTTTTGATGACGGGGTACCCTGAACCCATCACCAGCCAATCACAGGGCCACATAGAGAGATAGAAAACCATTCATGCTCACACTCATACCTAAGGGCAACTTGAAGTCACCAACCAACCTAATCAGCATGTTTTTAGTCTGTTTTGGTCTGCTTGGAGAGAACCCAGGCATGCATGAGAAGAAGATGCAAACTCCACAAAGAAAGGCCCTACCCGGCCTGGGGATTGAACTTGTTGTGTTCATACAGGATATCAACCTCCATGGATGTACTGAGTTTGAGCACTATTTAGGATCTGGTGATCCAGAGTTGTAGGGGTTGTGGAAAAGCCACTGCTGGAACTGGGCTGCATCCACCGTGCCACCCTGTCCATCAATATGTGTCCATCACTATTATGGGTCCAGAACATTCCAGCCAAAAGTCTGACTGGCGTTACAGTTTAACTTGTGACTAAGTTAACTGGTGGAAGCTTTAGTAAATACACTGCCTGGCCAAAAAAAAAAAGTCGCCACCTGGATTTAACTAAGCAAATAGGTACGAGCCTCCTATTGGATAATTACCACATGGACGATTGTCTTTCAGCTGGCAACAAGTTATTAAACCCCAGCTGATGCAATGAGTAGCTTCTCATTTCTTAAACAACCGTGTTGAAAGACACATCCTGTGTTCATGGAAAAGATGTTAGTCTGTTTAAGAAGGGTCAAATCATTGGCATGCATCAAGCAGAGAAAACATCTAAGGAGATTGCAGAAACTACTAAAATTGGATTAAGAACTGTCCTGGGGGAAGGTCATGTGGTCTGATGAGTCCAGATTTACCCTGTTGCAGAGTGATGGGAGCATCAGGGTAAGCAGAGAGGCAGGTGAAGTTATGCACCCATCATGCCTAGTGCCTACAAGCCTGTGGGGGCAGTGCTATGATCTGGGGTTGCTGCAGTTGATCAGGTCTAGGTTCAGCAACATTATGGCCCAAAGAATGAGGTCAGCTGACTACGTGAATGTACTGAATAACCAGGTTATTCCATGAATGTTTTTTTTTTCTTCCCTATTCCAAGATGACAATGCCAGGATTCATCGGGCTCAAATTGTGAAAGAGTGGTTCAGGGAGCATGAGACATTTTCACACATGGATTGGCCACCACAGAGTCCAGACCTTAACCTCATAGAGAATCTTTGGGATGTGCTGGAGAAGGCTTTGCACAGTGGTCAGACTCTCCCATCATCAATACAAGCTCTTGATGAAAAAAATAATGCAACACTGGATGGAAATAAATCTTGTGACATTGCAGAAGCTTACTGAAACAATGCCACAACGAATGTGTGCTGTAATCAAAGCTAAAGGCGGTCCAACAAAATATTAGATTGTGACCTTTTTTTGTGGTGGCGACTTTTTTTTTGGCCAGGCAGTGTATTTATTTATTTCAATTATCTGATAATTTATCTGATAAGTGTCTGACAGTCTTTAATAAATCCTGTTATTACAAAGTTTCATGTGCTCTTGTTGGTGTCAACATCTTCTGTAACCATGGCAACCACTGATGCAATGGACCATGGATCACCAGTCTACACGGTCACTTGTGAAGTAATAACACCGATTCTCTTCCCGTATGTTTTTAAAGCGGCATCATAGGGGGGCGACAGGAAGTATGTGTGATCATGTAAATGGTCCAGTCAGCAACACTCAAAGCAGCAACAGTTTAGCAGTGTCCATTGAAGATATCATCCTGAGGAGCGGTCTGCAAAGAATTGGACATTTTGGGTCCAAATCCTGGTATCATGTCCACATGGGGACATACTAGAAAGAGGTTTTACCTCCACCAAGGAGGTTATGTATTTGGCCCTGTATGCTTGTTTGTTTGTTTGCTTGTTTGTTAGCAAGATTACACAAAAACTACTGGATCAATTTACATGAAAATTTTACCAGAGGTGTGGTTTGGTCTGAGGAAAAAGGCATTCATTTTTGGTGGTGATCAGCATATTTTTCTGGATGCAAAAAATCCCCCAAATTTAAAAAAATACCATAAGTTAACATCGGGCAGTATTTAAAAAAATCATATGTCTGACATCACCTAATGGATTTGCTTCATAATTTACAGGATAATAAATATGATACATATCTATCATCAAGGTAATTTAATATGGATCTGATCTTGACATCTGAAAAAACATTTAAGTTTATAATGGGAAATCCATTTTATTTCTCCTCAGCTGCCGTGAGAGTTTCGCCCCTTTTACGTCATTATAGGAATAGCAGTTTACTTGCAAACTGACGTCAACGTTTTTCAAGCCAATGTATCTTCATTTCCCAGCTTCCCTTGCAATGCCAGAGGAGGAGCTCTGCACATGGACAGCCATGAGCGGAGACTTGGCCATTGAATCGGAGCGCATGATGATCCAGAATTGTATCTTTTGCAGAGGTTGTTGAAAAGCTACTGTCGGAACTGAGCCGCTTGGCGGAGGTCTGCGCTCTCCAAGTGTTTTTCTAGTTTTAAAGCTTCACCTTGGCAGATTTCCAAAGTATGCATTTTCAGTGAACTAAACACCTTTTAAATGTGGACAGAGGGACATAAGGCACAGAAAATGCTGCCTCTTCAAAAATACCTGTCTACGTGTGGACATAGCTTCAGTCTGGTGCAATTCCTCTTCAACACATCATGATGAGAAAGATGTTCTTTTCAAAGCTCCACAAACTTTTCCAGTCCCTCGATGATGGTTTGTTTACATCAGTGCATGCAGAGCTCCCTGTGCTCTCACTGGTCAGTGTCTCGGATGTGATTGAACAAACCGTAGGAGGCAGGACAAAAAAGTCAGCACAGTGTGTCTTATATCTATGGTAGGTACCATTAGCTCTCTTTAGATGCCAAAATGCTTGACTTTCTACCATAATTTTAAGCTCTTAAGACATAAATACTAAATCAAAAGGAGTATGGGGATGCAAGGACATTAATTTCAATGCTTATTATATTGACAATGGGAGTTTTGTATTTTAGTTTCAAGGTTAAACAAGAACATGATGGATTTACATGCATAACACTTTAGACTCTGGTGACTTCTTAGTCCAACAATCTGAGTCTGATTTTTTTTTTTATTGATTTATGAAGCAAACCATGAGCTTCCTCTCCTGTTTGCTGTGACACTGTTGGATCACTCGTCACTTTGGCTACATGAGCTTAAAGGATTTGAAAATTGGCTGTTACCTGACAACAGCATTACTTAAGTGTTGGACCTACTTATTGTCCCGTTCACAGAGGTCACAGTGCAGAGACTCTCTGAGGCTACATGAAGAAGGACATGGTTAAGTAGTGAAGTAAGTAAAAAACTATGAAGAATCACTTTTATAAGTTTTGTATTTTCTTGACAACGGAAGCCATATACGTGAACGACTGGACCTTAGCTCATCCTGCAGCCTCAGACTCTGCAAGTTTGCTCTGTTTTTATATCATTGATTTGGAGCACACTTGCAAAGAGGACAGGGGGAAAAGCCCCTCTTAGTTTAAAGTAGAGAATTAATAATCCATAATTGATCTGTCCTCAAGCGATGCATTTGTCCTCACTTAACTTTCAGGAAATTTCATTTTGTCAAGATTTGTTTTTTTCTGCCTGTAGTTCAGGAGAGGGACAGTGGATGGAGTCAGACACTGGGGAGAGAAAGAGTCAGAGGTTGGATCTAATTATACTTTACCACTTGACCAGATTTTCTCAGAGTATGAGGCAGACCTCCCCTGGGGGCACCAGAGGACTTCAGCAGAGGTGCAGCTTGGGAGTACAAATCAGAAAAGCGTTGGTAGCTTAGGGCCCATTTACACGACAACGTTGTCACCAGAAACTAAAAGCTTTTTTCCTTTGCGTTTTCAATATGACTACATGGTTTGTATTTCAAACCTTTACAGTGAGGACACACAATTTTTTTTGTTTTTGTTCTTTGGCCTTTTTAACATGGATCTGTGAGAACAACTGAAAACCCGGTAGCGTGCATGACAGGCCAGAAGTTTGCAATGTAAGTTTGTAATGTCCTTGGTGAATATAACAAATGTGTCTTCGCTGGTCAGAGTATTGACAGAACAAATCCACATTTTGTTGGAGAAGCGACAACAACCCTAGCACAGTTAGCAGCACACATGTTGCTCGGTAATTGGTCATAGCTGTTGTTGTTGCTAGGTGCTACCTTTATAAAGAGCACTGCACATGTGCTGCGTGTCCCTGTTTTCCCTGACAACAGCAATTCCTGTTAACAACAACGAAAACATTTTAAAAACTTTTCACTCTGAGCCCTGGTTCCAAAAGTTTGTGGATTCAGGCACTTGGGGCACCATCCTCGTGTAAACGGAAGGCGCAAACACAATGAAAACTGTCCGTTTTTGTTGTCTTGTAATGGGCACTTAGTCAAGAACCAAGCTAACAATCAGAGGGTTGTGGGTTCGAGCCCTCTTACTGTCACACTGCTGACACTTAAAGGTGTAGTCAGGGAACGAGTAGAGAGGTTGTTGATATTTTACGTTTAAACGAATACAGACCCACCTCTCCCTTCATACTCCACTCCCGGGCTCCACCCCCAAAGTTCACGGACGCGCATTGTCGTGGAAACGGCCGTAGAAACTGCGTAGCCGACCAACATGGTTGAGGCCGGACCAGCCAACGCTCGAGGGTAACTATGGTAACTGCGCACGCTACGTGATCTACTACTCCCCCTCCCCCCTCTGTCTGACCTGCGCACGAGAATGAACCACCCCCTGGGCGTGAGGTGCAACACACAGGATTTACCTGCTGAATTCAGAGCCTAGGCTGTCTATTGAAAGCGGACTTTTTTTTCAGCATACTCTTAGAAGTGACAGCTTGCAGATGGTGAGGGGAAATACAGTAATTTTGACAAACAGTGCATCGGATTGCTGACTATGCCTTTAACCCAAAGTTGCTCCCACTGCTGCAACAGTAGAATGTAATTGGGCATGAAGATTTGTTAGCAAATGCTGATGAATAACTTACATCGAAACTGTGACCATAAGGTCATGAGGTGTAAAAATGCTTCGAGTGGTCAGAAAGACTAGACATGTTCTATTTCAGCTGAAGCTTATTTACTTAAGTCATCTGCTCAGTCCAGAGTATGTTAGACTGATGTATGTATGTACTGACTGTATGTTAGACAGATTTGTAAAGAATTTACTGCACACAGAGGTATTTTCATCCTAGGGTAAACAGGAAGTACTGTCACACATATATACTTTCAATTTCCAGGCCAGGTCTCAAAATTGCATTTATGATTACCTACCCACAGATGACACAAAGTTCTCATTTTTACTCCTCGAGGCACATCCCAAAACAAATTAAAATACAGGATTCTAGACTCAAAAGACAGTAGCAAAAAGAGACAGAAGGCCTGCACATCGGAAGCTGCTCCAAAGTCAATTTAATGCAGACTATCATCACAGATGTGACGTTTTGGGTTCTAGTCCGTCATCTAATAGCTTTTTTCATTTATGAACTTTATCACCTCCCTCATACATCAAAGTTGCCTCAGATAGGAGGCAGAGGTGGTCAAATTTGTGGTTTAAAAAAAGAGCTTACTGCACAACTTTCAATAAGTGGAAACAACAGGATCTTGCAGAAGCATTCATCTATGCAGCACTACACTGAATATGAGGAGTGTCATGTGTTTGGAATTGTTGCACCTGGAAACCTGTGTAGGCCAAAATTTGCCCACACAGGAATCAATAGGGGAATCATTAAAGAATGGGACTGATGAGCATTAATGGCTTTGGCATCAATAAAATCTTTAAATCTCAAAGAATTTTGAAAGGTGGAGAAAGATCTTTTAAAAAAAGATACAACAAAAATGTCAAAGGACGTTAGTTTACAAGCCATTCTTAAATGTAAATTGCCTGCAAAAATGAACGGCTCACACACAACTGCAAATCGGTTCTCATCATTCACTTAAAAGAGCTGTTCAAAAGACTGGACTCGCTCGCAAACATCATATCTCTAGTGCCATCCATCGGAGGAGGAGGTCAACAAAACAAAACCTCTATTTACAAGTAGAAAAAGATAAAATGATGATATAAGAAGCTAACGTAACATAATGAAAAAAAATGAGTCACAACAAGAACACAGGACCGTTTAGAGTTGAAGAGTTTATCTGATGACTTTAGGCAGAGGCAGGCTAGCTATACACATTGACTCCTAGTGTTTGAGCTAAGCTAACAAGTGGTGGACGAGCTTTGGCCGTCTCTTTCATGTTACTGGATGCACAGATGAAAGAATGCTGCTATCTGCTTGACATGTACTTGGGAGTGAGAAAAGACATGAAAAGGAAAAACAGTTGGCGTATCGCTCTAAAAAATAAAGACATTTAAAAAGATGTACATTTGAAGCACTCATTTTGAACGGGCTTGTTGTCTATGTGGGAGGTGGGCAGAGGGTTGCAGTCACAATGTCGAAAACCCCTGCTGCCCTGACTGTTTGTGCTCTTCAGTATTAGTCTGACGTTTTCTTCTTGCAGCTGTTTTCATCTAGAGCTCGGATTAAGGTTTTAAATTTTAAATATTCTGAATAGTTCATGTTTTGCCTGAGAAGACAAAACTGTAGCGCAGGGTCTCAGCAGGGTCACAGTGAGCACACCCTCCCACCTGCAGACTCTCCTCTCATAAATATGTTCCTTATTCTCAGCCTTTCCAGTGACAGGAGGGAAAAGGTCACTAGTTCACTATAAACCCAAACTATTTGGCTGTGGTGCGCTGGCCAGACTTTAATCAAAAGTACCTTGAAATAAAAGCTGTGCCCTTGGATCCACAGGCCCAGGCAGGGAGGATTGAGGTCAGAGCGTGTGTGTGTTAGTGTGTGTTTGTGTGTCCACAGCGGAGAGAGGAACATCTTAGAAAGTTAGAGCGATTAGCCGCGTTAGTGTCTGTGCTAATGCTGGCCCATATCTGCCATTGATCCTCATCAGCCCATATGTTCTAAGAAAGGGAAGCGCAGAGGCTGTTACGTCCAGTTACCAGGTTAAAGCTGTGTGTATTTACAGTAATGCACTTCTATTTACAGTGTGGATGCTACTTTATCTGACCAGCCTTGTATGGCACAGCACAGTAATAGGCCTAACACTAATACAGGCCCTTGTTTAGTCGAGCGCTTACAGCATATGTACTGTACTCTCCCCTCCAGGTATATCAGACGGAGCAGTCTCTAATGGAGGTGTTCAGGGCTTATGATGATGACAAATGTTCCTACAAATCAGCTGTGACTGAGGACAGGGTGTAGCATGGCCTGTGTTATTACAAAAATAAAGAGAATGTGTGTGTTGTGTGTGCTTTTAATATTAGTCCAGATGGTCAAGAAAGGCCTAACTGAGCCCTCTGCATTCTGCCTGCCTGTGAAGCACACAGCGTCTCTCTCTCCTTCCATCTGCTCGAGCTCGGCAGAGTCTCCAGCCCGCTGCAGTAGCAAGGGCACTTATTAGCGGGCTGGGTCTCAGGGATGACAGTAATTAAGAGATGAGATGGACTTGTGCAGTCCTCCAGGAGAAGGCAGTCTGCTGCAGCATTGAGACACCCCCCCTCACTCCTTCTGGCAGGAAGGGCCCGCCTCACAGCCGTTCTGTTTATATAGCAGGTCGGAGAAAACAGGGCAAAACAGATACAGAGAACTAGTCTCTGTTACTCTACTGTACCCTGAAAGTCAAACACAGTTCATGAGGCTCATGTTCAAGTCACAGTCTTTTACACAAAAATAAGGCATGTCTTACTAGAACTGAAGGCCACGCCGTCCCGTCAGAGCTGTCCTACCAACATGAAGTGCATTGTTTGGAAGACTTGTTCTGGTAGAAGTGTGCGTCCCCTGTTTGGCACAGTTTGTTTGAATGTATGTAGTATATAGTATATAATATATCCACAACTAGAAATCACTCAGAGTAGCTCACATATTGCTGTTAAATCTATAAGCAATAGTTCCATGATAAAGTTACCATCGCAAGTTGGATCCTTGACCCTGAAAATTCACACCTAGCACTCAGAATCATGTTGATATCATTATTAGTTAGACATTTATTGACCAAAAACAATATACACTAATTGCAGTTATCTGGATCACCACCAAAATCTAATAATTTTTAAAGTTGGGCCGTTACTAACATCTCCTGAAAATTCAGCAAAATCTGTCAAGTAGTTTTTTGCATAATCTTGCTAACAAACACACAAACAAACAAACACTGACAAACACATGACCTCCTTGGTGAGGTAACAACTGAGCCCTGTTTATGCACAAACAGCTGCACCAAGCTCACCTGGAGAGGTGGTCTTGGCTTGCTTCTGATCGACCCCTGGAGTGATTTGTTTAAAGTTAGGACACTGGTCACAATGTCCTCACTGCCCTCACTCTGGTTGCTTGGTAGATGTCCTGTCTACCTGGCCTGGAGCAAAGAACTGCTTAATAATATTGTTTATTATCCCACATAGTCACGTTCTGTGCAAAGGCACAACGGAACATGAAAACATTAACAGGTACAACATGTACTGATTCAAAAACTTAAGATTCCCAGAACTTAGTCCAGCTTGTTTAAGCAGGAGAATTTATCCTTTCTTAAGCTGCTCTTTGACTGTCAATCTCATTTTGACAATACCATAGGTGCTCCGGTTTAATAAGTTACCATGCAATCTGGTGCTCTCTGTTGTCTGCTGTAGGCACCAGCGAGTGTTAAAAAGCCGCTATTTAAACAATCAGTCATTCATCCATCCAGCCATGATCTATACCACTTATCCCTTTTGGAGTCAAGGGGGACTGAAACCTATCCCAAATGACATTAGGCAACAGGCAGGGTACTCCCTGGACTGGTCACCAGCCAATCTCAAGGCCACATAAAGAGACAGACAGTTATTCACACACTCACCCACACCTAAGGTCAATTTAGAGACACCAGATAATCTAACAAACATGTTTTCTGGTCTGTGGGAAGAAGCTGGAAAGCCCAAAGACAGCCCACGCATGCACAGGGAGAACATGCAAACTCCATATAGAAAAGTCCAACACAGGGTCTTTATGTTATCTCAAGACACTCCTCTCTTTATGGTCGTAAAGGTTGTTATTATGGTTTTATAAGCAAGACCAACTATGTATAAAGAGATGGCTCTAAAATTAACATTAACAGCTATAATGTTTAGAAACTGGAGAGGACTGATGCTCAAACATTGATGAATATGTTCATCTGTATTATCGCTCATAAAACATTTGACCTTCTCTGTTGCACAACAACTGATTTTGTGGATAGTGTGGCCTGCCAGCTTCCTTCCCATTATACAGAGTGTGACTCAAATTCATAATACAGCTGACTGTGATGACATGACATTTTGCCAGGTTGTTGTTTTGTGTAAATTGGTCCACTTAAAAATACTGTTGTGTGAACATGAAACAATCCAAAGGAAATGTGCAAATCAACAGCGTTTCTTTTTTTTTTAGCTGAATCGGAACAAAACAACTGAGCTGTACGTTTTAAAACCACCTTAAATTCTTTTAAATTCTGTCGTATTGCTAAAAAACATGATGTAATGTCTTCAGTGTGATAGTTTCTTCTCTCTGTTGTTGTCAGTGCTAGACAGGATGGTTTTAGGTTTTAGAATATGAGAAACTGCTACAGAGAATGGTACAAAAAAGAGAAAATATCAAGTGAGCGGCAGTTGTCTGATGAAAACGGCATGTTAAAACAACAGAAACAACAGTACCTCAAAAGAAATGCAGAGGTCCCATCTTTGAACTCATAAGTCAGATCTTGAAGCAGATGAGCTACAGCAGCAGAAGACACATTGGATGCCACCTCTGTTAGCTAAGAACAGGAAACGGAGGTCACAATTCCCACAAGCTTGCTAAACTGGACAAGAGAAGATGTGAATGAATGAACCTTTATTGCCCCTGAGGGAATTTTATTGCACAGAGAGCATAAATACACAACTACATAGGACAATAACAACCACACAAGACAAGACAGCACATAATAACATTTAACAAAAATGTTAAATGGAAAAAATGGAAAGCAGGTCTGATGAGTTTTGATTGTGCCCCTTGCATTTGTTCAGAGTGCCTAAGCCACAAGCTTGTCCTGGGGTTTAGTCACAGTCTATTTTAAAAGTGATTGTTACACAATGAGGACTGACAGGATCTGTGTGGACATTTGACAGGTGAAGCCACCAATTATTATATTTAATCATATGCAAAAGAAATTGTGCAGAAAAACATACAAAATTCATAGCTTTGTAATTATATTCATGGATTTAAGAATTTAACTCACAGGTTTAGAGGTCGTCTGCACAGAGACAAGTTTATGAGTATCAGCCAAGGTTTTTATCACACGGGCATTTTGTCCACATGAAAATCAACGTCTAGGGAGCCTAAGCCCCATTTTTGAAACCAGGTCCCAGAATGAATAAATCTAAATAAAATGCCACCCTTGTATTTCCATGTGTACAACAAATATGCACATTTTCAGAAATGATGATCTCACAGCCCCACCTCTACCTTAAACTGCTTGTTTTACTCTCGTGTGTTCATCATCATCTGTTCTTGTATTCTGCTTCCTAGCTTAGTCCTTGATGTTTCCTGTTTTATTTTATAGTCCTTGGTGTGTCATTTCTTATTTTACTTCCTGTCTTTTCTGTCCTTATTAGGTCACCTGTGTAATCCATCTCACCTGTACTTGGTTGTCTCTCTTGTGTCTCATTATACCCATTGTACTGTATACAGTCCATGTGTTCCCTCTTGTCTTTGTCTTTTCACACGTCTTCCACCCCACATCCCTTGTATAAGTTCTTTGTGCTCCTAGTGTTTTTCTTTGTGCACAGTTTGTTTGATTTTGTATTTCTGGAAGGGAATATTATTTTGTATTTTGAGCTTTTCCTTTAAAAAAATCTTCTGTTTGGTGGAAATCTGCGTCTGGGAAGGGAGGGAAATCCTTGTCTGCCGGGTGTCTTGAATACTATGCCTGAAATGCATCCATTATATTTCTGTACTTTGACCATAGACTGTAAAGGATTTTATGCACATGCTCAGTGTCTTCTTCTCTGGTTTTGGTCTTTAGCCGCATTACAGCACCACTTTTAGGCCTGGCATGTACACGACAGTGTTTTCAGTGTTTTCATGAGAACAGACACATTTCTTAAAATGATGCAGTGTTTACTGAAAACTTTTTAAAGTGAAAACGTAATAGATCGTTTTAGTCTTTATGTGGACAGGGTCTTAGTAACCTGGCACACCAGATGTACCGTTCAATATATTTCAGTAGTTCATCTGGAAAACAGTCCATAGAAAGTGTTTGGAAATGGGCAGAACCTTTCAGAAGCATATCAGGCAGGTGATTGGACGATTGTTCCATCAATCACGTTCCTTAAGGAATGTCACAGGAGGGCGCTACTGCACTACAAAACGTTAGCAAATTCATAAAACAAACTCTCGTCAAAACATGTTGAAAGTGAAGTGAAAATATCCCCACTATTGAGAAGTTTGCAGTGTTCTTTGTTTTTCATTTAATAAAGATATGCGGTCAAGATCCGATAAAACTGTTACTGAAGCTGTTAGCATCTATGCTCATCCTCCTGCATGGAGTCACTTCCTGGTGTCTCTATTTTAGCTCACCTTTTCTGCTTGAAAGGACTCTGATTGGGCCGAGCAGCTTTAAGCAGCTCACAGTTGTTGTAGATTGGAGCTTGGCAAGATGGATCTGCCTGGTTACAGACAGTTTCAGGCAGGTCAAGCCGCTGCGCAAGGTTAGGGCCTTATTGAGATGGATAGGGAACACTAAAAATGATGATAATAAAAAAAAGTTTCCAGAGACAGAAGTATCTTTAACTTGCTGGATGTCTTGACTGTAAATTGTAATACTACATGATTCCCCCCCCCCCAGTAATCCTTTGAATTTTTCTCCTCATTTTTTATGCAGACCGTAGTAATTGCCTGTCTGCACCTTCCTGGAAGTCACATGAAAAATTGAGAACACTTTGATTCATTGGCATGGAGTTGCAAAAGAGGTCTAAACATGCAGATTAGTCACATTGATTAGTTAATACCTTTTTGTGGGGCAGCTTTGAATGAATGGGACGTTAAATAAGATTTAATACTCAGATCAGCTACATTACAAGGGTCATGTTAAATACCCTCAGAGATTTGCATCAAAATCATCATGAAGACACAGTTTGTAAGAAGAGAAACATGAAGTTGATGTATCTGAGAATTTCAGAGAACAAGTCGAGTGAGGAGAGAAAAGCAGAGTCATTTTTCTGTGAGAAGAAGACAACGTGAGGGAATTTTTGAGCAGGTTCAGCTGATGACAGAATGACTGTATAGCACCCAAAGGTGAATGCAGTAAATCTCAGGGATGGCTGTGTGTAAAGTGCAGAGTAGAATTTACTTTATCATCTGACTCAGAGTTTCAGACAAAATTCCACCTGCTGATACAAGTGTCTACCCTGCTCTCTGCTCAGTGTCTCGTCATACACGGAAATTCTCCCCTGCTGCAGGCGAACCTACAAACTGAACCAACAGGATGACCCCATGTCACTGTGAGTTCAACACTGACTGAGAAAAATCCCATCAAACCAGGTTTCACCTCACTCAACGACAGAGAGGAGCTGCTGCTGGATACTCAAACAGATATGAAGCACTCTGAGAGGATCAGAAACACTGTAATCAGTCTGCTTTTTGTTTATACAGAGTAATTATCTGTATACGTCACAAAAGATTTATTTCAAACCCAAACTTTTAACTAAGATTTTTCCCCTTTAAAGTAATCCCAGCATGTCTACAAAGAGATACTGTGGCGTTTGCTTCGTTCAGTGCACAAGAAGAGGCGAGAGTTGTGGCAGGACAAGTCGTGGCTGCTTCACCATGACAACCATCTGCTCACAATGCCCTGAGCATCCGACAGTTCCTGGCCGAGAAGAACATCGCCGTGCTGGAGCAACCTCCCTACTCACCCCACCTGGCCCCGTGTGATTTTTTCCTCTTCCCCAAGCTCAAGGGGGTCATCAAGGGGACCCGTTTTGAGACGTGGACCACATCAAAAAGGCTGTGACGATGGAGCTGCGGAGGATCCCAGAAGAATCCTTCCAGAAGTGCATGAAAGCGTGGCAGAGAAGGACGGGAAAGTGCATTAGACTCCAGGGGGATTAGAAGGGGAAAACTTGTAGTTTGTAGTTTGGATTCTAAATAAATCTTTTGTGACACCAGTCCTGGAACTTTTCTGACACACCTCATATCAACCGTGCTTCAAGGCAGTGTTGGGAGTAACAGCAACAACATCTAATTAATTACTATTTCAGATGTTACAACACTGTTACCGTTGCCGACAGTGAAATGTGGCGCGTTGTTATGCACTCATGTCTTGCCGCTGTTATCCGACCTGGCTCGCTCAGCCAGGCACAGGACAGGAGCTGCGCTGCAAAAAGTCACACAAGAGAACTA
Source organism: Cetoscarus ocellatus (assembly GCA_037902135.1). NCBI lineage: Eukaryota > Metazoa > Chordata > Actinopteri > Labriformes > Labridae > Cetoscarus > Cetoscarus ocellatus. The sequence continues at coordinate 389,061 of JBAMNC010000891.1, read as the reverse complement.
GATGCCAGAGTTGCCAGGTCCGCTTATTGTAAGCGACTTGTAGCTTTTTTTAAAAAGTTGCTTGTAAATATTGGCAGTTTCTGGTTGTGTATTTTTGGGCTTGCTCCAAAAAGGCAGTTTCTCATTTGGGCTTGTTGTCCCCCCAAACCCAGAAGGGATCTGATACACACTCTACTACCAAAATAAACTCAATTCAGAGGTTACAAACTATTTTTTTCCCTCTCTAAACACAAATATAAATATCACTGTGAAAAGAGGCAAAAAATGATGTTTCTACCAAAAGGAAATCCTTATAGCCAGAATTAAATTTATGTCTAATGCTGTTTCTGTTTTACCATAATAAAGCTGCAGAGGATCAACATAAAACTGAAATAAAAGTCTGACTATGTCTGTTTGGTGACATAAATCAAGGTTAAACAGACTGTTTAGTGATAACAGAGTTATAAATAACAGCAGCCCCTCCCTTCACTTCTGTATAAAGACAAGGATGACATGCTGGTAGCAGGTCAGGTAACAACAAGGAAAGAGACGGAGCCACACCGTTCAAGCGGCAAAAGCTTTTAAAAAGTAACACAACAATTACTTTCCCTGGTAACTAGTTACATTTAAGAAGGAGTAATTTCATTAGTAATTCAATTACCTTTTTGGGAAAGTAACTAGAACTATAACTAATTACTTTTTTTCAAGTAATTTGCCCAGCATTTCTTAAAGGTGCATTACGTAAGATTTTCAGCAACAAAACCTCAAATTCAGGGTGCAGTTTCCTGAAATGAAAAAAAAAAAAAAAAAACAGAGGTGCGATATCTCTTCCTAAAAAAAAGGTCTAAAAATGAATACATTTAAAAATATTCAACGCTGATCCATATCTGTCCATGGGAGCAAAAAGATAGCTTAGTCTGTGAAACTGCTTACCCACTGAGCAGGAGGTTAGGGGTTTGAATCCCTGTCAAGGCGGGGCATCCGGGGTGGACCTTTGGGCAAAGTTCTTTCACTATCAGGCCTACTTCAAGACTACACATATGGATGAGAAAACATGATAAAACTGGAATGCTACTATGTGAAACCCTGACAGAAGGGGTTACATGCTGAGGGTTGGACGTCTAATCCAAGGGCACATTAAAAATGTATGGATGACTGGGCCGTGGTTCTGGTGGTCAAGCGGGTCACCCACTGTCCATGCTTGGAGCCTCTTGCCTTGTGCAATGGGCTCCAAGATGAAAGATCTTGGGGTGGCTACTCAAAGATGAGGGGTCTGTGGTTGGCCCAGGACACCACTGGACCGGCCCCTGGTCTTTATGAGGATTACCCTGTGCAGCAGAGAGGAGATGCTAATGGCTAATTTCCACTTTCAGACCCAAAACAAGAGCAAACTGAAAAAGGATGACAGACTTTATGGGAGTTGGTGTGTGGAGGTGTTTGAAGATGATGGTACAATATTATCTTTGAGATGGAGAAGATACGGCGAAGCAAAGACAGCAATTAATGCTGCTTTTAAATACCGTAATCAAGATTTTTATTCATCAGTAAGGCACAAGCTTCATAGTCTAGGGAGGGGTGGGACAAATTTGCTCCATTTTTGGAACTTGCTTTGGGCTGACTAAAAGTGGATCGTGGCCATAGCTAGTCCCTCAACCATAGTTTGGACACCCCTAGGCTGAGCTAACAAAGAAACAAACATTAGCACAGTGTTACAATAACCAAAAGTGCGTATTACTGTCACAACTAGAGATTGGATGATGTGCAACAAAGATGCTACGCCAAGGGGGGTCCAGGATTTCAGGTCAGGAAGGACATCCCATCATCCCCAACATCTAGTATGGGACACCAAGCCCCAGTAACACCAAGCTCTAACTCTGATACACCGAACACAAAGAAAGGGATACTGAGGAAATAATCCAGAGAGAAATCCATTCTTAAAGCACTTGAAACTACTAAGTGAAGAAGAGCCCAGGCATGGCAGGGATTTAGTAGAGAGACAGCAGTGAAGAGAATAAACTGAACCATCCCAAGTGTCTTCTCAGTGGCAGGGTTATAACACAAGGACTGGCCCCCCCAGTGCTTGAAGAGCATATGGGAAAGACAGGCATCACATAACACCGATGCCCAGTGGCTTGTGGAACTGAGAGCAGACCACAGCAGAATCCCTGAACAAGATCCACTTACCATCACAGTGGCAGACGTTCAAGAAGGACTATCACTTATGAAAAGCTGGACAGCACAGGGCTCTGACGTGACCTGTGCTAACTCCACTCCATGAAAGCATACCTGCACTCCTAGCATCACGAATGGATTAATCTGACGCAGATTTTATTCAACTGTAATAGTGACTTTTTGACTTTATCTGGTGTGAAATGTTTTATTATTACATTACACTGTATACCGTTTCTGATGACAGTGCTGACAGTTACATTTGTTACTTTTTTGTTTTCAGCTTTCTGTTCGTCTCTGGTAAGAGCATGCACAGGGAGAACATGTAAACTCCACGCAGAAAGGCCCTGACTGACCCAAGGATCAAATCAATGATCCTGGTGTTATGAGGCATGTGTACCACCTGCTGCGCCACCTTGCCACCCCACTCTGAATTAAAAACCGATTTAATTTTGGAGGTCAAAGGTGAAAGACACTGGCTGTTATGGGTCATCCCTTTCTTAAAGAAGCAACATTTTAAAACCATTTTAGAGTTTTCTGTCTACATTTGCACAAATGTCCACTTTAAAACAACAATCAACTGATTAGATTTTGGACTTCAAATGTCCAGGTCATTGGTTCTTGTGCTCTTCAGACTTCTTTCTACCTGTCAGACTCAACAGAGACCACCTTAGCCTTCCTTCTCCACCCACCGCTGTTCTTCCACTGTCTGGCCACTGTACACCCTGCAGATACTAAGGACTGCCTGGTAGGTTTAATTTAATTATTCTTTGTAATTCAGTCTAACTGTGTGTGCATGTGGCCCTGCAGTCTTATGCCCATATATGGACATTATAGGGGTGTTTCTGTTTACTAACTAAAAAGAGAGCGCAAACCTCCGCCAAGGTAGCTCACATATTGCTGTTACATCTATGAGCAATAGTCCCATGACAAAGTTACCATCATAATATGATTCCTTGACCCTGAAAACCCACACCAATCACTCAGAATCATGTTGATATCATTATTAGTTAGACAGTTACTCAGAAAAAAACAATCTTTCACTAATGGCGGTCGTCTGGATCACCACCAAATTCTAGTAATTTTTAAGTTTGGCCATTATCAACATCTCCTGAAAATGTCAGCAAAATCCATCCTGTAGTTTTTGTGTAATCTTGTTAACAAACAGACAAACAAGCAAACATAGGCTGGCAAAAACATAACCTCCTTGGATGTGACTATTATCACTGAAAGAACACAAATGTTAAATGAATGCAGCTCTAAACGAACACGTCATGAATCTTGACTTATTTTTGAACCTCTACTTTCCAAATCTGACAGAGAACATGTTAGTGAAGGACGCCCGTAGAGATCACTGCTCCTGACACATAAATACAGAAACACAGATATGATTTAAAGAGTGTCCCTCTGTGTGTGTGAACCCTTTTCTGACATGACCTCTCCAGAGTTCAGCTCACTGGCTTGTTTATGATGCACAGCTGCTCCGTGTGCATGTGTGTGTGTGGCCATCTTCTCTCGTATCGTTGACCTTTCAGCCAAAGCACCACCTGACATCCCCCTCTTATTTCCTTCCCTAATTTGAGCCGACTCGTATGAGGAAACCCTCTGCCCACATTCCAGCAGCCATGATGGTTGCCTCTCAGTGTGACGACACCTAAGCCGTACGTGTGTGTGTGTGTGTGTGTTTGTGGCTCTCTAATGGACTTGTGTAAGAGGCTCAGAGCGTCACTGGGCTACCGTGCTAAGTGGCATGTAACAACCCCCAACGGCCTCCCTGGTCCACAGACTTGCAGTGAGATGAAAACATGAAGAGGACGGGTATGTCTGATTAAAGTAGTCGGCTAAAAATATAAAAAGAAAGGAATATTAAAAAAAGGTGGGTTTTTCTATTTTTCCCAAAAATGTAATGCTTTTCATCCCATTTTTATTATACTTTTGCCCTTATTGATACCTTTCTTTCACCCCATGTGGACACAGAAGCTGTCATTTAGTATAATCAGGTATTTTTGGCCCCTTCTAGCAGATACCTACAAAGCCTGAGCAGAGATAGAGATGTCAATCAAACTTAATCTGCACAAGCCCACACAGTCCTGAGCTGAGGCCTGAGCCTTTGAAACAAGTATATATCACGTGGGTCCACCATGAGTGAGTAAAGGCTCTAGTAGTGTTATGATATGGCTTGTTCTGTTTTATTTTGTATATGTTCCTTGTGTTTCCTTTTTGTTGTCTTGATTCTGTTCTTAGTTAAGTTATCCATGTTGTGTCAAGGTTTTGTGTCTTGTTGCATGTTTCCTGTTTTATTTTGAAATCCCTGTGTTCCTTGTGGTGTTCTCCTGCCCTCCCTTCTGTGTGTCTCTCTGGTGATGAGTCCCTCCACCTGTGTGATTGACTCACCTTCCAAGCATGCTTTGGTCGGGATTCGAACTGGCCACCCTTCGGTCCCCAGACAAAGTCCTTTCGGACTGAGCTACTGCCGTCCTGAAAGTGCCTCTGTGTCTCCTCCAGTGTTCGTCCAGTGTTCCTCCTTTTTTGTAGGTAGTTTGTTATGTTTAACTCTTAAGTGATTTTAATTTGTTACTTTTTTGAGTTCTTGTTTTTGTGTTTGGGCTTTTTGTAAAGGACTTGTTTTTGGACTTTGATCCCTTTTAGTTTATATTAAAGCCTTTTTTTTGTTAAATCTATTCTTGGGTCCTTTTCCTTGTTTTTTGTTAGTTTTTTGGGTTAAATACCTTGACAAGTAGCCTGTTTCTTAAAAGGAAGTATAAGATATTAGACTAGGAAAATCAAATTTGAAAGTGAAAGGAAATACAGCAGGGCATCTCTGACAGACTGAGAATGAAGATGGACAAGGGGCACTCATTGTGGACAAACTAGAAGGTTTTTGAACAGTGGTGATTGTGAACATACACTACAGCAGTCACCAAAATCAAATATATAACTGGGAAACATATTGGCTGTTTGTGAGGAAAGGAGTACTCCAGTATCATATGGTGTGTAGTGCATGACTTAAAGCGAGGAAGCAGAGGGGGCGAAGCCCTGTCCATTCCCCCTATGCTGCTGTTGTCCCACTCGTATCTCCTTCCTCCTCTTGATCTAAAGGATTGGCTTTGGGCCTCTCACAAATATTGTAGATATTGTATGATGTACCCTATATTGTACTCCCGTATACCACAATGCAATGCAGTAGTGTTTTTCCAGAGGAGAAGAAGAGGAAGAAGAAGAGAAAGAAGACTGCTATGGCAAAAATTGGCGCTGCTTTTGTTTATAAATGTAAGAAATGTTAAAGTATCTTTAACCCATTCGTCGCGTAGCTTTCTTTTACGTCTTTTAATGGTTGTGAACAGCTGCAAAATTTGCTACTTTTCCTCCTGGGTGCCCAGTTCGTTTACGTGATGCTTGGTGCATCCATTTGCGTCACAGGAATATCCGGCTCATCTACTGATGCAATGATGTTTAGAAAATTTCAGAGTAGTGTGCGAAATCTCGTTTGATCATTCCCTATGTAGTTCACTATTTCATTAACACTACATAGAGAATAGTGAATGAGTGAATGAGTGAATGGTTTTGAACACACCTATTAAATCAGGCAGGTTCAGCTGCTGTGCTAGGTTAGCCTAGATGTACAAGTGAAATATATTCTGTATTGTACATTGAATGGAAATAAATCAGTATTGTCAGGGGCAAAGACAGCTTTATCCAGCTTTAAACGTAGCTCAATCTGACTGCTCAAATAACTGTTCTGGCTTTTTCAACTACCACAGTAAAGACAACAACTGACTGAAGTTGGAGCAGTATTTCAAGCTAAACAACATATCTAGTAGCTCATGACTACTTCTACACAAATGTAACCCTCTTAAATCCACAGGATAACTGATGCCCTGAGTGGTAACAATCAAGTTGTTTGCTTATATCTCTTAGCAGATCTTCATGGTGACAACTGTGTTTGGAAGCTCATTTTTTGTAAATCTACAGAGGACCTCTGATCAAATATATTCTTAAAGAAGTGTTTCCATCCAGAAAGTTTTATCTTGTTTTTGTGATGGTGGCATCCAATCAGGAGTAGCCAAAAGTCAGCAAGAGACCAATTTGGTCCCTGACAGGTCCCAAAAGAATAGAGATGGAAGTGTGAGTAACATGATGCAACCCTTTGTAACATCTATGACCGAAACTGCTTCCAAGAGTGGCACGAAGAATTATAATGAGCAGAAAAAATATGCAGAGAAAAAAAGTGTACATATTAAAATCATTTTTGTTGGAAGTATCTTGCCATACATTTTGTCCTCCTAATAGCCAGGGCTTGACAGAATCATACTGAGATGTGAAAAAGCTTGTTCATCAATAACTTGTTTTTGAATTGAATAAAATCGAGTGAGATTTGCATTCAGTATTAAAATTTTGTTTTGTCTCTGTGCACTTTTGATTCATCAATCTGACATCCTGACAGTATAAATATTCAGATTCCTGGTTAGTCCAGGAAAAAAAGAGGTCTTAAACTTTATAGTGCTTGAAAGGGTTTAAATATTACATGCTTTTTAAAAACAAAAAAAATTAACAGAATTTTAATAGCAGAAAATGCCTTGGAGATACAGGGGTTTATGTATATGTCTTAAAGGGATAAGACAACATTTTTTTTGTTTTTCATGTCTAGCCTCACTCCCAAGTCCACGACAAGCAGATGGACACCATTTTTTCAACTGTGCGTGCAGTAACAAGGAAGAGAGGGGCAGAACTCGCCCACTGTTAATTAGCTTAGCTCAAACACTGGGAGTCAATGGGTAGTGTTAGCCTGCCACTGCCTACAGTCATCAGATAAACTATTTTTTTTTTTAGTGTTTTGTTTTGTTATCTTTTTTAGACTAAGATTACTACTTTGTGTAATGTTCAAAAGAAATACATACAAAACTAAATTGCAGGGCGCATGCACAAATTACCGCGGGTGTGCTTGTAAGCAGGTAAACAAAACAAAGGAGCGTTTAGCGTTGCTGAAGAGTTTATCTGATAATTGTAGGCAGAGGCAGGCTAACGCTACCCATTGACTCCCAGTGTTTGAGCTATTAGCCGTGGGCGAGCTCTGCCTGTCTCTTCCTTGCTACTGCATGCACAGTCAAAATAATGGTGTCTATCTGCTTGACATGGCCTCGAAAGTGAGGCAAGACACAAAAACAAAAAAAAAGAATGTTGGAGTATCCCTTTAAGAACAACATTATCATACATCAGTAGTATTGTATGTTTCAGCAGCATGTCAGTCATTCAGCCAGTCCACATATTCATGAACCTCCTCAGATCAAAAGATTTTCACATAACAATCTTAATCTAATGAATTTTTCATCACTACTCTCATGCCAGAGGCAGCAATAATATAATATTTCTCTGCAGCTTAACGTCCATCCGCTGTGGTTCTTGGAACATACCAGAGGTCCAGAGTCTATTTGAGGTTTATGTGTAGGATGGAATGGCGATCGGTCATAATATATTAACCTCTGTGAGTGCTGCAGGTCCTGTACACTCTGCACATGTAGGAGTGAGAGAGAGAGACAGCATGAGGCAGTGTTAGTGGGATGCTGTGTGTCCATGTAGCTCTTACATAACTAAAGACTTAATATTTCCACCATCATCTCTCTCTGTCTGTCTTCGCTGGGCCATCAGTGTGTATCCGGCGGGGCTTTAAATACAGATACCCATAGGATTACCTTAACACCCAGATCACCCCTCACACACTCACAAACAGACACACACACAAACACGAACACGCATCCATCTCAGCCTCCTAACTCTCATTATCCCCGCTCTTTAATCCCAAATCTCCCCCGAGGTCAATCAAAAAGTTCCAGGTCACAAAGTTATGACGTCGGGGTGAGAACTGTATCGTACTCTTCCCACTGGCTGAGGCTTACACTGGCTGACAGCGAGGGGACTTGTCTCCGGTGGGGACAGTTGCTAAGGGTCAGATATGGTTGGCTGAGTAACCCCGTCACACACACACAAACACACACACACACACGCACACACTCTGTGCCAAGACAAACATGCTGCCTTGTCCTGCTGCCTTAAATCTCCCTCCCTGTTTTTATCCATCTTTAAAGGACACTTTTGAATCATAATGATGCAGGAAGAGTTTTCTGTTTTTCTGTTTCATTTTAGAGATAATGCAGTTTGACCCTTTTGACTTTGACATTGTCAGCAGGACCCTCAGTCTGAACAACAGAACCAGATGTTTATCATGAGACCCTGAAACTGGTATTTTCTTTAAAGGCCGAGGCATGGCCAGTTTAGGGGTGACCTCAAAATGTATGGACTTAAACTTGTGTCAGTATTATCAAAGAAAACTCTTCATGAGGCAAGCAACACTTTTAAAGAAGCAAACAAAAGTGAACCACACAAATCAAAATACACATTTTTTTTTTAACAAAATATTGATTTATTCTTTTAAAATGTTTGTACAGATGCAGCCACTTCAATTTTCCCCTCACAGCCAAATGTCAACCGAGATCCAGTGAGTGCCATCTTCCAGCCTGAGGGTCAAAATAATGTGTTTTGGTTTGTTTCTGCTCTTACTAGCTGTACTTAGTAGAATTTTCCACGGTAATCAAAATTTTCATTTATATATCCTGTAAAATAAAAGTAGCAAGAGCAACATGTTTCTCACATCATCATGGGGATCTCATTAGAGTCATGAGGGTGGGCAGGTCCAAGCACTTTCCTGTCATGGACCAGCCGTTTTAGTGGCTCCATCTTTATTATATTTTTTTAAATATATACTTTTTGTTTGCAATAATCAGAATTTTGCTTGCTCTGACTTTTTTGTGTTTGTATACCAAACTTTTTCTTTGCGCCCCCTGGTTTCAGTTAGTGAGGACATTAGTTCTGTCTAGACAGAGAACTCACAGACGATGCTGCTGCAGGGCCATCAGCTGCAGTGTTTACACAGTGTTTAATACATCCTATTATATGATATGATATGATTGCGGTGAAACATGAGCAGGTGTGACATCACTGAGCAACGCAACAGCGACAGTGACCAAATTAGCTATTTATGGACAGGTCAAGATGGACCCGATCTTGGTTGCCAAGTCGCATTCAGGGTAAATGCTACTTTAGGAAGCTGCCTGCTGATTGGTTACTGAGTTTTGGAGCGAAAGCTCAATGGACAAAAGTAGTCCCAGGCTTGGACTCTGTGGAGCATTGTTTTATGTAGACATTCTTTACAGCAACAGCAGATGACAAATCATGTGTGTTTTCATTTTCACCACTGTCGCATTAGAATTGAAGCTTTTTGTGACCAGTCAACAGACTGCAGTGCTTTTAGCTCCATCTTTAAGGGTTGCTTTGGTAAATGGGATGGCATGGGTTGGTTATTTGGGTTCCTTCTTGCTTAATCTGACAGTGGAAATGCCAGTAATCATGTACTGAGCCAAACTGAACTGGACTGCTTGGTAGAAACGCAGCTGAAGAGGCTGGCTAGTGAACTCTGGGGTCCAACATCCATCTCCATCCATGCTAACTCTCACCACTCCTGCTTCGTACCTACTCTACCACATGGCCATGCGAGCATGAACAGCATTGTCACCTTTAACATACCCGGGCTCTTTACGTGCTGATACTACCCTCCCTGGTCCACCCCACTCATCAGCTGACATCCAACATTACTGTTTACCAAAGTAAAGTGGGACATTTTAATATTTTCAGTTCACTGGAGATTTTAATGGATGCTTCGTGAAACTATTTTGGTTTATTGGAATACATTTGATCCTGTTTTTACCTTTAAAATAAGTCTCATCCTTTTTTTATTGACTGTTTGATTGAGCAAAATTTAAAAAAAAAACAGTTTAATAGGTTTTCAGCTCTTCCAAGCTCTTCAAATCCAACACTATAGTAACTTCACCACACCTGCACCTTCCTATAATCTGTTAGCTTCCTCTCTTATTTCATCCCAGACTCTGAAGTCTTGTTAAGCAGCAGCTCCAGTCTAACAGCTATGGTATCTGCTAAGTTGCTGATTGTAAGATTCAGAGCAAAATTCTGCTTACTGCCTCAAATGTCTTATTCAGATATTCAGATGATTTATGTTCTTATTCAACATGCTCACCCTTTTTTCTTTCACTAGTTTGCATATCTGTCCCTCTCTCAATGTTCCACTAAGCATGGCGGCCCTGAGGCCACAAGGACTCATGCATGGTTGGTAGTAAAAGCAAAAGGATGTTGCATCTTGTCCTTGCACTGTCAAGGAGAAACATGACAAGAGCACAAACACCTGTGACGCGCAACGTACACTCCTCGCATTGAAGCTCACCCTCTTCTGCTCTGACAGGAATAGCTTTCACTTTTTCCCTTCATCTTTTTCTGCTCTCACTTCTTCATCTCATAAAAGAGAGAGCAGGAGAGAGAGGGGAGCGGGGGAAGGCCTTGAGTTTTTTGGATAGAAGAGAGAGAAGAAAGAGGAAGTGTTGAAAGCTCGGCATGGCTCTAATTCACCTGTTTTGATGGCCTTTCATGTGCTAATGTGGTCTTTTATGGCTATAATGCCACAGTGATGGGGTGCACACTGTTTACACAAACAGGCTGTGTGCGAGTGTGAGCGAGGAGAATTGTGAGTGGTTTTGTACTGAAGGCTTATTTATGATCTACATATGATACGCACATGGATACAGACATGGACGAAGCCTTCTGTCTGTACTCTGGGTACATTTTGACCCTATTTCTGCATGTTCTCTGAAAGCCGAGGGATATGAATCAAACATTGCAATACCACGGGTGTGATGGGGGCAGTATTGAACAGTGTAGACATCGGTTCAAGCCAGATCCACAACAGAACAAAGAGGAATCCTTTGGAAAATGGTAGACTTTCAGGAGTTAAGGTTGTGCAAGTCAGTTAGGTCCTACAATCATCTACCTGCAGGACTGCAGCAGGGAACTGTGGGTTTCCTAATGCTTTGTTCAATAATACCTCAAACAAAACCAGACCACTCAGTCGTCTCCACTATGTAGAGTGATGAGCAGCAAGAGCCAGAACATCACTGGAGTCATCAGGTAGGGACCTCTGGACATAGGTGTTTTGTTTAGTTACCCTCACAAGACCTCTAAAGCCTCATTTCCACTGAGTGGTCTGGTTTGGTTCAATACAGTTCGGTACAGTTCAGAGTGGTAAACCTTGATCTCCACAGCCAGCTTTACCTTCACTTGAGGGCGGATGTGTGAGCTGGGAGGAGAGGGTCAGGCCGGTTACGTAACGTGGAACGCAACAGCTGCACGACTCTGCAGTGGTCATAGAACGAGATTGTAAACAGAGGGCAGCGATGGAGGACCTCCAGCACGTCAGTACACTGTGGAGCATTGTTTAGTGTGGACATTCTTTAAAACAACAGCAGTGAACAAATCACTTTAACCCACGGCTTATATGGACATGGCAATGTCATTTTCACTGCTGTCGCATGAGAATTGATGATTTTTATGACCAACAATCAGCTCCACCTTTTAGGGTGACAGCACAGGTTAGTTATTTGGGCACCTTTTCTCTGTATTAAACAGTAGAAACACCAGTAAATGTGTGCTGTACCGAGCTGAACCAAACTGGACAGCTTGGTGGAAACACAGCTTAAAGGCTGGGCCCCACCACAACAGATTGCTCCAGTCATGACTCCTAAAAAACCCCTCAAATAACATTAAAAGCTAGAAAAGCACTCGCAGAGCACAGACCTCCGCCAAGATACAATTCTGGATCACCACGCGCTCCAATATGACGGCTGAATCTCAGCTCATGTCTGTCCATGTGGAGAACTCCTCCGCTGGCGTTGCAAGGGAAGCTGGGTAATGTAGTGACATAGGCTTGAAAAACAATAAACTACAATTCCCATAATGATATAAAGGGGGCAGAACCCTCAGGGCACCCGAGGAGAAATGAATGGGATTTGCCATTTTAAACTTTAGTGTTTTTTTGTGACGTCAATCTGGATCGGATCCAGATGAAACTGATGATAGAGTTACATCATATATATTATCCTGTAAATTTTGAGGCGAATCCATCAAGTGATGCAAGTTTTGGGAATTTCTTGCATCCAGACAAATCACCAAAATGTCATGGGTTCTTCCTTGGACCAAACCACACCTCTGATAAAATTTTCATGTAAATCCATCCAGTAGTTTTTGCATAACAGACAAACAGACAAACAAAAAAACAAACACACAGACAGACCCTGGCAAAAACATAACCTCCTTGGCGGAGGTAATAATAATAATAATAATAATGATACATTTATTTATATATCACCTTTATAAAATGATCTTTACAAAATGCTTTGAGAGTTCAGGGTAGAGAATATTAAAATGCACATTAACAACCAGGTCAGAAGCAAAATGACAAGAAACCTGAAACGAAAGGGCAAAAACAAAATTCAAACACAGTAAATCAACAAGAATGATGAATGAATCAGTCAGAGCGAATGAAGGTGATCCCGGGCATATCTCCAGAGACAATCAGGACACTGTATGAAAACGACTAAGACCAATAAAACATCCTGATATGATAAACTGAACAAAATCAATTGAGACAAAATATAAAAAAGCACAACATATGAAACAAGACAACATCTCATCAGTAGAGATAAAAAAGGCTAAGGAAAAAGAAAACAAATGAATTTTAGACAACTGTTGTGTGAGAAATAAACTTTAAATATGACAACATTGTGGTCTAATGAGCAGCCATGTGAACTGATGACCTTTAGCTGACTGTGCTGATACATGTTGTAAGTAAAGCACAAACAGAGGGCGAACTCTCCAGTGCTTCATTGTGAGGTGTTTTTGTATCACTGTGTCAAAAACCCTGATCGGTACTTTATCTGTAGGAACTTCAGCCATAGTTAACACAAACACATCCATGGACAGAGTCAGCTGAAAGTTGCCAATTTAAATGGCCACATGTTTAGTCAATACACTAAAGCTCACAACGGGAATTGATAAGCTTTTATTGATACCAGTGCCATCATCGATTCTTCAACAAACTCCTTATCAATTCCTGTGGATTTTCTGTTGGGCAAGAGTTGGTCTACACGGGTTTAAGAGTCAACAATGTCAAAAACATGACACACCTAATATTTGGTGACTGCCTCTCATCAGATTGTGATATCCTTTATTTGAAGGGCATGCAGAACAAAGTGCAGGGAATTTATAAGGGAATTGTTAAGCAAAAAGCTAATGATATAGGTTCTTTGAGGGACTTCTTATCAATTTTCAGCTGGAATTGGTTTTCGATCCCCATCTCTAGTCCTCAGCTAGATGAACAGTCATGCTTGTGTTCGTGCAGTCTCACACAATGTTTGGACGTTGATTAAAATGTGTTCTTGATTAATCACTTTGTCTTTTAACTATCTGTTGTGGATGTTTCTGCTGCTGTGATTAATCTGTCTCCTTGGCCTTCTTTTAACAGATTTGTACGTCCACATCAGTAGAATATGTTACAGGCAAGATAAACACAGTGTGAATGCACTTTTGGTTTGTGCCTTTCAGAGAAAAAAGCCCAGTTTGGCATTTCTATGGAGAGGCTCCCAAAAATGATACTAATTGCTTTTATTTTGAAGTTTTCCCTGCTGAGTTGTGGAATGAATCAGAAAGTTTGTGGGGATACATAATGTAGTTTTTCCAAGCTTTTATTTAAAGTAGATTTTAACATTTCTAATGAACAACCTGTTTTGCAGGAACCTGATGATGTAAATATCTCAGAGCGCAATGACAATATATCTATCTATCTATCTATCTATCTATCTATCTATAGAGAGAGAGCAGACATTTACCAATTATGCCCTAGGTTGCTGTTGAACACTTGACTCTTTGGTCTCTTTTTATAAATCTACAGAGATGAAAAAAATCTATCCTTTATGGCCTTTATTTTGGTAAAACATGCAGCACTTTTTATGAAAGTGTGCTATAAATAATTGAGAGGTTTTGCTCCTATTAGTGGTAATAAGTTTTCATAATGAGCTCCTTTTGGCCTTTAAGGCTCATGACTTTTTAGGAGCTGACAAGCAAACAAGTGTTGGATCACATTTCAGTGTTCACAGCTTTTTGTGCGAGTAAACACGCACACGCTCACAGTGAGCACAGTGTCAGCGGTCAGTGTTTTTGGTTTAAAGCTTTATATGATGTATGCTGGGAGACTGTGACACATGGACCCCAAGGCCAGAGGTCAGGGGAACACTTGTGACACTAAAAATGACCATGACCCACTTTTACCATCTTCAAAAACACGGCGTCAGCGAGGTGAGAGATCACTGGGTCAGTCACCTAAAACTGAGCCACTGGACCGTCACAGGTTGAAGATGATACACCTGACCAAACTGAGGAGAATCTCCCCCTCCATGTCCAAACACTGAGCAGGTGTTGGGACCCTTGGTGTTTTTTTGGCTCAATCCCAAAGAGTGCACCAACAGACTCACAGACTTAAGGCACGTGTGCACGGGGCTGTTCCACGGTGAAGTCCTGAAGGCCATGAGACTTGGATGCTGACCTTTCGGCAGCAAATTATGCACTTCCCCAGGTCCACATATCCATAGACTGTCCAGCAGACTTACCCAGAATTCATTGCAAAACCTTGTGCTGTGAAGGACGTGATCGTCCAGCCTCTGGCTAAATAAACACAAATGATCACGTTTTGAAGCATTATTCAACAATCAACACAGGCATTGACATTTTGGGGAAACAGTCAGTGAAAATGGGTGGCACAGTGGAGCAGTAGGTTGTGCTGATGCCTCACAGCAAGAAGGTCGCCAGTTGGTCAGGGCCTTTCTGTGTGAAGTTTGCATGTTCTTCCCGTGCATACATGGGTTTTCTCCTGGCACTTCAGCTTCCTCCCACAGACCAAAAACATGCTCATTAGATTAATTGGAGACTCTAAATTGCTTGTTTGTTTATTAAAGGTTGTGTTTAACAGAAATTAAGAGTTGACTGAATTTTTGTCTCAAATATTTTCAAAGTGGTATTACTTGTGATTTTAACTTTTGTGCTTAAATATAAAATATTTCAATGAAAACAATCACGCTTAAAAACTCAGTAAGCTTTTTCTCCCAACATTTAATCTTTTTTAGGGATTGTGTGATGTGTGTGTCCCATTTCTTTTCTTTTATAATCTCAAGCCCTCGTGGACTACAAACTGATGCCATTAAAGTCCAGATTATGATGTGCACTCATCGCATCCCACATTGCATTGAAAAAGTAGTGTAGAACCAATCTCTCTATTTTAATGTTATTTCACATTATGTCAGTGACTTAGGTAATCAGACAACTTCATATATGTACATAAAAACTCATTCTATCTTTTTGGGGTGCATTTTTGACCTTTATTATCGGAGGAGAGACAGTGTAAAGACTTGGAAAAGCTAAGACAGAGAAGGGGGACTTGGCAGAGTTATGGAGTCTTGTGTTCATTGTTTGCTTATGCTCAAAATTTCTCAAGAACAGTTGAAGAGATTTCAATCAGTATTCTGCGATGATGCCCAATCTGGTTTAAGGATGAACTGATGAGATTTGGAAGCCAAAGATTCAAATTATCATAATCATGGAGGCTATTTTTTTGCTCACGAAAGCTGTTTTGTGAATGGGATATCAGAAATATATTTTTTTAAATGACCATTTTAAAGGTTGAAAGTTAAAGTTGGTGTATTACTTACTTCAGGTTGCAGATAATTACCTCTTATACCTGGATTAAGGTCTAATGTCTGTGGTGCAGATGAGTTTCTGCTATTTTGAGGATGCATAAGAAAGACTGGGACACACCCACAAAATCAAAACACACACTTTATTGAGCTTGTTTCACTCACATCGGAAGCGCAGCACCACCTTTAACATTGAATATCAGGACATAATCAGGTTTCAAGTTCATAATGAGACAGAGAGCTGAGCGACACTGGCGCTCCTCGGTGTGCTATTTCCTTGCACTCCAGAGGGCATAAAACTCCCAGAAACAAGAAAAACACACACAATTATAGATCTCCAAGCAACACAGCGCTCCATTATGATGTCTGTATATTCTTAAGAATGTCACAGGTGGTTATACTCACTGATAATATAACAGGCTGTCCAGTGTTATTTAAACAGAGCCAAGGATTCCTGCAGGGAAAATTAGACAATAAATTGCTTAAAACCTGCAGTTATTTTATTAACAGCAAACAGGTTGATCATAAACATATAGAAGTCTGAGCCTGTTGGTTTAACTGATGCTTTAAGTGATGTATGAGGTTTCACTTTTATGCTCATGCAGAAGTGTCTGACTCATCTTCTTAATCCTTTTTTATGCTCTGGATGCTTCAATGAAAAGAAGCCCTTTAATCTGAACATTTACATATTTCATACAGTGATCTGTGTGTTTTCTTTTAGTATGGTGGCACAATAAAAGAAGAGGAATTAAACAATCCAGCGAAAACTCTGTCTGAACAACGGACATCAACTCAGCAACTAAATTGCAAAATGACACCTGAACTGGTTTAAAGGGAATAAGAGCTAGTTTGATTATGTTACGCCCAAAACACAGCCATTTCAAATCAGGGCACATAATCCCTTCTATTCGTGCCCTTCACCTGGCTTGGCATCAATAATTTGCATTGCCAGAAGAACAACGTATATACTGACACGTCCCAAACCGCAGTGCACCATGCGCTTTTGGACAACATGCTTCACGCCATCAAAATAAGGCCCTTAATTTAGGAGGTGTAACAATTGTTCCACCTTTATGCTTTCACCCTCTGGTAATTTAATGTATCCATCATGTAGGCATAAAGCTGCCATACCGTAGTCTTATTTTCTTTTGCATTTGTAATGTCATGCTTCAGACTAGTGTTTTGTTATGTTGTGGAGCTTTTGAAATGAATGCAGCGGGATATAATTAACTTTTACTTGGAATACTCCCTGAAGTGTTTTTTGAGTTTCTTCAGGCTCTAACTCAAGAGGGGAGTCTGGAGCAGCTACGGCAGAAAAGTTTGGACTGTCTGAGCCTGAATACATCAAAGATGTTGAGCATAGCCTCTGGTGACTTGGTTTCATCAATAATTTTTTAAGTTTTCAAGTTCAAGTTTTTTCCATCAGTTCTGAAAATGCAGTGAAAGGGAAAGGGTGAGAGCAGGACAGGGGAGAGGAGGCAGGAATTCAGATGTAAAGACACAAGTTCAGGTGAGGTTTGTCTACGACATTTTGTACACTGAGTTTTATTTATGCAGTGGAGTTTCCTTATGATTACATAATTCACACGCCAATCTGGCTGTAAGGCCAAAAAGGTCACAAGCTGAATGTGGCTTCGAATCTACTGCGATAACAGAAGTAGAGAATCCACAAATCTGACTGGCCATCCCATTTCCCACCAAGTGTCATTACCCTTATTGTTGCAAATCCTTACAAAGATGCTACTGAACATTTTGTCATAAAACAGAAATACAACTAAAATCAAAACATGTATGAGCTTTAAAAGTCAGAAAATACATATAGAAATTCTAGTAGGCTTTAATTTTTAAAATCAAATACAGGAAGTGGTTCTAAATGCCTTAACTTTACTAATCCATGTGCACCAGAGCTGAGGTAGGACAACTTCTGACATTTACTTGAAAATTTTTATTACAGACTTTCAACACAGTGTTTTAGTTCAGTTTACACAAGAAATGTTTTTACAGCCAGAAGTACTCAGAGAGCACATAACCCCACTGTGAAATGTCTTACGTTCTTTGCTGAGTTAGTTGTGAAAATGTGGAAAACTGCCCTTTTTCACAATTTTAACTGCTTTAAAAAATTTCTTGATCCGCATTTGACGTCGGATCAACACTCATATCACTAAGCTTTTTCCCTTGTGCCATGATCAATGTTTGTTGAAAATTCAATCGAGTTGTCTTGCACAGGGATGAACAGACCAACAAACGCTGGCAAAAACATAACCTCCTTGGCGAAGGAAACAATGCTTAAAAGATATGAAGTTAGCATAGGAATGTTCCTATTCATGTGCTCATGCCCACACTGTTTGAACTGAAGCCTCTGCTTGGTGACATAAACTAACAACGCCAATTTACATTAAACTTTTTCAGCTTTTTTTCAAATTATTTTTGAGGATTTGCGTTCAGTAAGACCAAAAACAAATGTTTTTAATGTTGCTATTCAAAATAACCATATGAAGGGAAAATGAAAATTTAAGAAAATATTGTTTTTATTGTCCCTGTGAAAATGAGAGTTGTGCTCAAGTTTAACCATCAACTAACAATGTAATTTCTTACAATAATATCAGCTTTTAATCAGCAGTAAGTACACAGCTCTGTGCAGTGAACTGCTCAGTGTTCTGTGAACTTATTAGTCTTAAACAGAATATTGTTGCTGTTGGGCCAAAATCTTCTATTCAGAAATGCTGCTTCACAGGAACAGAGTATAAGAAACAGTCAAGAAGACCCTTCCGCATCAGCAAAAAAGGCAAAAACTAATTAATTATTAAAATCTCCAGAGAAAACCAAAAGGATCAACAATGATTTGTGAGGTTCTCTGTGTGTGTAAAACACACTGGACAGCCTGATTAATTATCCGTGAGCCTAATTATTGGTGATATTTAACAGAATTTTTTTCAAATATTAGAAAAATAGCTCCATGCTGTGTGAAAATCTTTAACCATGTGTGTCTCTTGTTTCTTGGAGTATTACACACAGTGAAGCATACAGGAATAGCACACAGCGGACCGCTGCAATAAAGCAGGCTGTCTCGTGGCTCTCTGTCCCTTATGTACTTTAAACTATATCAGCTGCTGTGCATCCCATGTGAGTAAAACAAGCTCAGTGAAGTATGTGTTAGTATGTGTCAGTCCCTCTAATTCAGTCTCTCTAAAAAACAGCTGAAACACTCTGCGCAACAGACTTTACACTTTAGACCAGGTATGAGGAGGTATAAGTGCAGGCAGTTTCTGCGTCTTCAAGTCATAGCGTTTAAAAGACACTTGCATCAGTCAGAAATTAGAGATGCTCTTTATGCCAAAAGTGTGTGTCGGGCGTATGATAGGGCCAAAAGTTACTGTAGCTAACAGAAGTAAGTCACTGAACAATATAAGAAAAGTAATTGTTTTGACAGTAATTTAGGTCGATGGCAGGTGGTCACATTTTGGTGGCCCCCCCTATCTTTAACCTGTGTTACCCCCTATGAGCTCCTTTCTGAAAAGTCTGGATCTGGTTGTTCCATTTCCAGTTCTTTTACAGACTGCTGTGGTTTCACCTGCAGTGTCACTAAACAAATCAGGTCAGTCTCTCAGTGCCACCTTTAAATAACAGAAATAAATACCTGCTGGCTCTTGGTTTGATAAGCAAAGCAGCCCTAGTCTCCTCCGAGGCTGTAAGAGGAGCTCTGCGCCATCCCACAGGCTCACAAAGTGTCTGATCGAGGCTGACAGCTTTCAGTGGGAACGGTCTGTGAAAAAAAACAGAGTGGCAACAAGGTGAATCACAAATGTGACAGGGCCCTGTAAGGAGAGTGTCTATGATGAAATCACAATATTCCCTTTTCCCCATGCAGCCTGTCAGAGGAGGCCCCGCTGTAATTGGATGAGCAGAACGTATTTCAGGAAGAATATTCTTGGTGATAGAGATGTGGAGGGTGACTTCAAAGAGATGTTGCTTCATTTAGTCTGCATGTCAGAAAAAGGCCCAAAAACAAAGGCTGATTATTTTATGCCTCAGAAATTTTTGTGACAGTTGTCTTTCCACCGCCAAACATAATGAATCCAGCCTCTTTTATGTCTTTTTTAATATATGTAAATAATTTTGATCTCTAAAGAGCATATCAATCCTTAAAAAAGTCTTGCTGAAAAGATGCACACTGACTGGCAACATCGTAAGGTAAACCCGTTCGACGGCCGGTTAACCAAAAGTTAATCAGCCAAACACATGGCAGGAGCTTAATGCATTTAAACACACATGGGCAAAACAAATCAGAATGAGGAAAATACTTGATATAAGCGAGTTTGAGTGTGTCACCCTTGTTGGTGCCAGACAGGCTGGTCTGAAAAATTCAGAAACTGCTGATCAGGGATTTTCACACCCGACCATCCCTCCAAATATTCAGTGAGTAGCAATTTTATGGGCTAAAATTCGTTGTTAAAGGCTAGTTCAGTATGTTTGAAGTTGGACTGAATCAGGTACTTGACAACAGTCAGTGATGTGGTTGAGTAGTGCTGTACCCTTAAGGAGAACAAGCTCAGGCCACCAGAGAAGCACACTGCTGTTAATCGGTACGGTTATTAATCGTGTGTGTTGTTAGTAAAAAGTAAAAAAGAGCCACGAAATTATATTGGATCAAATGTACGATTTTGCAAAACATTTTTGAGCACTTTATTCTTTCTACAGGAAGTCTCTGTGTTTGGCACTATTTTACGAGGCAGCAAATGGCTACGTGTCCTCCACCTGTGCAGATCGATTCTGGTGATCTGCTGTTTCCCTCTATAGGTTCAGGAAGACGCATCAGTACAGTAGACACCATGGTGTGAACTACGGGGGAGCCAGGGGGGTCTCAGCCCCCCATACTGAGATATGAGCTCCCCTGAAAGTCTCTAAAGTTTTGGCAAAATATTGTTTTTTTCCCATTCATTTTCTTTATGTTTTGTTTTGTTATATTGTCATAATCATGGATCATGTGTAAAATTAGGCTATTTTAATGTATGATTTGTGCACAAGAGTGATTCGCCACTATTTCGTTTTAATAAAGATGCCGGCCTGCATGCAGTTCTTGTCATCACCATTGAAGCGTGGGGTGCTATGTCTTAAACGTCACCCAGGCCTGTGTGGTTGCGTCAGTTTTGAGGTAAGGGGCTAATCAGTAGAAACTGTATTATTAATTGTTAGGACTGTGTTGTATATGATGTTGCTGAGGATTGGATGTCTTGTAGGCAGCCTGGCCGATTTCTTTAATTTATGATAGTCATGCGTGTGTGGTGTCTTTGATTGGTTTGTTGATGCGTGTTATTGTATTTCAGAAGTCATCTTGCACATGTTAATGCGGACTTGATTCCTTGTAGCCAGACTGGCACGTTTTGGTTTTGATAAACATTTGATGCATGTGTGGAGGTTGGATATGACATGTGCTTGTACGCAATATAAGGCAAGCAGACATACAGGCTTGTAATAATGGATGTGTTTTGACTAAGTCCTCGCATGCGCGTCCCCCCCCCATATAAGTGAGCCCCCCCGAGGGTCGTGGAATAGTTCGCACACTGATAGACACTAATACTGAACCAAATATGAGTGATGAGTGACGATGATGTTCCTTTTACTGTGGCTCCACGGGGTTACCTTCTATGAATCTAATGGTGGAAGGACACATCGCCATTTGCGGCCTAGTAAAATAGATCATACATTTGATCCAATCTAGTTTCTTTTCTCCTTTTTACTTACAACTCATAATTACGTGAAATAGCCGTATACTTTAACAGCAGTGTACCTTACTGGTTGCCTCAGCTTGTTCTCCTTAAAGGTGCAACACTGCTGGGAGCCCTTTTACTCACTTCACTGACTGTTGTCAAGTACCTGCTACAACCCAACTACAACAATACTGAACTGTCCCTTAAACATTTTACGATATGCAGAGTACTGAGATAGCTAACATTGCTTTATAGTGATTTTCAATAAAATGACAGAGTTCTACAAAATTTAATAAGAAACATACCTCAGTGTACTCATCATGTCACTTCAGTTTTATTAAAAACAGGAGTAAACCCACAGACTGATGTCCACATGTTGACAGTTTATGCAACCAGCTCTGCCGTCAATCTCTTCAAGATGGCACATATCTGGGCTCCAAACAGCATGCAATAAAGGCCCTTGTATTTCACAGCATGGTGAGGCCTTCAGTCTTTGCATATAAAGTTAGTTACAGCTCTTTTCATCATCAGAATTGAAGACTATAAAAACACAACCTATGGCTCATTTTGAAGTTGATGCCAGGCTGATGACACAGGGGATGTGAATGCACAGTGGTGGCAAAAACATGATGTGAATACATGAAGATAAATATAAAAATGTAATTTAGAAAACTGATAAAAGAAGAAAGGTGTATTACTATGCCACAGGCTGTTGGTGCAAGAGAGTGAAAAAACATTATGAGAATCACAATCACCAATGACACTCCCTGAGGCAAAATACAGACTTTATGGCCATATCAAAAGCAGCAGAAGCAGCATGTGCTTTTCATGATTTACAGTGTTCTAACATTCATTAAACATTTGTTAAATAATTAACAAAAAGTAAATGCCCTGACAGCAATAAAAGGCAGGTACACCGTCAGTATCTTATTTTTGACACATTTATAGCCCACATCTTATAAAGTTTTTAATGTCTCTATTGCTAAGTGATTTTGTTTCAAGAGAGCTTGTGTAAACTAGTGACTTTCAGCCAAGCAGCAAATGTTGAATAGTGACAGTTTCAAAGCAAATATGTCCTTATTGAAGATTTCATTACCTCCACCAAGGAGTTTACGTTTTTGCCAGCTTATGTTTGTTTGTCTGTTTGCTTGTTTGTTAGCAAGATTATGCATAAACTACAGGACAGATTTTGATAAAATTTTCAGGAGATGTTGGTAATGCCCCAACTTAGAAATGATTAGATGTTGATGGTGATCTTTTGCTTAATGACTGTCTAAATAATAATGATATCAACAATGATTCTGAGTACTAGGTGTGGGTTTTCAGGGTCAAGGAATCATATTATGATGGTAACTTTATCATGGAGCTGTTGCTTATAGATGTAACAGCAATATGTGAGCTACCTTGGTGGAGGTATGTCCTCTCCGAGTGCTTTTCTAGTTAAAACTGTATCTGTTGTGTAGTTTTGACCTGACATTGACAAAGACGTTAAACATTTAAACATCTTTTTGATGATGAAAGCAACAGACACATCCCGAAAGTCAACAGATAGCACATTTATTTCAAACCCTCAGGATTAGTCGATCCTGGACGAGTTACAGTACAAGAGTATGCCTCAGTACCTGTGCCTGAGATTTTATTTCTCACAAATTACCATGAAGATTAATCCACTGGGGCTTTGTTTGTTTAGCTAATGGTTGATTCAGTGAACCAATAAAAAAATATGGTTAAAAAAACTCCTCTTCCCACGTTGCTGAAGGTTGGCTTGTCACTGTAAATGTGTCCTCTACTGTCAAACTATTTAAATCAACAGTGAAAGTGTCAAGATGGTCCAGATCTCCATGATGTGCTCTGAGCTCAAGCTACTGCTAGTGACATTTATGCCTCCAGTTAGGCTCCATGGTTTATGAACATGAAAAATGTGTGCAGAATCAACTTAATAAAGTTTAGGTCACAATTGGTGCTTAGCATCATTTTATATATCTTAAAAGGTAGGTCTTGAGTTTGCTGTTAAAAATGCCATGCAATAATCTGTGGTAAAAAGTTTTGTAATTAATAATTAATTCATCAGAAGTTAAAAAGTAAAGATAATGGAACAAAATCTGTGAGAAGGCTAAAACAAAAACAGCTAATACCAATTAAAAAATTCTTCAATACAGCTGGCTAATGCAGACTTATATTACCCCTGTTAAGTTACATAAATATAACAATAATACACCTGACACATGTTTCAAATGCAGAGATTTTCATGGAACATTTATACATTGCATTTGGGAATGTGTTGAAATCCAGACATTTTGGAGGAAAGAGTTTGACAAAATAAAATTAATTTTATCTGTAAATATTCCACCTAAAATGATATAGCTGCATGTATATCCAGCAAGCCTCAAGTTAATGAAAAAAGGATGTAAGTTAGACTTTTCTGTACTTCAGGCAGAACAACTGATTGCTGTCAATCGGAAGAAAGCTGCTTCATTAGGTGCTTGGATTAAAAGTATGGCAAATATTATGTCTCTGGAGAGAATAACATACATCCTGAAAAATAAGTAACCGTTTTATGAGGAAATATGGAAACCATTTGAGGACTTTATGAAAAATGGGGACATAGGAGAGCTTCTGCAAGTAGGAGACTGAGATTAGGATAGCTGGAGAATGGCAATTTATCAGAGAGATTGGAGCAGGATGTAAATCTTTCTGTTATGGTTTATATTTCTGTAGGCCTATGTATGAATAAATGCATGCACAGATTTCCTTTTTTTTTTGTTTATTTTGTTTCTTGTATGTTAGTGTTTGAAAGGAGTATCTGATGTTCTGTCTGAAAGAGGGTGGATGGTTTGGGTGTTTAATGTATTCTTTTGTCACTATATAAGTTGTAAAGTATTTAGAGTATGCTGTCTGTAAATTCATTGTGGACTATGCTACAAAAATCAATAAAAACATTGTTAAAAAAAGTAAAGATACAATGTCATATGTAGCCTATCAAAATCATGACATTTATTATTTAATGTTGGATTATAACATTTTTATAACATTAAATCAAGCAAGTAGCCCTCCATACTACTCCTCATCTTTAGGGTAGCTCTCAGGCTCAAAAGATTGGTGACCCCTGATTTATACAAAATGCATTATTAAAATTACTTCCCTCAAAGTCCTTTCTCAATAGTGTAGCAAATGTGGACCATATTCCCTGATGTTGTTTCCTAAAACAGATCTGCTTTTAGCCCAGAGAGTCTTGTGTGTCACATGAACCCAAATACAGCAAAGTCATGTTTGCATCAGTAAGTAAGGAGGGACTTAAGAGGATCAATTACACTGGATAATTTTATAGGCCTGATGAGCCACATGCCTGAGTGCTCATGCTGCTTAATAGCAGCAGCTCTTTAATAGGGACAGTGATACTTTGCATGAAAATGAAACTTATTGAAATTAGAATTACCCGAGGCAGCAGAGTTGTAAAACACGTGTTCTCAATGTCATTCACCGGCCTTGAGGTCACTGCGACATATTCTTCCATTTCCATCCTGTCCTATCTGATTAAAGGTTGATATTTAAGGGAGCTGATGGAAAAATAGATCAAATGTATGAAGAGGAGGTTTGGAAACCACTGAGACCCATGCCCTCTATTTTATGGCATTTTAAAAGATGAGTAAGAGTGTCATTTTTGATGCATTTCTGGTTTCAGCGTATTAGTGCCTACTGACATATGGTGGGTTTATCTTTTGAGCAGCAGACTGGAGTGTGAGGCTGAGGTTTGGGGCTAAAACGCAGCAACGGAGACGACATTGAAAGTGGGACATGAGCACAATTTTGGAAAGTATCTTTTTTGAGGAACATGCTGCAGGGGAACGACAAAAACAGAGTGTCACTATAAGTTACTCGAGGTGGTGACAGCTGCAGGAGATGGCTTCAGAGTTTTGGGCCCTAGTGAGCTTATGTAAAAAATATGAGAGAAGGAAAAACAAAGAGTCAGCTTTTTGTGTCTGTGATTTGAGACTGCCTCACCATGAAGACAGCCCTGGGCCTGTCTGGACCTTCACACTGGATAATATCACAGAGTGGGGATAGGGGCTTAAAGGTTGAAAAGTTCATTTTTGCCCTTTGACAGGCAGTTTGGAGCACACACAAACACAAAATCTAGGTCTTGGCTTATTCCAACATATTTCACACTTTACAGACATGTTGCAGTGTTGAATAACAGTGAAAAAGCAGCACATTATGAATTCATTTAACTTCTCCCTAATATTCAGTGGTTTAAACTCATGTGGCCCTTTTGGCAGCATGGAGCATGTTGGCCTTTGCACTCTAGACCCAATTTTTCGTGCAAATGATTCCCACATAATTGCTTTTTTCCAAAGTTTCTAGTTAGGCAATGACCAATGAAATCACTCATTGTTGTCATATACGTCAGTCAAAACTCTTGCTTGATTGCTTTGTATCACAGCAGCCTTTTTTATTCGTCAAGAGTCATTAAAATGACAATCATCTCAAAGAGCTTAATCCTTCGCCAAGGTAGCTCACATATTTGCTGTTACATCTATAAACAATAGTTCCATGATAAAGTTACCATCATAATATGATTCCTTGATGCTGGAAACCAACACCTAATACTTGGAATCAAGCTGATATCATTATTCGTTAGACAGTTATTAAGCAAAAATGATCATTGGCTAATGGCGGTTATCTGGATCACCACCAAAACCTAATCAAGTTGGTCCATTACCAACATCTCCTGAAAATCTTAGCAAAATCCATCTAGTAGTTTTTGCGTAATCTTGCTAACAAACAAACAAACATATGCTAGCAAAAGCATAACCTCCTTGGCGGATGTAGCAGTGGAGGAGGATGGTGATGAAACTCCAGTATGATGATGGTGTGTGTAAACCCAAACTTATACCGTTGTCAGCAGTTGGTCCTGGAAGAATTTCAGCTCCTGAAAGGCTGAAACTCACCGTGTTCTCTACTTTACAGAATCAGATGTGTCCATTTAGTGACAGAGCAGTGCAGGGACAACATATTTTTGTAGACCTATTCAAAACTTAGTATCGCGATGGTTCCCCTGACTTAAAGCCAATGGAATTTTTGAAACTTTGCTGATAATAAGGTTTGTAGCAAACAAAAAAATATAAAATTTACATGTCAAGTTCTAACCTTTTTGATTTTTTGAATATAAAGCTATTATAAAGCTACTATGGAACTACAACATGGTGGTTTGACTTATTGCATTTACAATATTTCCAGCGTATAATATCACCTTGTGACCTCTTGTTTAAGAATAAACTTATTATCGAGTGATCTGGTAAAGTTGTTCCTCATGATTGTGCCAAACTTGTGTGACCTATTCATAGTTAAGAATGATCAAAAATACTTACAGAAGGGTCTACAGCCATTTTCGTTGTCCTTGTTCGCAGTTAGACAGCAACCATCCTTTTAAACACTAAACAAGGCTTTAAAATGTAACAGCAAATTTCAATATCAGATGCATGCCATTATTTCAGATTAAACAAAGTCTTTTGTTTGCACGTTCATCACAAACCTTATTTCAGGCATACATCTGAAACTGGTATTCTAAATCCCATTTACTTTTGGCCTTTGGAACCAGGAATTGCTAAAAGCTAACTCACTTCCGTGTTTTTGGACGAATTCCTGCACCACGCTATTGAAATGAGCACCAGGACATAGCCACTTGATGTCTCGTCTGCTTTAACTTTTTTACACTGTATACATAAATCCTTGTTGCTCCTAATGTGAATTGCAATTTGGTTAAAAATCCTCTGAAATAAAACATAATATTGCATTTTTGTGTTGTTTGTTTGCATAGCCCTTGGTGTGCAAAGGCCTTGAAGGGGCATGGCACACAGTGGTTTGGGGCATGTGTCCTTAGATTAATATTTTAAGGATTCATCCCAATCCAAATCCAGCTACTTAATGCAAGGAGGATGGAATATGTGACTTAATTATACATTATATGATCCAAGTGTTAACTTTTTTCCCTTTAAACGTATGTGTACTTGCCAGATAGTGTTTTTTTTAAACATACCTGGCTGACTTCGATGTATGATTTAAACTCTGTCCAGATCATCTAAATCCACTCTTTTAAAGCTGTGGTATGCCATTTGGATGAGACTGGAATAGAAGCAACTCTACTCCCCTCTCCCTTGCTTGATTGTGCTCAAAGTGTTACCTCTCCCCTTACGTTCCCCTCATGTTCATTGTGGAGAAAAGTTAATAGCATTGGCTTTGTTATTACATTCAGCATAGCCACACAGCACCTGCTTTCATGGTACATCAGCTTCGGTGGACTAACATAACAATAAGCACAACCTAGTTACATGGAAGACGAAAATTTGCAGCCTTGAGCACTGTAAGACCACATGCACCAATACCATAACAACTTCCAATAAAAGCTGAGGCAGTGTGCCTGTAAATAGCCTCAAAAGACCCACAAACCATGTCCTCTCATAAAATACCATCCCATAATCAACAGTCAAAGCACAACGCAATTATTGATAACACTTCTTATCAGGCTTGAAGTGACTAATCTGGAGAATAGGGAGAATTCCTAGTTGGGCAGGCTGGTTGTTTGGGCACCAGTGTTAATTTTGACACCATTTGTTAATTATAGTCTTTTGCCTAAAATATCTTTTAGTTTTAGTCATAGCTTAGTCTCAATTGTTTTAATTTTAGTCTAGTTTTAGTTGACGAAACTTCACAACATTTTAGTCGATGAAATCTATTGTAAATTTAGTCCACTAAAATATGAAGTGTAAAGTGTAAGGCATTTTTTATGTTTCCTTGAATTTCTGAAGTCATGTTTCACACTTGGATAAAATGAAACATCTAATAACACTTTATTGGATGCTGGTAAATGAATGTATAAATTAACAGAAACAAATTGAACTTTTGTGTGAAATGCAGTCACCTTCATTTAGGCTACCTGGCAGAGCATCTCAGTTTCAGTACTAAAACTGACAACAAACAGTGAACCTGCTCTACATGAATATATCAATTTATGAAGAGAGGAGCTCTGATTGGATCGCTCCACAACTT
Organism: Cetoscarus ocellatus; assembly: GCA_037902135.1. Taxonomy (NCBI): domain Eukaryota; kingdom Metazoa; phylum Chordata; class Actinopteri; order Labriformes; family Labridae; genus Cetoscarus; species Cetoscarus ocellatus. The sequence continues at coordinate 360,518 of JBAMNC010000891.1, read as the reverse complement.
ATCCCACCACCACCATGAAGCTAAGGCAGCTGTGATTGGATGTCCCTCTTAACTCATCCAACCTTTCCACACAACCAAAGTAGCTGTGCTGCTGCGCTGTGAAGTGCAAAACGTGAGCCACTTCGTTTAACAAGTTCTGACTAACACATGTTGGAGGTAAACTGAAAATGTCTTTCCCATCAAGAAATGCTTTCAGTGTTTTTTTATTTTTCACTTAATAAAGAAATATGGTCCAGATCTGATAAAACTCCTACTGAAGCTGTTAGCATCTATGCTAATCTCTGTACCAGCATTCGCTTTCTGCTGTTGTCTAACCTGTAGCTCCCACCTCTTCCTGCTTAAAGGATGCTGATTGGGCCGTGACACTTTGGGCCCGGCACAATCTTTGTAGATTGGAGCTTCGTAATATGGATCTGTCCGACAGACACTGAATCAGTCTGATCCAGCTGCACTGCAAGGTTCATTGTCAAGGTCCCGTTACTGTGAATCAGATATTTAAGGCCGAATATTTAATCCACTTATCACACAGCTTTCAAACATGGCCATTTAATGTGTGGAATTTAGGCCCCTATGAGGTTTCTCATTCACATGGTGAGGCAAGGGGATGAAGTGATTCATCCTCTGTGCCAGCACTTAAGGTCAAAAAGAGATATTACAGAGCAGCAACTGAGCGTTCAATTTTGACTGTTTTTGTATGTTGATCTACTAGCTGTTTATGTGCTCCCTTCCACAACACAGTAACGCCATGTAAAAGACAGGTGAGGACACCAATATTACAGCGCTGCAGAATAAATGTGAGAGACAGCTGAGCTTCATTAAGGCTCTCTTTTGTAAATGCACCATAAAAAGCTACAGTATAGGATTGTCTGGCCTTCCCATCTTTGGCTATTTTACACTTTCTCCCTCTATTTTGTTCCCCCTTCAAAATTAGTTCAGGTTTTACTTCAGTCAAATTGGAGAGAATTATCCTTAAAAGTCATGCTTCCCCAGCCCACCTAATATGTCAGCGACAGACGGGGTATAAGCCTCAGAGCTTCAGATGGTTTATTTTAGCTGTGGTATGATGGTGCGCCAGCAGACTGGGACAGAGAAAACACAGCAACTAAAAAATGTGAATGCATGCCCCAGCAATCCAGGCAGACATCAAACACTGCTGCCTGTTCATCCTGCTAACACCCAGGTAATGTTATCATACTGTAACACAATGTAATGAGAGCTAAACGCTGTGCAGAGATATGTGTGGCGTGTCCTCTTCACAGACCGAGTGTGCTAGATAAACTCAGCTCTTTAGCAGTGCTCGGCTCTCTGGCTGCATCTCCACAACAGCTGGCCGCCTCATTCAGATCTCTGAGTGCTGCTCCAGGCTGCTGCCATGATCTCCATTAGATCTGTGGATATGCAGATTATAGCTATTCTCCATGGGCTTGTCCTCATCGGGGCCAACCGGTGCTCTAATCCACTTCCTGTCAGAGTTTGTGGCCCGGGCCAGAGGAGCCAGATGTGATGGGTGTGTGTATGTTTCTGCCTGTGAGTGTTTACCACTCAAATCTTCAAGTTTTGGCATGCAACAACAAATTATGCAACTATTAACAGACATTTAAACAAGAGAGGCTTAGGTCAGGTATTTGCTGCAGATACTGGTAGCCTTTGAGTCAGATATAGAGCTGTAAACAGGGGCAGATAAGAGATCAAATTTTTAATCATGATTCATCACTAAATTTTGATAGTTAACTCTAATTAATTGCATTTAATGGCTTATTCCAAATATTTGCACTGTTTTGTTTTATAATTGGGTGCATATTGATAAAGTACAGCAGCTCTCAAGAGTTTATTAACACAGAAACTAGATAAATGCAAATAAATGTATTTTATGTTTACATTTTTAGATTTCCTTGATTTAAGTCATTGCTCCAATGCAACATAAATGTGATCAAAATCACTGACTCATTCAGAAGTGTGCTGAAGTTCATGTCCAAAATGACTAGTGATGTGACAGGTCATAGTTTTCAGGAGTTCACCTTGAAAAGTGAGCTCTGGGGTGCAGGTGGTGCAGTCTGATAGTGATTGGGAGGCTGCAGGTTCGAGCCCCTCTTTGACTATTGCACCAAATTGAAGGATGACCACTTTGTTTTTTTGGTTGTTTGTTGATGTTTTGCCTTTGTTTTGTTTTCAGTTTGTTTTTTGTATTGTCATATCACTAAATTACTGCGTAGAAACTGTTTTTCTCGTGTAAAATATGGAAGCATTTATGTTTAATTAATCAATGGTAACTTGATAAGTTTTACTTCCTTCCACTCCTTTTTGAATATATTGTATGTAACACTCCACTATATTTTTTCTTCTACTTCTGTTTTCATTACTCTTTTGAATATATTTGAATTAAATAAGGTTCAGTTCAATTCACATGGTGATATATCGTTGGGCAAGGCACTTAAGCCCCAAGCTGCTCCCACTGCTGTGTCAGTGGCTTGTAAATGGGAATGAAAGGAAAATGAATGAAAGGTAAATGTGTAATGAGGGACAACTGATACAGAAACTCCTCAGTGAGTGAATGGTTGTAAATGGGTAGATGTGACTGAGAGAGACTAGAAAGAATAGTCTAGAGACTAGAAAAGCACTATTTAAACTGAAGTTCTTTTACCATTTACTTTTTCTCAGGGTGAGTAAACCAGTAAAGGTTCAGAGATTTTTTTTGCAAAAAGATATAGATATATATATAAACTGAGGATATAAATGATGGCATCTGAAGCAACAGTCTGAGGCTTTAATGTCAGTTTTTATACTGGACATATTTTATATATAAAAGCAGAAAAAGAATTTAAGTGTGTAACTTTTGAGTGTGAATGTGAAAATGAGAGTGTGTGTGTGTGTCTGTGAGGATGAATGACAATGATGTGTAACTTGAACTATGACTACTGTTTTATATGGGAGGTCAAATTGACCCTGAGGCGATAAGAGTACACAGGTTGTCTACAGTGTTTATTGAAATAATAAGAAACAGAATTTTTCACTTTTTCCAAAGCTGGGGTCATTGTTGGAAAGGTCATAAAATGTGAAGATGAGAAACTTTACTTTAGTGGGTTTCTACCCCTGCTGAAAATGATTTTGGGTCATTTTTGACCCTAAGACAACATGAGGGTTAGAATAAAGTTAGCTGCAGCTTTTAAAGATACATGGAGGCTGGGTAAAGCTTAGGCTCACTTATAAGATGACTAGACCATTTAACAATCTGATTTAGGGAATTTTTGTCTTTAAAAGACATGCAACCAAACCATGACAGCAAAGAAAAAGAAAAGATAGATTCAGTAAAAGCTTGTTAAAACATGGTCATTAAAGATTGAACAGTATGAAGGTACAAGAGTTTCCTTTAATAGTAGGACAGTTAAAAACACATTGCTTAGGGTTAGTTTGTAACTGTAATACTTGTCTTGGAACTTCTCTTGTGCTGATAAACTATTTAAATGAAATTATAAAGCATCCAGCTGACCGCAAGCTAATACCATAAATTTAGGGCTGTTGAGTGCACCTGAATATAAGCTGCACCCACTAAATTTAAGAAGAATTCCACACATATAGGCCGCACTTCTCGATATCTTCTCTATAGGCCACAGGTGTCCGGTGAGCGCAGCCGAGCTGGAGCAAGGGGGAAGGACTTTGGCCACAGCGCGGTGCATTTTTTTTAAAAAGCTGGAGGGTCACCTTATCTTTTTCTCCTTCCAGCTCCAGTACCGTGCACACCATGCAACTGAGGCTGGTGGAAGTTTTAGTGGAAGGTGGAAGGATATTTTGGGGGGACTCCTCTGAGGATGAGCGGCCGCAAGGAGCAGCTCTGTGTGCGAGGAGCTGGAAATTTCATCGCTCCACTCCACTCACATGATCTGGCACTGTCCACGTTGTAACATGAGATATTTACACACATATTTGTTACACAGACAGATTTTTTAACCCTAAATTAAATTTGATGTGACGAGGCTAGATGTAATGTAAACAAATCTTTAAATTAGCCGCATCACAGGGTTCAAAGCGTGGGAAAAAAGTAGCGGCTTATAGTCCGGAAATTACGGTACTAGTGAACTGATGCCACCGGTTAGCCTCAGGCCACAAAATCTGTCACAACTGTGTACAAACATCAACATAACAACATAAAGGTCTATTCTTTGGTGAAAACTGGCCTGTGATAATTTATTCCTGATCAGTTGAAGTGTCTATGTCAAACCTCCCTTGTGGGTTTACTGTAATGATATCAACTAATCAGCACTCTCCACATTCCAGTCCTCTGGTGAACTGAAATCAGCTGTCAGGACCTCTCACGCCTGTCTCTGCTTGTATTGATCACAGTCTGTACTATCTGCCTGTTGGGCTACTGAATGCATGCATGATAATGCAGAATCTCACCGGCGTTCCCTCATAACCTCTATAACTCCTGAAACAATTAAGTCCCAACTCTGGAATGATTAATCAATTTCAATTATCCCTCATGTGATCAATCATATTCTCATTAATGTCTAAAGGCTGCCCACAGCTGTGCAGGGCTGATTATTGCTTGTGCTTCTAACTTAAACAGCTTTATTGCTCAAGTCGTTGTAATATATCTTTAACAGTCTTGTAAGAGGCTCAGAGGAAGGAGGAGGGTGATGCCGCCCAATGTGTGAATGTCAGCAGTTGGGTTGGAGTATCGTGCTGTAACTTAAGACATCACAGGCAAGAATAGGATTCCCCATCTCCACTCTGCGCTATTAAAAGACAGAAAAACACCTCCCTCATGCTCCGAGGTTGAGCAATCTCCTGGTCCCTCCATGAATTCCTCTGAAATGACAGATTCCCTCAGCTGGAGAACAGAGGTTACAATTAGTCACTGCAGAAAACAAACGCATATCACATAACACACTGCGGTCATTAGTGTGCCAAACACCCGAGTGTGTTAAAGAGCGAGTCACGTTTTCCAGGTCACTCCCCCTGTCAGTGATCTGTTTGACCACTTCCTGAGACGAGGAGCAGCGAGGCAGAAATATTGAAGAGAGCTCACCTCTCATGTAACTGGAGCCTGACATATAGATGAGCTGCGCTGCTTCGCCCTGTGAGCTTGACTTTGTTCCATTTTGGCTCCTGGCTGCAGATTATCCGGGGCTGTGCGGGCCCCTGGGCTTCAGCGTGCTGTGAGGTCAGGTGAGGCTCTCACAGCATCTCTCTAACTACTATCCTGACCTCTTGTTTACCACCACATTAACGTTCAAATGTAAAAATAAAAACAGACAGAGAGGAGTTTGAAATACAGCTTGGACTTTCAGCTTTAAAAGATCATGTGCACCATAGGTCAAAGGTTAGATAATTTAGCATGAGAAACAACCTGATGTAGACAAGAAGAGAAAGCTTCACCAACAGACAGAAAAAATGTTTTGGAGTCATATTGAAGTGATTATTCAAGTTTGTCTTATTACCTCCACCAAGGAGGTTATGTTTTTGCTGACGTACGTTGTTTGGTTGTTTTTTTGTTTGTTTGTTAGCGAGATAACACAAAAACGATTGGACGGATTTTGCTGAAATTTTCAGGAGAAGTTGTTAATGGCCCAACTTAAAGATGATTAGGTTTTGGTGGTGGCTCAATAACAGTCTAACTAATAATGATATCAACAATGATCCTAGGGTGCTAGGTGTGGGTTTTAGGGTAAAGGAATCATATTATGATGGTAACTTTATCATGGAACTATTGCTTATAGATGTAACAGCAACATGTGAACTACCGTGGCAGAGGTTTGTGCTCTCTGAGTGCTTTCTAGTCTAAAATATTTTCACAGTTATAAAAGTTAGATTGTTTGTTTCAGACAGAATACATCTGTTCTGATAATAACTACAAGGCTGCACGGTGGTGCACAGTGAGGGGCAGTGATGGCACTACATACAAGGGCTGATTGATAAGTTGTGAGTCTCATATTTAAGGGTTTGACTTTTGGCAGACATATTGCATTATTTTTCAACATAATCCCCTTCAGTATCCATAAACTTTTGCCGGCGATGTTTAAGGGCCTCAACGTCACTTTTAAAGAAGTCCTTTTCTTGACCGTTCAGAAAGTCCTCCGCTGCATGTATGACGTCATCATCTGACCGAAAGTGGGTACCGGAAATGGCCTTTTTCAATTTTGGAAACAGATGAAAGTCTGATGGAGCAAGATCAGGCCAATAAGGCGGATGCTCAATCAATTCAAAGCCACAATCTTTAATGGCAGCCATGGCAATGACAGACTTGTGAACAGGGGCATTTTGTCCATTTAGCAAAAGTCACTTGCCTTGTTTACTTTAGAGGGCTACCTCTTCGACATAAACTGACCAAATGACACCAGTCTCCGGGTACACAGCCTCAAATAGTCAGGGAATAGTAGAGCTGAAAAAGGACATCCCTGCTTATCTTCTTCAATACAAGGCTCACAACTTATCAATCAGCCCTCGTAACAGCAGGGTTAGTAGTATACCTACATTTTCCAGAAGCCTTGTTTTTGCATTGTTTTTTCAGTCAAATAGCTTTTCAGTATTTTATTGATCAAGTAGTGCGGTAGCGTCTAAACAAGCCACAACATCCCCAGCAAAGACAGGGAGCAGTGCTGTACTGTAGGACAGCAGTCATTTTCTGAAGCTTAATATGTTGTCTGCATCAGAAGCACTTATTTAGCTAATGCTAATTGTGTACCCCTGCCTATCGCCTATAAAAATAAGGAGTATGGCTTCAGCCTGCTCTGTTGTAAAGTGTCTTGAGATAACATTTGTTATGATTTGGTGCTATACAAATTAAGATTAACAACAATATTATTATTAGTGTTATTATCATTACTTTACCATCATCATTATTGCTACATTATTATTTAGATCTCAGGGTAAAAGTAAAAATAGCTAAAATGTAGTGAGCGTCCTTTGCCATGTGGCTGTAACATAGCTTGATACATTTCTCCAGGGTGTAGGGTTTGTGAAGTGAAGCTGAATTATTTCACAAGTGACCGGTAACTTTCTCATCACGGCTCCTGCAGCGTGCCTCACAGTGAGACGGCTGACTCCCTGGGATGGCTGGATCCTGTCTGGGTCCATTCACTGCAAAAACTCAGATCTAGGCAAGTGTGTTTGTCTTTTTTCAAGTCATAAGTATCTAAAACACTTATTCCAATCCCCATTCACTTAAAGCAGCACTAAGTAAGATTCCTGCTTTCAGCTCTCTAGGGGCCTCTATGGTCGTTGAGTGTAACTGCACTGTCATAAAACAGAACGCCTCACACCAACGTGCATTTGTTGCCATACAGAGGGAGGAGAAGCGAGCTGACAGGACATCCCAAAAGACAAATAAACCATGTGGACTGATGAGGTATAGTCTGATCATGTTTCTTTTCACATAAATCATCACGTACTTACAAGTCCAAGCAGTAGCGGGGCTAAATCATCATTGGTCGGACATCCCTCCTCGTCTTTCAGCTCACACAAGTGAGTAACGCCGGGCCAGTGTTTATCCCTGTCTGGGCACTTAGTTTGTTACTCTCCAGCTTTCTTTTTTTCGTCTCCTCCGATAAAACTTTTCTTCAGGTTTTTCGCTACTTCCACCATGATAACAACACTACATGTAGCTTTCTACTTCTTCTTCTTGTTTACAGTGGGTGGCATCCAGCGTCAGAGGAGCATTACCGCCACCCACTATGCAGGAGTTTGAGCCAGAGGTCCCTATTTCCATGAGGAAAGTAAGTGCATATTTACTTTAAACTAAATTCTGTTCATTAAATCTGTTTTAAAAAATCAAAAACTGCTTTATATTCTCCTTTTCCCAACGTTTAGCTTTCACCTCGAGGGGGAAGTGACGGATGCCGTAAAGCAGTCAAAGCAGTAAAAATTTGTAGTTTTTTAGTGTGGAAGTGTTCCTACCATCCATATCGAAGTTACTTAGTGCAAGTGAAGGTGATACAGACCCCCTCAGACCATGACAGGGTGTCATTCAACCTGTTGTAAAGTGATGCACCATCACAGTGACTCTAGAAATATTATATTAGGGTGGAAAAACTATGTAGTGTTGGTTTAACAAGTCGAGATAAATGTCTTTAAGGAATAAAAAGCAAAAGTAAGGCATTGAATTGCTTGTAATGATAAGAAAATATCTGCCAATGAAACAAAGAACGTTTAACTCAGTGAGGGTCTTAATTTAAGGTTTAATATCTTCTCTGGAGAGAAAGTTTCATTTTAAGACAACCTTCAATTTAAATTTGTCTCATCTTATTGGCAGATTATTTTACTTATTACAAGAAACTCCAGTCTTATTGTTAGTATTTACATCTTCAAATAAGATCTTAATACAGACATGTCAGGAAACTGTGGCTAAGAAATAGTCTAGTGGGATTTTTTTGTCTTGAAATTGGACGGATACTCTCACCTAGATCTGAGTTTTTACAGTGTATGTGGGTTTTCTCCAGGTACTCCATCTTTGGTGACTCCTAAACAGAGCCTAAGGTGTGAATGCTTGTGTGAATGTTTGTCCGTCTCTACAAGTCATCCCTGTGATTGTCGGGTGACAAGTCCAGGGATGTTGAAATTATGGATGGATGAAAATAACTGAAAAGCACGTCAGCTACGAGGTCAACATGTAAAAAAAAAATAGGTAAGTCAGACATTAAAGCAGGATGTGAAAAAATAATTAAATGGGAATAAAACCTAAAGTGAGAGTGAAAGAAATGTTTGAATAATACAGTAATAATTATTTATATTGCAGATGATTTAGATGTTATTTGGTAATCAACTTGTCAGTTTAGTTGTTTAGTAAACAGTTAACTGTTAAATTTGGATTGAGTCAAGTAATAGAAGATAAATGACAGTATATCATCAAGTTCTGCACAGTGCAATAAAATAGAATTATTTAATGAAAGTTCAGTCAGGAGGGTTTTATTCTGCTACCATCACTCTCATGTTTCATGCATGCCCACATATCTTGGTGTACTCATCTTCAGCTGCTCACTTCACCTAGTCTCCTCTATCTAAAAGCACTGCTCCCCCACCTCCTGGTTAAAAAGCCTATATTCTGCTTTTTCATGCTCTTTACTTCATTAAACATGTCTCCTCGTCGTGACTGAATAGGTCTGTGCACAATACAATCAAGATGGACCAAACTGGTGACTCGAATCCCCCCCAACAGAGCTCTCTGAGTGGAGTCTGCGTGTTATTTGCACCTCAGGCTGATCAGTTTTAATAATGGACTAATTATCATTACAATGACTGTCAGTGGGCCTATCTTTTACCACCGATGATTGAAGATGTTTTCGGTATTGTTGATGATATTTCACAGGTTGTAATTTAACACTCATAAATGTTTATGACTTATTCTGAACTCAGGAGTGCATGCAAGTTTTATCACCTCCATTGTTTTGAATTATGTGTTTCTGGATATCAATTTTTAATTAATATGCAGCCTGTTTCTCCTAATGCAGTGGTCTCCAACTTTTTTTTTTTTTTTTTACCACAGTCAAGTTTTATGTAATAGCTTACAATTGGGGGCTGGCCCAAGTGCACATGTTGTGCAGAGTATGACTCACCATAATGCAGAATCAAACACAGCCATGGACTTGTTTCTAAACCCCAATGAAAGACATTCATGAGAACCCACAGCTGTTTAACAATGACAATTAGGGATGCAGTTGGATGAAAGTCACCAGTTCTGATGCTTCTATTGATTATTGATGGGTATTTCATTAGCTCTGCCAAGAAAGTTATGTTTTTGCCAGCGCATGTTCATTTGTTTGTTTGTGTGTTTGTTGATGGATTTTGCTAAAACTTTCAGGAGATGTTGGTAATGGCCAATTAGATTTGGTGGTGATACGTATGTTTGTCTGGATGCAAAAAATTCCCCAAATATAAAAAAAGATCCCAAAAGTTAACACTGGGTGGAATTTATAAAAATCACATCTCTGCCATTTTTTAAGAGATTCACTTCTAATTTCACAGGGCAATTTGGGATCCATGTCTCTATCATCAAGGTAAATTTCATCTGGATCTGATCCAGATTGGCACAACAAAAATATTTAACTCTATAATGGGAAATTCCATTGACAAAATATAAGAATTCATATGAAATCAAAATATTAAGTCATGTCCCCAAAAGTTGTTTTGTTTATAAAGGATAACAACCTCCATGTATGTGCAGAGTTTGGTCCAGATCCTGACACTATTCTGGATCTGGTGATCCAGAATTGTATCTTTTACAGGGGATGTGGAAAAGTCAATGCCAGAACTGAGCTGCTTGGCGGAGGTCTGTGCTCTCTGAGTGCTTTTCTAGATAGTTCTTACTTCTGAACTGGATCCTTCCACATCAAAATGTTTAGCACTTTAGTGTGCCTCGACTGTCCTCAACGTACACACATGCAAGTCAGATATCTTAACAACTACGCTCCACAGAGTGCATGAGTACAAGGTTAAACACTGAGACAGAGAACCGTCGTGTCAGTCTGGGCAGTCAAGCTACACAGATGGAAGTAAAACACCCTTTTACGTTGTTATTCAAAGAGGGGGATGAAATTAATTATTTGCATTTTTCTTAAGCTTGGTACCAGATGATCTACAGCCCGGTACTTGACTGTGACCTAGTGGTTGGGGACCCATGTCCTCATGGAAATCTTCAGGCCTGATGCTGCCAGTGTTAAGAGTAATGCATAGAGTGGGCAGGGATGATGTGTTTTTGTAGGCCAACCAGGACGTTAGCATAAAGACTAAAAGTCTCTGAGATTTTTCTCTGTGTTCTTGGATCGTTTCTGATATTAAGTTCTGCGGTGAAATTTTTTTTATAAAACCTACATTCACTATGATGATCTTCATGAATGAACTTAAGTTTCACAATTTTTTAATGCTTAAATGTAATTAGGGAGAGACAAAAGGTATCAACAGGCTAATATGGAACAACAACTTGGTGTGTGAAGTGAGTGAAGCAACCACTTCACTTTCAGCCTCTGTTGTGACCTATTGTTTGAGAGTTTCCTCTTAATCGAATGACCTGATCAAGTTGGTGCCCATGGCTGTAGCTGTGGTGTAGGTATTTTGGTTTATTCAAAAGTGATCAGCAATGTTTGCATTAGGGTCATTTTTGTAGTCCTTGTTGGCAGTTCGTTAGTGACAATCCATTTGAAAACACAATAACTCTTCATATTTCAAAAGCAGGGCAATATTAGATTCATTTCATGTTGCAAAAGCCATCCATGCGAGAGCCGGGGTACACTCTGAATCAGTCGCCAGCCAATCACAGGGCCACTTAAAGAGACTTACACCCATTAACACTCACACACATACCTAAGGGCAATGTGGAGTCACCAATCAACCTATTGAGAATGATTTTAGTCTGTGGGAGGAAGTTAGAATGCCTGAGAGAACCCATGCATTTATGGAGAGAACATGCAAACTCCACATAGAAAGGCGCTGACCGACACGGGGCTCAAACCAACCTTCTTGCTGTGAGGCATGTGCACCACCTTCTACGCCCCCGTGCTGCCCAATGTTGCAAAATGAAACATTCAAATCTCATTTGCATGAGTCTGTCATGGACCTTAATTCAGGTATTTATCTGACGGGCTTTGTAACATCCTACATTCTGTTAGCCCCAGGAATTTGAAGTGCTAATATGCTCACTTCACCTTTTTGCTCGTTCCTGTACCTCTCTGCTATAAAGTAATCTGCTGTGAAGCTTTTTCATGTGTAATATCTGCTCAACTCGGCTTGACACTAGGTTTTCTATTACAGAATATACGTCTGAATTTTATTCAGTGTTGAGGTTTTATTTATTTATCTTTAAATTTGTACTCAAAAGAACAAAATAACGTGATAACACAACTGAAGCAGTTTGAGTTGTACATATCAGACTTAATTGCATTACAAGTCAAGCAATAAAGGTGACGGCACATTGAGCCTCTTCCTATCTGTCTCTTTAACTACTCTATTCATCATCTATATATATCTGGTTCTTGTCTTGTAGGCTGGCTGGGATTGTTGGTGCGGACAGCCTACTGCTGTGGACCTACAATTCTTCAGTTATGATAATTATATATATTTGAACTTTCCTTTAGCCACATTCCTTTATCATTATAGTTCCTGATATTAACTTCAGAGAGATCAACAAAATTAAATACATGGTTGTTCCTGCAAACAGCACACATATATTAGTATGACCTTGACAAACAATCATCTATAACCTGCTGCTGTGGACCTGCTCGGCTCCATGCGCTCTATCCTGCATCAACCATCAATAGAAGTGACACCCTTTAACATAAATTCATGCTTCCATAATAAACATCTTTACAACCATATAGACATGAGGACCCTCTAAAAACTGAGATGCCACATCTCAAGGGGCTAGCCTAAAATAAATCTATATTCATTAGAGACAAATGTGAGGACAGGTTTATGATCTGGGCGTCCATGTGTACATCGCTATCATAAATTCTTATTTTGAGATATTTTATATGTTTATGTGTATGTATGCATATATGTGTATCTGTAAAGAAAGAGAATGGCTTTAGTCTGCTCTATTGTAATTATTACGAATAAACATTGATTGACTGATTAATTGATTGATTGATTGCTAGGGGAACTGATTAAGTGGAGGTTGTTGCCACCTAGTTTTTATTACTGCGCTGTTTTTACTCAAACCTTTGCACAAATAGTAGTGGCTGTGACCAAAGGTTGCTACTGTCTCTGCTCAAGTGTTTATCATCATTCTTTTAAACTTAACGTCTTCCAGGACAGGAAATAATCTGTATTGGACTCTAGTCAAAGTCGTGTTGTCTGTGGAAGATGGTCAGCCTTTGAAAAATCCATGGTGTGTTGCGAAAAAGGCCTCAGAGTTCAAGAGAGCACCAGGCTTTGTGGTCTTCATGTTTGTTGTGGACCATAAGATGATTTTAAAGCACAGTTAATTATAGGGAAGTCAAGAAGAGAGCTCATTCAGTACTTATAAAGATGTTTCAAATGTATTTCACAGACATGCAGGACTTACACCACCCACAGCCTTACAGCAGAATCGATATTTATTCTTATATGCATGTCATGTCCACCATCCAAGCACAGCCTGATCTCCGTGGTGTCCATCTAATCAATGCACAGATGGCTCCTCCGAAGTCTTGGCCTCATGTTTGATTAGTATTCAAAATGTTGTCTGATTACAAAGTGGGAGGCAGTAACTCCTTCCACCGCTGGGTTTCTGTGTTATTCCTCGGAGCGGGCTGCTTGTGGTTGAGAGTCCCTTTGCTTCTGATTAAACCCTTGAAGCAAGGTCTTCATCCTGGCAAGAACCCATGTGTGTACACAGGAGGGGGGAGAGAGAGAAAGAGTGAGTCTGTGTGAAGTCAGGAGAGGGGAGGGAGGGAGCAGCTCTGTCTACACGTGCACGCTGCCCCACGTTATCTACCAGGGGAGAGAGGGGGAGGCAGGGGAGGAGGAGGTGTGTGTGTGTAGGACACTGGCGGTCAGTCTGTCAGTCAGTGTAGTGGTGCAGGAAAACAGAGGAGGAGGCATATGGGACAGAAAGTGCAGGTGACCTGTGGTGCTGAAAGGTTGTTTGTCATGGACTGCCCACCACAGCCAACTATTTCCTCTGGAAGACAAGGACGAGATATCAGAAAACTCTTTAAAGGTCCCATATTTTGCTTCTTTTCTGCAGTTTAACATGGATCCTTAATGTCTTCATGAAATGTTAGTAATGTGCTTTGGTCTGAAAAGCCTATGAATCAAGCACAGCTGCATTCTTTCCAAGCTCACATAACCGCTCTGTTCAGAACGGCTGGTTTTGAGGGCGGTTGCCTTCATATGCTAATGAGCCAGAGCAGAGCCGCGTACATACAGGAATTCACGATCGTCCTTCAGCATAACTCGAGTTAAGTGGGTGCTCAAGTCGCTTACAGTCCTGAACACACACAAACTGTTATTTCATGCCATTTAACAGATAACAGCGATCTTGTTTCCCCCAAACATCACAGGCTAACGCACAACATGCTAACCGCAGTGGGCTTGCCACAACTTAGCCTACCTTCCGGGCTAACGTTAGCACAAACAGAGGGACCTGGAGTGGGTAAAGGACTGAATATATTCAGCCAACTGTTTAACCTCTCTTCCTGAACACACGCAAACCACAAATTCCAGTCATTTAACAGATAACAGCAATCTTGTTTCCCCCAAACATTACAGGCTAACGCACAACATGCTAACCTTGACCTAGTCACCGCAGTGGGACTGATTATATTCAGCCAACTGTTAAACTTCTCTTGACTAATGTCAGAATGTTCATACATTGAAGTGTATCCTTTAGATTTTCAACAAGTAACATGAACATTGACAAACATGTTGTGCAGTTACCTCTAGTTCACTTCACACTGCTGTTAGCATTAGCTCGTAGCAATGAGCAAAATAAATGCTACACAGCATTAAAATACTCACATTTCCATCATCAGGTTTGGTGACAGATTGTTGGTACTGAGCTCAGATTAAGGAAAATTCTAGTTCCCAGTCCTGTGTTGAACTGACTTAAGTTGAAGAAGCAGTCGGCCATAAAGTGACTAGCACACACATACAGGTTTTAGCCGACTGTAGCTGCTCATTCCCTTCAAAAATAAAATTAATCCACTGGGCCTCTTGGTCCTCTGAGGCTGGTAGCCTATATGTGAAGATATATGTGTTTTTTTTTACAGTCAACAACCAAGCTGTGACAGCTTCTGAGCTTGGACATGCTGAACACAGATCTCTCACTAAGAATATAAACAACATGGCTGCTCTTCACAGAGGAATCTCTCCAGCGGGGTGGGGGGACTCAGGTACACCAATTAGGTTAGGTATGCAAATTAAAAATATACTGTTAGGTAACAGTATATCCACAGACTCAACAGCTCCCCGAATACCATGAGTTTACATTCATGCAGCCTGCTAAATGGTTTTGGTGTTTACTATCACATTTTGTGGGCTGGGAGGAAGGCCAAATACCCAAAAATGTGTTCAAGCCTTAAAAAAGTGTTTTTTTGCATAATATGTCCCCTTTAAAGGAAAACTGTGCAGGTCAAAACATATTTAGAGTTTTCAAACAGGAATGTCCAAATTTATTTTAGATGACATGATCTAGACCCGCCTTAGTGCGCAGGGCCTCACCAGCTGTGTGTGTGTGTGTGTGTGCGGGGGGGGGAGGGGATCTCACTTTCTCTGTTTTTCTACTCTTTAAACTTTCATCAGTACAATGATGATCATGTAGGCGCTGAACATCTTGTCATGTCCACATGTAAAGCTTTAATCAGAAATCCACTGCATGTTAATGGTCAGGACGGTACGTTGATGTAGCAGGTAGTGCACCAACCTCACAGCAAGAAGGTCGCTGGGTCAATCAGGGCCTTTCTGTGTGGAGTTTGCATGTTCTCCCTGTACATGCGTGGGTTCTCTCCAGGCACAGCTTACCCCTACAGATCAAAAACATGCTCCTTGGGTGAACTGGTAACTCCAAATTGCCCTTAGGTATGAGTGTGAGCGTGAACGGTTGTTCTTCTCTCTATGTGGCCCTGTGATTGGCTGGCAGCTGCTTCTGGGTGTACCCCACCTCACTAATCCTCCTCCATAATGTCTTGCTTGATGTGCGTTCCGATTGCATTGGTGGCTCAGTCTCTGTTGGTAACTGCAAGGTTGCAGGTTTGAGCCTAGCTCTGGCTGTCACATTGTGATATGCAAGACATTACATTTAACCCCAAGCTGCATCAATGGCGTGTAAATGAGTATGAAGGGGTGAGGATGTGTGAGCTTATGCTGATGGACAGCTAAAAATCTAAAAGCATCAGTGAGTGAGAGTGAATGGGTATGAATGGGTGTAACCCGCACTGTAAAGATTGTCATTGTTTTTTTTTGAGAGTCGTTGTTGGCAGCATTTAAATATGTATTTGTGGATTAAACACAAGAGAAAGATCTACATCAAAAATAAAACACCAAAAGCTTTTTAATGTTCTTGTTCTAAAATCATGATGGTGTTTGGTGTGGCTTTAAGCTGATAGACACAACCTGGAAAACAAAAGCACTCAAAGATACTGTCAGAGCGACCTTGAGTGCCCCTCTGTCTCTCACATACACACTGACACACACACACACAGGAGTCATTAAGACGTGGTTCTGTATTGTGCTGGGACTGCAGTGAAGGCTATTACACTCCCTGCCTTCGTCTCTCAATAATGCATGATTAATTAGCCAACTCTGAAATAGAGTGAAACTGAGCACAGGGTGGAAACTGAGGAGGGACGCAGTAGGTAGCCGGTGTCTCATGCCGAGGCCTGCACACAGACACACAGACGCAAACACTCACAGACAGACACACAGCCACAGGAGAGAAGACTGTACTCAGACATGCAGACGGTCTTATTCTCTCCATCCTTCGGTTTTTGTCGGAAGCTTTTTGTCAAACTCTTGGGCTTAAAAGCAAAATCTCATCTGCACTTGAAAATTGACAACAAAAGAATAATTTCTTTCACTGTTGAGTTGACTCATATCGACACACATCATCAGACTTTGTAAAGTACCTGAGCTCAAGCTCTAACTTTGTGTAACTGCTTAATCCTTGCACTCAGTGTAGCTTTTTATAGAGCAATAACTGTA
The DNA here is from genome assembly GCA_037902135.1 of Cetoscarus ocellatus. Lineage (NCBI taxonomy): Eukaryota > Metazoa > Chordata > Actinopteri > Labriformes > Labridae > Cetoscarus > Cetoscarus ocellatus. The sequence goes on along the minus strand of JBAMNC010000891.1, from coordinate 343,910 downwards.
CATCCATCCATTCTTTATACCACTTGCCTTTGCTTCAGTACTAACACCCCTATCTTTACTGCCCCTCAGAATAGTGTGCTCTTGACAAAAGTAACCAGCTTGGGTTTGTATCTGTAATCGGGCAGATCCATCTTGTCAAGCTCCAATCTACAGTGATCCCAAAGCACCTAATCAGAGTCCTTTTGAGCAGAAGAGGACGACAGCAGGAAGTGGCTGCACGTACAGAGATTAGCATAGATGCTAACAGCTTCAGTGACAGTTTTATTAGATCCAGGCTGCATTTCTTTATTACATAAGAAACAAATAACAACACAACCAACTTCATTATAGTAAGAATATTTTCGCTTCACTTACACATGTTTTGTCAAGAGTTTGTTCTTCGAAGTGGTTCACATTCTGTCCTTTACTCCACGACAGTAGAGGCTGCCTACTACATTATATGATTGACCCGTTATGAATGTGATTGAGGAAACAGTCATCCAGACACCTGCCAGATAAGCTGTTGAAAGGTTCATCCCCAAACACTTTCTATGGCCTCTCCTGTCCAGATCCATCCATCCATTATCTATACCAGTTATCCCTCTGGGGGTCACTGGGGCTGTAAGACAAAGGTGGATTCCTCTGGGTTTTTTGCTTGTTTTATTTCATTAATACAACATTTATTTATTTATTTATTCCTTTTTTTAAATTTTATTTTATTTCATTTTCTTTTATTCAATTATTATTTTTAATATTTTTATTTATTTATTTTATTATATTTTGGGTTTTTTTTATATTTTTGGTTGTATCTATCTTTTTTATATATCTTTTAATCCACTTTTTGTAACTGCTATTGGAATTCTAATTTCCCTGAGGAGTTTTCCAGAGGGATTAATAAAGTATCTAATCTAATCTAGTCTGATCTAATCTAAATGTGATAATAAGTGCAAAAGGTGCTACACAAGAAAACACATCGCAACAAGTAACAAAAACCTGATGAAATACGTAAACACAGACAGGAATTGTTAAAAGATAATTAAAGCTTATTGGTATGTTAAAAGACATTTAGGGCGAATCCCAGTACTACCCCTTAGCCCTCCCCTTCGTCTTACCCCTTCTCCAACCCCTTCCCGTTAGCCCTCTGTTTTGAGGACCAAGGTGAAGGGGTAAAAACCTGCTACTGAGAAACGAGACGCCACTCGATTCCCGCTACGTCATCACCCAGAGCCGCTCACTGGCTGTGACGTAAGCAACTGTAGCTACGGCTGCGAAGGCTAGCTCGTTATAACAAGAAATTTTAAGATACGTCCAACAGTTCAAACATGATTAATATTTACTTGATGAATTAATTATTACTTATAATTAAGCGCTTCCTTCAGTCTCCGCTCTGCCTTGTGCCGGTGGGCGCGGTGTTCAATGGGAAATTCTCATAGCCCTTCGTCTGAAGTGAGGCCCCGGTCTGTCTTTGTTTCAAGAGCTGTGTAGCCCTTGTTCTTAGCCCTTCCCCTTAGCCCTACAAAGAATTGGGACACCACTTCACAAGACGTGAATGCGCAAAACTGAGGGATAAGACAAGGGCTAAGGGGTAGAACTCCTAAACACAGGCAATACATTGATTGAATCATATACACAAAAAACCCAACAACAACAAAAGAAACGGGTTACAATATAAAGAAAGAAAAGGAAGAAAAAGGAAAAGAGACTACAGCAAAGGTTTTTGGGTGGCTTTGAGAGGAAGAAGAGATTTTAACAAGAGGATTGTATGTGTTTTTTATCTTTAAAAGTGAGGGTCTATGTGATCATCATTATAAAGTGTAGTAGAAATGGACAAGTAGAATTACCTAAAAAATAATAATTAATAACAATTACAAAAGTTATAACATAAATAATGGTGATGGTAATGATAGTAGTGATAATAATAATGAGATATCTTGTAAGATTTGCATGATTCAGGATCAGTTAACAAAAAATTATGTATCTATAAATAATAACATAAAGAAGAGAAATGGGTATATAGCAATGTAATGATGTCAATTATGATGATAAAATGGTGATAGATATAAGAATTATTGATACAATCATTATTTGGAGGGTTGGTTTGAATTCAGTCATGATAATGAACTAAGAAAGACTATACCTCTTAAAGTCTGCCGGTCCAAAAGCTTGAAAGTCAAAGCCTCCAATCTCAATACTCTGATCTCTTCTCCCAGCAACATTCAAGTATAGCTCAGGCACCAGACAGTTAACATGTGGAGAGACAGAGACAGAGAGAGGCCATCATCTATGAATAGGGAGTATTCAGCCTCATTCCCACAGAGACCGACCAGAGCTGGAGTTTCACCCTTTCTGCCCGATGAAATATAAACCTCTCATCACAGACTCTGATTCCCTCTAGAAACATGTTATTGATTCCTCTCTGAGACCCCTCTGTATTTTATTATTGCTGAGGTGAAAAAGGATAACAGGAAAGCTCATATCAGCACATAACTGAACAATGCTGCATTGTGGAAACTCAGCTCCACTTGCCTGGAGAGGAAAGCTCCTCCTGAAATCAGTCACCAGTGGTTGCACACAATTATGATCCTGAGCTGGGCCTGCCCTCTAATAATGACTACAAGGATACACAAACTTAAGATGAGATTGTGAATTAGCATTCTCGAACAGCTGCAGTTCAAAGTGGAGCTCTGTTGCACATGATGCCCACTGTCCAGATGAGGAAGTCAAGCAGATTTTGTGCATCCAAAAAACAGACAACGGGCCCGGGGCATTATCTGCTCACACATGGTTACGTGTGCCCCTCCTTGCAACCCTTGTAAACCTAATACCTTAAGAGGGTTTAGAGTTCTTTTTTGTGCCTGTTCCTTGTGCCACCAGCTCACTCTGCAGGAAAATGCTGCACTGCCAAAGACTGCTGTTGGGGAGCTGGTCAAACCTGTAGTCTATCTTCATACGATTAAAAGCTGATAAATTGTTCAGTATGCATATGGTGTCATGAGCATTGTCCAAAACCATCTTCGTTACCTCCTCCAAGGAGGTTGTGTTTTTGCCGGCATAAGTTTGTTTGTTTGTTTGTTTGTTAGTGAGATTACTCAAAAACTACTGGATGGATTATACTGAAATTTTCAGGAGATGTTGGTAAAAGCCAAACTTAGAAATGATTAGATTTTGGTGGTGATCCAGATAACCACCATTAGCAAACGACTGTTTTTGCTCAATGACTGTCTAACTAATAATGATATCAACATGATTCTGAGTGCTAGGTGTGGGTTTTCAGGGTCAAGGAATCATACCGTGATGCTAACTTTATCATGGGGCTATTGAGGAGGAAGCTGGAGAGCTCAGAGAGAACCCATGCATGCACAGGGAGAACATTCAAACTCCCCACAGAAAGGCCCTGGCTGACCCCGGGATGGAACTAGCAACCTGCTTGTGAGGCACGCACACTACCTGCTGCGCTTCCATGATGCAACACTATGCTGCCATCTGAATAACATTAGTATTAAAAAAATGAAGGCTCATTACATTTTAAAAAAAAGAAGTCTTATGTTTATGTACAGGGAACAGAAAAAATGCAGAAATTTGTAGCTTTGTGTTTAGATTACTTGAATTCATAATGGACAGTTTCTTTGCTTCCTCTTTGTGGCCCCTATGGGCCCTTGAAAGCTTTCAGAAGGCTGCAAGTCAGTCCAGTCTGTCTTGGTTTTAATACTTAATATTCAGTGTATTAGTGTTGAATTATACTGGGTTATAAAAATGTTTTTTCAACAGAACAATAATTACAAATTAACCATATTACATAGTTATTAATATAGCTGTTACTGAAACTTGCCTTCATATGTTGTCAAGTGTTAAGATGTTACCTCCATGTTTTTTGCTGGGATTTGTTTGTTTGTTTATTAACAGGATAACTCGAGAAGTTCTAGATGAAATTTGATGAAAGTTTCAGGATCAGCCAGAAAGCGGCCAAGGGCCAGTTGATCAAACTGTTTTTTAAAGGATTTTTCAAAATGTAAAATAATGCATTTCCATTTTTCTGCTAATAACTCAGTACTTTCTCAGTGGATTTGTATGACATTTTCAGGGAATGTTGGTCATGATGCAAGGGACAAGTGATGATTTAAATCCAAATTAACCTTGCAGTGCAGATGGATCAGCCTGATTCAGTTTCTTTAGACATCCAAGAGATCTTACCACAGTTCTGAAAAAAACAAAATAACAACACTACAATCTTCTCAATAGAGAGGATAATTTCTATCCACTTCTGACATCTTTTGGGGAGATTTTGTTTAAGAAAGTGGCTTCCCTTTTGTCATTCGATCGTCCAATCACCTGCCACAAATGTTTTTCCAAAGGTTCTTCCTTTTCCAAAAACTTTCCCAAATGGCCTAGTGAGATATATTGAACGGTCCATCTGGTGTATCTGGTTAAATCCAAATGTGGATCCAGGAATTTTTTCAAGGATTTCATTTTTAACAATAAGAGATGACTAGAGGTCGTTTTCCACATTTTTGACAATAACTGGCTTGACAATGTTGGGAAAGCCTTGGCGGGGGCTTGTGCTTGAAGCATGTTTCTCTTTAATGATATTACCATTAAATATTTTGGGGTGTTTCAGGTAACTGTCAGCTTTCTCACATATTCTCATATTAACCTGCTGTCATTTTTGAAAAAAAAAAAATTAATAATAATAATAATAATAATATATATGCATTACTGAGCATGTGCAGGCTTGTTAGAGCCTGAAATGTAACAATGATCCAAATGTTATAAAAAAAATCGAATAAAAGCCGAAATGTAATAACTGCTCGATAATGTAACAAGATGCTGAGGCGAAAACGTAATAGTTTTTTTTTGCCCAAAATGTAACAACTTGATACATTTTGGGTCAGTTATTACATTATGGGGCGGTCAAAATATGTTTCTCCTAATAGTGTAATAATTTTATTACATCATAGAGTGATTCAGCTCAACACTGTTGTTACATTATTTATCAATTATTACATTTTGGGTTTTATTACTTTTTTTTTTAATTTATTTTTATAACATTTGGGTCATTGTTACATATCAGGCCCTAACAAGGCTTCATGTCAACACTTGAACTTTCCAATTGGAGGAATTCAGAGTGTTAGAACTGCTCCCTGTTACACTCGTCCCCTGTCTCCTCATAACAACAAGCTGGTTTCACCCACAGTCCACTTTCTGTACACAGTTCATGGAGAGCTGGGCTGCAGTCTTATTGACTCTTTTCAGTTACTTTCTCTTCTCCTCTTCCTGTCATACACAGCTGTTTGTCTGACTCTCCATCTTAAACAGTGTTTTGGGGCAGACAGATGGGCTCATTGATCAAACAACAGAAATATGAGTAAAGATAATTGTAAATCATCTTATAAATCAGCCTTCACTGAAAAGTTAATACACAGGACTGACTAACCTTCCTATTTCGAAGTATTTAGAGGTCCTTATCTTACCTTAGCTCTATAAAACACTTAGTTACAAGTCTAAGGGTCATCTCTGAACATCTGGAGTCAACAGTTGGGGTTTTACCGCAGTGCTCCTCTTGAATATGACACCCCAGCTAGTGTCCAGTACAGACAGATAATGTCTTGAGCCTGTTCGTCTGTGATAGCTGCCTTTGTCGTGCTGGCAGAGAGCAAATGTATGGGAATTACAAATCAATGATTTGGCGTGAAATTCAAGCCTCTGGTCAGAATCGAGTCTGAAGACTTGAGTCCCCATCTCTGCTGCCTTGCAATTAGAGGTGCCAATCCAGAACCAGTTCTTGTTGAGAATTGATAACAACAGAAGGAAGTGATATCATTAGTCTTTGTGCTTGTCAATTCCCTTATTAAATCCTTCCACTGTATTCTGCATGCCTTACACATGAAAGATATCAAACTCTAATCAGAGGCAGTCAAAGAAGTCAAATATTATGACAGACAGGGGGCAGAAGTGTTCAAAATTATTTAGAAGAAGAAGAAATACTTTATCAATGGAAAAATCCAACCCTTTACACTCTGCTGTTGAAACATGCTACATAAGCACATGCTGAAATGCACATGCAAAAATAAGTGGAGAGATCTCAGAGTGATGGCTTGCTGCTCCTAAAGAAGCTCTTCCAAGCTGTTTTGGGGTTAAGTACCTTGCTCAAGGGTGCTTGGCAGTGGCCAGGAAGTCAGCTGGCACCTCTCCAGCTACCATACCAACTTCCAAACATGGTAAAGTCAGCCACCCTTCAGTCCCAAACCAAAAATTATGGCTTTATTTGTGTTCAGTTAGTGGAAAAAACAGCAAACTGCAGAAGCATCCATCTTTGTAGCACAGCATTGAACATCAGAAGTGACGTGTGTTTGCTAATGTTACCTGAAAACCTGTGCAGGCCAACTTTTTGCCCACACAGAACATCGGCAGGAATCAATAAGCAGAATCTTTAATGGTGTTGGTATTAATAAAGTCTTATCAGTAGCTGTCCCCTCTGGTAATTGTATACCTTGCAGAGGTATATAAGTGACAGGTGTCAGCTCTAGTTTTTCTCTGTAAATATATCTATATTCAGGCTTGGCTGTGGCAGCATTAAACAAGATATACCATCTGTGTTGTTTGGGTGCTCTGGGAGGACCAAAGCTTCTTCTTTGAGCTCATGGGTTGTGTTTTTGCCTTCTGGGGTTTCATGTCAGGAAAATTTACACTCAGATACAGCTTCAGAACTCACGGCCAAAGCTCCGATTTCACAGAAGAGAAAGCAGCTTTGAGTGTGTTATTATAAATAATAATCAAAATTGTGTTGGAGTCGAGTGCGTGGATGATGATGTGACAATCTGTCGCTCTCTCTCTCGGCTCTTCTCCAGGAGTCACTGAGTCTGACGTTATGACTCACCGCAATTGGAGGTGGTTCTTTAAGCAGCTTGAATGACATCCGCGCATCATTTTTTTTTTTTTTGTGCTTTGCATTAATGATGGCAATCTGTCTTGTTCAGGAGCACAGATGCAGGTTTGGATTTGGAGACAGGCTGCAGATTGCTGAGTGTGATTACTAGTCTCTGGAGCCACATTCATGTATTTCTATCATTATTTCTACAACAGATAGAGCAGGTTGATTGAGAGGCAGAATCGTCTCCTGGGAGGGATGAGAGTGCCAGCGTCTTAGCTTTTGCACACTACTCTGTAAATATACCCTTGCAAAATCGATTCGAATATTTTCTGCGTCTTATTTGCTGGTATAAAAGTGCAAGAGTTTAAGAAGTGAGTGAAAAATAACTTCTTAAAGCTGTCACAGACATCGAACCACAACACATGATCTAACAATAAACCCTGAACCTTAAAACTGATTTAAAGAGGTCATAGTTTGCCTTAAAGGCCCGGGTTGGCCGTGCTCTGGTGATTTTAATCACTCTGGTTAAAAACAGGTGGAGCTACGGTGAGGGATTTTGAAGTTTCAATTTTAAAGGACCAATTCAAATAAAAACAGGTCAACAAGTCCTCCCACAAATACAGGTTCTGCAAATTAACAGGATTGTTGAGTTGTCAGTCAAAAGAACTCTCCTTAACCCACCAACCCTGAGAGGAGGTCTAACCAAGGGTTTTTCACTAACACCTGTGTGAGTTACCAAAGCCTTTATATCAAGTTAAAGTGCAGCATTTGTTTTTGATGACTGAGGGAGTATGTTCAAAATCATTAATGTTCAACAACCTTCTAGTTGTTATAAAAGTATGCCTGATGTTTTTTGAAGCAGGCTGAGTCATTATGTCACAGTGAGTGCTCCAGTGAGTTTGAGTAGTGCTGTGCATTATGGGAAGAAAGCCTAACCTTGCGCAGCAGCTGGATCTGCCTGATTCAACGTCTGTAATCTTGCCAAGCTCCAATCTACAACGATTGTGAGCAGCCCAAAGCAGTCCAATCAGAGTCCTTTAGAGGAGAAAGAGAAACAAGCTACAAGTGAGACGACAGCAGGAAGTTACTGGAAGTAAAGGGATTAGCATAGAAGCTGACAGCTTCAGTAGCAGTTTTTTCAGATCTGGAATGTATTTCTTTATTAAATGAAAAACAAACACCATCGCCATTACACTTCTGACATGTTTTGACAAGAGTTTGTTTTACGAAGTGGCTCAGGTTTGGCAATGCAGTACCCTCCTGCCTGTGACATCTGATTGGCCTATAATAAATGTCAATGTAGATTAACGGAACAATCATCTAATTACCTGCTTCTGGAAGGTTCTGCTCTCCAAAACACTTTCTATGGCCTCTTTCCCATATGGACTCGTGAATTATATTGAACGCTCCATCTGGAGTGTCAGGTTAAAGAAAGCTGGCACTATAATGAGATGATAATAATCCTTATCGTGAAATCGTGCCAAACACAGACTTCCTGGAGTAAAAATAAAGGACTCTGCCTGTGTTTTTATGTAAAACTCACACAATTACGTGAAATAATTTTACCTGTCAACAGCATTTACCTGACCGGTCATCTTAACCTCTTCTTTTTGAATGTGCAGTGCTGCTGGGAGGTCATACAGAAGAACCTCAAAAATACTGAAAATGCTTTTAAACTATTGCTAGTGAAGTTTGTACCACCACTTGGGCCTTGGCAACAAAATATGTCACCTCTGTTGACGAGCATGAGCATGGTCTATTACAGATCGTCTCAGGCTTGATGAGAAGATCAGGAACACAAATTACTGCATAAGACCAACAATATTGTTAAAAAGGGTGGGACACTGAATGGATTTCTAACATGTAAAACCAAGCTCAAAAGTCAAAACTGTCCTGTTTTTACATCTGATTAAGTGAGTCTGATTAATTCCCATAGAAGATGCTCTGCCTTGGAATAGATCTGTTATTGTGTGCTACTGGTGTTGCTGTCTTATCAGGACACTGCTGCTAAATTTATGAGTTATGAGCATGCCTCACGGCCATTATTAACGGTTACAGAAACAGCTGATTAATACAGCATGTGTATGCAATGTACCCTATATAAAAAGCACACAGCAACCCAACCAAGTGTCAGGGAATCTTGTGTACGCAGGAAGATGATCTGCTCCATTTATATCAAATTAGAATGTACATGTTGACCCCGTACACTCATGGCACCATGTCCTGGACTTAGTCATATGAGTGCGTCACATAAAAACACAAACACACACACACACTCGTGAGCCGGTGGGGGAGAAATGCTCTTATGGACCCTGTTCTGAAAGCAGGTTTGCCCAAGCTGTTTGTACTGGCAGGACTCCAGACTACAACCACTCACACTGTGACTGAGAGCACAGAGAAAATAAGAGCATTTTATGGAAAAAGCACAGATAAGAAGAACAAACTGTCTCAAGGAAAAGAGCAAATATTACAGGATAAGTGTAAAGAAGGAGACGCTTACACAACAAAGTGAAGGAACAGTAACGGGTGGACAAAAAACGGTATGGGGGAGGAGCACACAGGGGCATGTTTGGGTTCTTTCCTTGACCTCTCATTTCAATCAGGTCAAATCTGTGATTAATGGATTTTCACACAGGCATGAAATCACTCACCACTTCCCTGTGACATTCTTCCCTCCCTGTTGTCTGATTCCAGGCCCCGATCCCGGTTCAGGGCTGCTGGTGTCTCTCCGCCCACACTCAGGGTCACAGCAGACAGTAAACACAGAGCTAAGTGAATGCCTGTCAGGCCTCAGCTCAGAGGAAGAGGTTGGTTTCTGCACATCGCACAGAAAGCTTATTTATTTGCGCCTCTGTAAGCCGAAGCACACACTGAATGCTTATTCCACACATGAAGTTCACACTTGTTTTGAAGGATGGATTGTGGATAAATCTGTGTCAGACACAGCATGTACCAGGAAGAAAAGTACACCCATATGGCTCACATACTGGCTGCTAGATGCAGGATGTTGGATTCCTACAGGTATCCAGTATGCCAACATTTTCAAACTTGTTTAAGTCGATTTGGATGGTTAGAAACTTGTCTTAGGATTAAAATAGGCTGCTCTGGATGTTTCTGTACTCCACCTAAGTTACCTTTAAAAGTTACCTCCTTATTATTACAACCAAGTTACTCTGTTTTAAGACAGTCACATATAGTCATATATATATATATATATATACATATATATATGTATATATATGTGTGTGTGTGTGTGTATATATATAAATATGTTTGTGTGTGTACAGATATATATATACATACATATATATATATATATACATAAATATACACACACATATACATATACATATATACACATACATTTATACATATATGTATACATATATATGGAAATGTTATTTTAAGTTTATTCAACGTTTTCAAACATTTGAAGTTAATACATTCTTGAAAAAGAACAGCAAACTCACAACACCTGTTGCTTAAATTTGCAGTCCTCACACAGCTAATAAAGTTCTGTTAACATGGAGAAAACTGTATTTTTTTTTATTTGCATGTCATTTCTCAGGCTTTGCAAAAGTGGAGAGCTGAAGAGCATCTAGCCTCCTGGCTCAGACTCAATATTGAGGACTCAGACTTAGGCTTTTTAGGAACTTTTCAAGTACTTGGGCTTAAGGTACTGAGGACTCGACCTGGACTCGACTCAGGTGAGAGGACTCGACTCGTATTCGACTCAGATTTTTTTATGGTGACTCGGACTCGACTCAGATTTTTTTATGGTGACTCGGACTCGACTCGGACTCGAGCTTTGGTGACTCAACTACAACACTGGCTGATTCATACAGAAATCTTTCATTAAAATATGTTGTATGTGGAGCAAAAAATCTGTTCCATTGAAAACTTCCTGCGTTGTTATTTATTCTTTAATTATTAAAGAAATGTGGTCCAGATCTGACAAAACTGCTGCTGAGGCTGGAAGCATCTCTGCCAGTGGTTCTCAAATGGTGTGGCAGGGCACACTGAGGCCTTGAGGCAAATCACGGTGTGCCTTAAAATTATAAAAATTATATGACAACTTAAGTTGAGCATGAGTCCAGGCTTTAATCTATTAGTTATTTGTGTATATCTATTTATCTATTTATCGAAAAAAAAATCTGTTACAAAACAAAGAATGAAAGACTTTCTAATAAGCAGTATCACAGTAAGAGTAACGAATCATTCCCTCAGTTATTAGCTCACCTTGTTTATATATGTGACCTGCCAGGCTTAAGTGTGTCACTAAACTGATGATTACATACTGTACATGGAATCAGGTGGAAAAATCGTATTTTATTGCCCAAATCTTTTTCATGTTCTTTTTCAGAAATGTTTTGAGGGGTATCTTTTTTAATGTATATGTTTTTCATTGTCCAGACTTTTGAATTAAAAGCTCCCACGGCATGAATGAAAAACATACCTTAAAAAGAACTTTATATTCATACAAATCACATTTAATTTCAAAGATATTAACCAATGTCTAAATACTTTCCAAGCTCACTGCCTCTCTTGTAGTGACGGTCCATTGAAACAGAAGTAAAACAAAGACAGCATTTGACTCTACTGTAAAATGATACAAGTAAAGATGTTCAGTGATGATCAAGATATCAATTCTTTGGAGAACATTTATTTTCAAAGACCTTTTTTCCAGCAGTGGTGGTACTACTCACTGGTCACTTTATTAGGTACTCGTTGCTAGAAACTGGACCTCCTTTTGCCTTCGGAGCTACCTTATTTCTTGGTGGCATTTATTCAATAAGTTGCTGGAAACATTCCACAGAGATTTTGATCCAGATTGACAAAATCACATCACTCAGTTGCTGCAGATTTGTCGTCTGCACATCCAAGATCAGAATCTCACTCTCTACAAATTCCCAAAGGTGCTCTATTGGATTAAGATCTGGTGACTGTGGAGGCCACTGGAGTACAGTGAACTCACTGTCAAGTTCAAGAAACCAGTTTTAGATTATTTGAGCTTTGTGGCATGTAGCATTACCTGCTGGAAAGGGCCATAAGGAGATGGACATACTGTGGTCACAAAGGGATGTACATGGTCAGTAACAATACTCAGAAAGGCTGTGTGATTTAAACCATGCTCAGTTGGTCTTATGGGGCCCCAAGTATGCCAAAACAAAAATCCTCCACACCATCATACCACAAGCAGCAGCCTGAACAGTTGATATAAAGGCAGGATGGATCCGTGCTTTCATGTTGTTCACATCAAATTCTCACCCCACCATCTGAAGACCTGGTGTGGACCTCTGCTGCTGCAGCCCATCTGCTTCAAGGTTTGACCTGTTTAATGATAAATGAACTTTATATAGATCTTTTCTCAAAGCACTTTTACACAGCAGCTCACATCTACCCATTCACTCATTGATGGTTGGAGTATCTATGTCAGTTCTACATCAGCATCAGCTTACACATTCACACCCTTTCATAGTCATTTTCATGCCACTGACGCAGCAGTGGGAGCAACTTGGGGTTAAGTGTTGTGCCCAAGGATCTGCAAGAAACCCTTAACCTTTCAATTACTGGCCAAGTGCACAATCAGACTGCACCACCAACGTTCACAGTGTGTCGCTGAGAAATATTCATCAAATGTTCATGACCATGAATTCAGAAAGGCGTTAACTGTCTGTAAAATGTCTGGTGGTAAACATGTAAAAAGGTTTTTATAGTTGCATTAAAAGTTGCCAGCACATACTGGTGGTAGAGATACACAGAAAATTGAGAAGAATAAAAGTCTTGGTCTTGGTAAAATATCCACAAGTACAGAGTCAATTCTACTCTGGATGGAGTCAAATCCCTGAAAGTGTTGATGCTGGAAACATGACTATAAATGATGTTTCAGTAAATCAAGGATCAGGATCATTAACCCTGAACCTTTCAGTCTGAACTCTGAACCTGGAAGTGACACTTGTGTTGTCAATCAAATCGCCCCTCCCCATTATTGGACTCGTAACAACAGACGCCATAAATCCACATTATGAAAACTGCAGTCTGACCTCTTCTTCAGCTGTACATCATCGATGATTAAGTAATATATATGTTAAAATATAAATATATTGATATGACTATAAAGTATTTTCTGTAAATAAGGTTGATTGTTTGCTCTAACCAAACATAGCATCTTTATTTTAGCTCATTTTTCCCATTAATGTGTGGTAAATAGATACAGCAATGTTTAGACTTTGCAGTGTTAATATAGGGTTAACACTTTGAGTAAGTCCATTCCTAACCTTACATGGAAGTGCTGATCAAGTCAAACTGTTAAAGTTACAAAGAGTTCAAGTTTAACTCCAAAGAAAGTCAACAATTGCACATGATGATTGTTCAGGTACTGACCGTCTAAACTAGAAAAAACTGCACTTTGTGGTGTGGACCCATACAGACACTTAAGAAGTGTTAATATGACTCTGTCAGTGTTAGTTTGTCAATACAGATGCTGCTGTGTATTTATTATGATGAGATTGTGTTTTGTGACCTCTATATCAGCCTCTTCAAATGAGGCGTATACGTGCAGAACCTTACAAAAACATATCCAGGGTTAGTAGTCCCTATATAAAGTGGCACCATGCCTGATCCATCTGCTGACAAACGGAGATGGTTTGGATCCTCATGGGGACGAACTGAAACAATTCAATGTCTGTTGGCTTTCTTGTTTGCATTACTCCCACTCAGGAATCTGTGCAGTAGTGCATGGCTCCAGCTGTCCAAGGCCCACGGCTGAGATGAAGCTTGCAAAAAGAGGACAGAGATTGGTCCACTGCCCTGTCCCAGAGTTTCTGAACATACAGAGTGGAAGCAGCAAGGCCCACGGCTGGTAGGGTATTGAATTATTACCTTTCATAATGATGACGTTTTTTTTTTAAAAAACCAGGGCTTAAAAATACCTGTCAAAAACATTCCAGCCTGCTTGGATATGGAAAGCTTTGCCGTAAATGCCACATGAATAACAGCTTTGAATGGAAGAGATTCAGCTGTGTATGTGCTCTAATACTGTAGTGTTTTCTTTAAATCGTATTACATCAATAACCAGGATGCAGGAATTTCCTCTCTATCAGAGTAAGCTAAGCTGTTGATGTGGAGACTAAGACCCTGTGTCCAGCTACGCAGTGGATATTTCCCAACAGGGGCAGCTTTGTGGGATTGACACAGCTCAGCTGTATTGTGACGACGCTGGAGTTGCCTTGTGTGGCCTTTTGTGTTGTACTTATAGGAGGTGGCGTAAGAAAGGAACACATGACATTGGTTTTGGACGATGAGAGACCGGAGGAGGGGAGCAGACCTACTGAGGTCAAAATTCCCATTACTTTCAGGCTAATCACAAAAACAAAAACAAACTGGAACCACAGCATGGTGGTTTTATGCCTCGGAGAGTGAAAGTGCAGTGATGAGCCACTTGGATTTGACCTCATCACTCAAATCAGGGAGATCATTAGTGAAAAGTTGGACAGAAATACTTTTTTAATAACTACTGGTATATGAAGCCCACAAGCATGGCATGATCATAATATCCAAGTATTTTTGTCCTTGAACAAGGCGGACTTTCAAGAAAATCCTGCAAAGCATTTTAGAGGTCATGATGTCCACAAAACTCCATGACCTTGAGCTTTGACCTTTAAAAAGGAGACAATGTGTCTGTGTCATGTTGAAATGTGTGCAACGCTGGGCCACAGACCGGTAAGAGGACGTAGATTGTTTGGTACCGGGCTGTAGAGTGATAAAAATTCTTAATTTAATTTCCCTTTATGAATAACTGCAACCTCAGGGGTAAAAACACTTGGAGAGCTTGGAGAGATTATCTACATCCACACACATGTGGTCAAATAAAATTAGAAGAGAACTAGAAAGAACTTGGAGAGTGCAAACCTCCGTCAAGGTAGCTCACAAATTGCTGTTATGTCTGTTAGCAATAGTTCTGCAATAGAGTTACCATCATAATATGATTCTTTGAACATGAAAACCCACACTTAGCACTTTGAATCAAGTTGATATCATTATTAGTTAGACAGTTATTAAGCAAAAATGATTGTTTATTAATGGCAGTTATCTGGAGCACCACCAAAATCTAATCATTACTAAAGTTGGGCCATTGCCAACATCTCCTGAAAATTTCAGCAAAATCTGTCCAGTAGTTTTTGCGCAATCTTACTAACACACAAACAAACAACAAACAAACAAACAGACAAACAAATGCTGGCAAAAACATAACCTCTTTGGTGGAGGTAAAATAGATCTGAAGAACAGTATTGCTATCAGCTTTGCTTGCACACATACTGTAGTTAAAGTGGATTGTTGCTGAATCGTTGATGTAAAGGGTTATTCATAAAATGACTCATAATATCACCTTCTTATTTGGGGCATCAATAATCACTAACCCATGTCTCTATGCCTATTTCATCCTGATCTATGTCTGCTTTGGTTAATTGTGACTTTTAAAAGCACTGCCATATGCAAGGACACATGTACTTTTAAGTCTGTGCTTTTTATCTGTCTTTGGAGGGCAATGTACTTGGATTCATGATATGAAATTGGTGTTATGTTCTCTGATTTTTTTCTCTTTAGTGAAATAACCTTGCAGCGCAGCAGGATTACCTGATTTAATATCTGTAACCAGACAGATCCATCTTGCCAAGCTCCAATCTACAGTTACTGTGAGCAGCCTTAAGTGGCACGGCCCAATCAGCACCCTTTGGAGCAGGAAGAGGAAGGAGCTACGAGTGAGTCAACAGCAGAAAGTGACTGCCTGGACAGAGATTAGCATAGATACTAACAGCTTTAATGGCAGTTTTATCAAATCTGGACCATATTTCTTCATTAAATATGAAACAAATAACAAACCAACTTGATCATCCAATCCCTTGCCAGATATGCTATTGAATGGTTCTTTCCATTCCCAAACACTCTCTATGGGCTCTTTCCCAGATGGACTATTCAAATATATTCCATGATGTGTCAGATTATAAAACAACAATGCTTAACAAGTCAGTATTTTAGTACAAAAAGAAAGAAAAGAAAGAAAAGAAAGAAAGAAAGAAAAGAAAACTCCCCTCCCTTGTTGATTGATGCTGTATTGAAATTTCAGAAAGGTTCTAATTTTAGGTCAGGTCTTAAAAATATGATTCCTAAAAGAATGTAGGAATCCTTGTATGTCATATCACTCCGTACCATGTCATACAGCATGATGTACAATCATACTGTAAGGCACCAATGCCATCTTACACGCTTTAAGGTCCCATGTCCATGTGTGTTTGACCATTTGCATCATGTCTTGGGTGTCTGTGGAGCAAGGATTTGATTTGAGCTGCGTAAAAAACAATGAAAAATTTCATCTCTGTAGAGAGTCAGATGCAGCTCCTTTTCCCTTCCCTTTGGGGCGGGAGGCTCTGATAATGAGCTCTGTACTGATTGGCCACCCAAATGATGTCTCATGGGAGGGGGAGGAGGGCTTGTGGACCATGAAGCAGACTCTCAAAGCAGTCATGGTTTCTGACTGTGACGGGCACAAAAGACATATGTAGTTGGAGGCTGTATAGCTATGACATCATAAACCCAGGAAGTAAAGAACTGAGTGTTTTAAGGTGCATTTTCTTGATAAAGGCATAGAGGGTTTAGTAAGAGGTGTCATGTCCCTCAGCTTCCCAAGCCCCTTCTTACAGTATTAAAGCAAAGAAAATTAATTTTGCAGGACATGTGACCTTTGGATGAATTAAAATTCACCTTAGGTAACTCTTATTCTTACATTCTGCTCACCCCTAGATTAGAAATATATTAAAAAGCAGCACATGATAAACCAATAACAACCTCTTATCACACAAACTAAAGATATTTCCTATTTCACACATTGTTCAAGTGGTGAGAGGAACAACATGTAGCTCCTGCACAACCGTCACGGCCTACGGCCACAGCATTTAAAATTCAAATAGAGCAGCACAAATGAGTTATTGAAACAGTTGAGCTTACTCTGGGGCATGCTGCATCGTTTGCCAGAGGCTGAGAGCTCAAACTCAGCATAAGGAGTATGCGATGGGTCCGACAATATTCTCTGTGCTTTTCTCTGAACAAACTGCTCATGTATTGACCCATGGGACTGCTGTTTTTTTCCACTGCAGTCTGCGCTGAATGAATGCCACTCTCATGTTTGTTGTTAAGTACAAAGCCAGAGTCTGGACTTTGTGTTGCCAAGTTGGCGACTTTCTCGCTAGATTTGGCAACTTTCTAGATCCCTTAAGTGGCTTTTATTCTGAAAATATGCCAGCTGCATTTTGTCCAGGGTTGAACTCTGCTTTCTTGAGAAAAGGGAGCAGACAGTGTGGACTCATTCAGTCAGCTGTGGCTCCAAAGTACAGGAGGAGAGCAACAGTAACCTGCTATGATCACTTATTGGTGTTGGGCAGTAGCTTAGGCACTGATTATATATGACGTGGTAATATTACATTTGAGTGTCTTGTGTAAGGGATTACAATATCTTTACAATATGCAATTACTTTTTATGGTAGTTCAGATGCTTAATTATTAACGTGCTCATGCAAAGACAAGCTAAAACACATATGGACCAGCATGAGGAGCCACATTAATTTTTCAAATCACCTTAAATTGTAAAATGGGATTTTTACATTATTTCACAGAATAGTAAGACAGCTCAACACTCAACAAAAGAAACAATAGTACAACCTTTATCTGAATTTGTCACAGTTTATTTAATCTGTTTCTTCTTATAAATGCCTTGGATTTCTGACTGATGATTCGATGTCCTTTACAGCTTCATATTGAGCAACTTGTAAAGGAGCTGCAGCTGGGCTGCAAAAGAACATCTTGTTGCTGCTACTTTTATGCCTATGCTTTCTTATGGTGATGTTTTATTTATGCACGCATCTTCTCAATGCCTTAAGTCTTTGGATACAGATTATCATGGAGCGTTCAGATTCATAACAAATCTCAAGGCACAAACTCATCACTGCACTCTGTATGATTGAGTCAGCTGACCCTCACTGGCCACTCCAAGACTGAATCACTAGTATGTCCTTACAAGGCTGTACTTCATCTGCCTTCTTCATACTTAAGTAATTACATTTAAGTGGAAAGCACAGTAGCTACAGTAGACGCTTTGTGTCTCAGTTACAAGACTAAGTCTTACTATCTGTCCCCAAAGTTCATCTGTAAATTAGTGAAAGAAACTTCAGACGCTCCTGCAGACTGGAATCTGCTACAGAAAAAATTGGGTTGAAGGGGCTGGTGTAAATAAGTCTTTTTAAATGCAGATTTAGGACATTAGAGAGGATGATGCTTCTAGTGAAGGTGCTTTGACTCTTGACTTTCAGCTCTGTGCCTCTGGGTTGATTGGTTCATTTGCATTTTTCTGTGTTTGTAATTTCTGTGTCTTGTTCTGCTGCCACATCTTGGCCAGGACGATCTTGTAAATGTGATTCGTAACCATGATGTGGCTTTTCAAGTTTAATAGATAATTTATCATAACATTTATATTTTAAACTGAAATTAAAATATTGTACTGCAAAATATTTATTCACTTCAAAAAGTTCCCATTCTGCTGTTTTTGAGGTTTTTTTGCCCTTTAGTGTGTCTCCTCCATGTTACCGAGCTCTTCTGTAAAAAAGAAAAAGAGTCCACAGCATCAGGACCTCCCTTCCTCTGCATGTTTATGGCACTGGCAGCTACCCAAAATGTCTCGTTCCCCTGGCCTCCATGAATAGACCTACCAGTGTGACATCATACCTCTGTTTTGATCTCAGTTTGAGCCTACTGTCTTATGGTAGTGAGCCCAGTGCAGAGCGTAGATTTTAGAGTGAATGCAGAGTTGTTGAAAATTTGAAGCCTTGTGTTGAACCAACCAATTAGTAAAGAGTTGACATGTAAACCAATCAGAGTAGACTGGGCCCATGTGTGGAAAGGGGTCTTAAAGGGGCAGCCTTGCCCAGCAGCTGAATCAGCCTGATTCAATGTTTGTAATCATGAAGATCCATCTTGCCAAGCTCCAACCTACAATGTTTGTGCTCGGCCCAATAGGAGTCCTTCAGAACAGGAGGAGGTTGTAGCTATGAGTGTGACGACAGCAGGAAGTGACTGCTCCTACAAAGATTAGCATAGAGGCTAACAGCTTCAGTTAAGGTGTTATCAGATCTTGACAGCATTTCTTTAATAAGTGAAAAACAAATATCAACACTAAGAGCTTATCCATAGTAAGGATATTTTTGCTCCTCTTCTGATATGTTTTGAGGAGTTTGTTTACAAAGTGGCTCACGTTCTGTAGCACAGCAGCGCCCCCCTCCTACGTTATCTGATTGGCCCTTACTGAATGTGACTGATGGCCCAAATACCATATGATTATGCTTCTGAAGGGTGTGTCAGGTTGTAGTTTTCAAATTTGAACTGACTAATATGTGAGTATTATCATCTGCACCTGTTTCGGCCGCTCAACATCAAAAACTAACAGTCAAAATAATAATAATAATAATAATAATAATAATAGTAATAATAATAGTAATAATAATAATAATAATAATAATAATAATAATAATAATAATAATAATTATTATTATTATTATAATAAACAAAGTGTAAGTAAAATAAGGCCCATGAAAGTACTGGCTGGACAATCAGAAGAAACATTATTTCCCCTGTTGGACATACAGGGAAACCTTGAGGGGTCTCCCCCTCTATCATCAGCTCTATCGTGGTTAGGTGTTTCCATTTTCATTTATCATCAGAACCAGCAGAACTGATTGAATTGACTGTTTCGAGTATTCACCCCAATGCTTTCTGATTACTGGGCTGAATTGCACTGAGTAGCAGTTCACAGCCAAAGAGCAATGTCACAATTACTGCCCCTCTCCCCTCCCCTGAGAGTACAGCATTGAGCTGCTGATGCAGATACATACAGCCCAGTGGCTCCCTGAAACTCTCCTTTTTCTGCACCACGGCTGGTTTTTGTATTCTCACACTCTTTTTTTTGGCCAAGCATATCACCTTTCTCCATTGCTATCAAAAGTAATCTATCAGCGAAATATGGCTCCACCTCCTTTGGTTACTCATACTGCACTGTGTCAGCTTTCTGAACCAGAGAACACTGGCTGCTGCTGCTGAGGCCTGACCACATGCATGTTTTTCTCTTTAATATGTCACTCAAGTAGAAGTGCACATACTCAAGAGTATCATTATATGAATTTACTCAACTGACCCTTTGATCCTTTGTCAAGCTCCACCCTCCCCGGTTACTATTGGTAAGTCACAAGACTTATTTCCATTTCAAACAATTGAAACATTTATTCCATTTATTCACTTTTAATTATGTTTAATTGTTTATTAACTCGTCCTTGTTGGAATAAAATCAGAGATATAGTAAGATGTTTGAGAAGATTTAAAAATGATATAAAAACTTGTTGAAAGTGCTAAAAATGAAACCAATGTCAGATGCTAGAGATGTTGGCTAAGGATAGCTCTCCTCCAAGACAACTGAGGTATATTTTATATTTTGATTTGTCTCAAAAGACTTGCACTAACCATACAGTAAGCTGATGTTAAAGGACCCATGTCCTAGAGTTTTTGACAAATTATATGTCTTGGGTATCAAGAAATGACTTTATTTAAGTTAAAAACAGAAACAATTTCTGTCTGTAGAGGATCAGATGCAGCTCTCTTCCCCTCCCTTTTGGACACACTCATATCCAAGGGGGTGTGGGGCCTATTGGAGGCTATGATGATGAGCTCCGCATTGATTGGCTAATGGATTGGGGAGGATGCACACAATTAGGTTCTTGTCAAACTCACTGAAATCCTTACGCTTGCCCATTTTTCCTGCTTCTAACATTGATTTTGAGGACAAAATGCTGCCTGATTTTGTACCACCCACGCAGGGGCCATGATGAAGAGATGATCAGTGTTATTCACTTTACCTGTCAGTGGTCATTATGATATCCTTGAACTTGTACTCTGTACTTATAGATTATGATTTTATAGGATAAGTTGCTTTCATGGACACCTTTAAACCATGTAAATGTAAAAAAAAAGACTTAGCTCAGGCTATAGCTCAAATAACCAAAGCAGCTTGAAAACATTTGGTATGAGAGGGGGCTCTCTGATTGGTGGTTAAGTCCACCAAACAGAGAGCTGAAAAAGGATTCAATTGATAGTAAAAATGGCACTCAATGTACTGAGTATTTTAAGTATTCTTTGCCATTGTGTCATTTAAAAAT
Source organism: Cetoscarus ocellatus (assembly GCA_037902135.1). Taxonomy (NCBI): domain Eukaryota; kingdom Metazoa; phylum Chordata; class Actinopteri; order Labriformes; family Labridae; genus Cetoscarus; species Cetoscarus ocellatus. Next base: position 322,811 of record JBAMNC010000891.1, on the reverse strand, counting down.
GACAGCAACCTGAGTGTGTTAGTATAAAAATCCTCTAAATATTAATATTTGACCCAAACAAGGAATCCTAACTGAATACATGCCATTTGCGCTAAAACATATATTTATTTATTTATTATATATTTCTGTGAATATTTACTCTATTCTTGTTGCATTGGAACACCGGTGGCTTTTGCTAGTGCTAGCAGCATCTGCCATCTTGCTTCATCAGAGGTTGAGGCATCTCTGCTTAAATTTCCAGCATCCATATATCTCAAAAATATTTCTCTCTGTTTTTGTTTTTTTCTCTTCTTTTTGTAGTTTTCTGTTTTTGAACTCACATCCTGATAATTTGGATTGTTTGGGCATGCTACCTTGACTGCATTTCATGTAAACTTAGTTTGATATGATAGACTGTGCTCCCATTAACTCATGACGGTTGGAGGTGGGTGTGGTGATAGGCTGCAATAATGAGTGCTGATTGACATATTTAACAGCAATGCAAAAGGCGTTTGTGCTGGGCACCAGTCTAAAAATACATTTTCTCCTGTATTTTCCTGCCACAATGCTGCGCCCCCAATGCTGCTCCTGGCATTCGCCCTGCTCGCCTCTACAAACAGGCTGGCTGTGTTGGTCTAACAAACTTTATATCAAATCAAAGAGAAAATTTTAGTATCGTAAATGGTGAATGGACTTGAGCTAAAATAGGACTTTTCTAGTCTTTTGACTACTCAAAGCTGCTTTACACCGCAAGTCACACCTACCCATTCACTCACTGATGGTTGAAGTTTCTAGGTATGTAGCCCATCAGTATCAGCTAACAGAGTATCACACTAAGACCCTTTCATACCCACTTACACACCACTGACACAGCAGAGGGAGCACCTTGGAGTTAAGTGTCTTGCCCAAGGACACATCACCATGTGACAGCTGGAGCTGGGCTCAAACTTGCAACCTTCCAATTGCTGACCAAGTGCACAAACAGACCGCTCCACCAACGCACAAGCTTAGCTCGGTTAGCTATCCCATTCACTTCTCATGTAGCAGAGAGCAGTATTTCTTACATGAATACTCAAGTAAAGGCAAATTGCTGATTCAAGACCACTCAAAAGAGTACACATGCAGAAAATGGCTACTTATTTACAGTAACTAAAGTGAATGTAATTAGTTTCTTTCCACATTTTGCCTGAGTGAGTGACAGAATATAAATCATACAAGAGAAAAGTGTGGTGACTTCTCACTGGAGCACTTAAAACGCATTTAGGGAGTGAATTACGGAGGACCGCACATCATTACCTTCTCCTCACATGAATGATCGTGATTTCTAGCTCATTATTCCTTCTCACCCTGTTTCCCCTCCTGGTCAGCTGTTAATGACAGCAAACTGAAGGCAGGATTAACCTTAAAAGAGCTGCTTCCTTCCCTCACCTTCACGTTTGTCTGCAGCCCACACGCTCCTCTCCCTCCTTTGCAACTAGAACTGCAAAAAGAAAAACGAACTCACTGCCATTTAAGAGATGACATTTGTCAGAAAAATAGCACTTGAGTGCTATTCTAACTGTGGAAGAGCATTGGGGAATGTGTAAGAATAGTTGCCATGACTACATTGACATCATTTCTGGCAAACAGGATTGAGGGCTTCTCAATAGAAGGTCTGTGCAAATTCTGACCGTGCGTATGCATTGAAGGGAGTTCTTGTGGAAAGGCTGTGATCTGAGGACGTCCTCGAGCTCATCTAAGCTGATGTTCCTGTTAATATCTTGTAATGATGATGCACGTTGTTTGCATAATCTGACATCATCCAGTGCAAAGCGTGCCCAGGGATGGATCTCACCCACGCAGACAGGGAGGGGAGACAGAAATCTGTTTAAAGGAGCGTGCAGCGAGTGCGGGGGAGAAGGTTACAGTCCGAATAAGAGATGTGCAGTCGGGGGATAAAAATACAAATCACAACGACAGGGAAAGCCTGCCTACTGTAACACTCTCCATTCAGTATTCATGGAAATGTGACACATTCCCACAGCAATGGATGGCTCTCACTCCAAAACCCATTCCGTCCACAAGCACTGGCTGTTCATTTCACGGCCTAATTGAATTTCTCTAAAAGTCGATCTGACTGCAAGGGCAGAGCTCTGCCATGTAGTGCTCCGTCTGAGGTGGGACAGCAGCGGCAACACTGTGTGATTTTGTCTCTCTGCCTCTGCCATGCTCATGTTATTAAGCCTAATGCGACTCTGTTCTGTTCTGCAGGCTGTTTCATGACAGAGCGCCCGGCATGCCAAGCATAATCCGCTGACATGAAACCAAATAGTGGAGCAGAATGGTATTTATATGGGAGGAGTGCAGCTGATCCTCTATTGTGTAACCTTCCTCCTCCTCCAGATGGCTTGATATGAATCTTTCCAGGGGTCAAAACAGTGTAACCCGGCTCAAATATAAAACCGCTGGGTGCTACATGGCATGAATACGACTCAGTATTCAACATAAAAGCTGTTTCAGCCCCCTCTGCAGATGCACAGTGAGGAGGCTAAGGCTCTGACTAAATGAGAAATGTCTGTTTGTCCATGCATGCAGGTACCAGAGAGTAGGGGGGCTGTGGACACGAATATTACCACTGCTTATATTAATGACATTCCAGGCTGTGGTGTGAAAAAGAGCCTCCTTCTGCCTGCCGCTGAGTTTGTAAACAACTCAGGAGGAAGCAGCATGTAAAACCCACCCCCAAGCACTCAGGACTGAAGACCACTGATGTGGACCAGACTGAAGACTAACTTCTTAAACTTTGAAATTATTTCTTACATGTTAGCTGCCCACTAGGTGCCAAACATACCAGGTATGGCTGTTAAATGATGAGACTGTGCTTATGAGTGTTATATATTAAAGGCTTTATTTTCACCCCACAGCTGCTCTAAGTCTCCATTCAGTGATGTGTGCGGGCTACTGATTGAAGAGCACATATTTTTTTTGAAGGCATAGCAAACTAATTAGCTTAAAGGTAAGTAATGTATAAACTTGAGATTTTTGGTCAAATTGATTAAAACAGCAGAGGAAACTTTTGGTACATTAACCAAAGTGATGAACATCCTGGCACCCATGCAAATAAAAAAAACACTGAAAATATTCAGCAAATTCAACAACCCTTTCAACAGAAGATAAATGATTGACACAAGACAATGTGCCAGCTCAAATACGCTCTTGGCAAAGCAGTTTCTGCCCCAAAAACAAATGACAGTGCAATCACAGAGACAACTGTCCAAAGAAGACCTGCTGCACTGCTTTGACTAGTGAAAGACCTGAATGGGGAGGAGATTAAACGAGAAAGATTTAAAAGATTTAAAAATTTTCATTGTCTTGAACATTTTATCTCAACATCAGTCTCAATTCTTTATAACCATACCTTATATTTCCTTTTTGCCTGCTTTCCTCATCACTTCCTAGTGTTTAAAGCAGGCATGGGCAACTTTGCTTACCATAAGGGCCACATTGTTTTGTCCTCAAAGCAAGAGGGCCATTTTTTTCAAGATACTTTCAACTTGACTGTTTACCATTTCAATCAATCATTCACTCAGTCAATCTTTATTTGTACAGCACTAATTCATAACAAGTGTTATCTCAAGACACTTTACAATAGAGCAGGCTGAAGACAAACTCTTTATTTTATAGGTACACATGTATGCATATATATGCATACAGTATATACATATAAAATACACATATACATACTGTATATATACAAATATATACATCCAACACCCAACATGAATCCTTATAGCCAATCAGGAATCCCCCATCATGGTGACAAGAAAAAACATCTGTTAAGCAGCAGGAAATCGTGAATGTGGGTCCCAGTCTCATGATGAGCAGCAAATCCACACGATGCTGTGTTGGGTGTGTGGGCAAAGGGAGGGAGGTGGGCAGAGACAAGTGGACTAAAGTAAGAACTAAAGCCAGTGACAGATCCATGGGCCAATCATAGACCTGTCTTCATCATGTTTGTCTCTGCTGAATATAAATTTATTAGAGGTTAGCCCCTTGAGATGCAACATCTCGTTTTCAGGAGGGTCCTCATTTCTGTATCACATTTGCAGACACGTGATTAACAAGACATCACTCAGTTCTCTGGATGGCAGAGGTACCTCTGGTGTCAAAAGAAGTTGGCTGGTAACTGGCTGAAAGTTTGCTGGTAACATGCTGGAGGTTGGCAAGCAGCTGGCAGGGATGTGAAAATTGAAGCAGCTAGATCTGTACACTTTTCTGAATTACAGAAATAAGTTGGAAATGCTTCTTTCCAGTTCAATGTACTTGTCAAAACATTGCAGACCACTTTCACATAAAAAGAAATTAAAAACAACTGAAGCTCATTCATGCATTTCAAAGACTCCTAAAATATTTGCTTCTACATGAAACAATTTTCTTGAGGTAATTGGGGAGGGGCCTTGCATTGGTCTGCATCTGGGGCCTCCAAATCACCAACATCGCACTGTGATAAATCCAGGTGCCTGTGCATGGGTGCATGGAGCTATAAATTCCACAGAGCAGTGCAATCTTAAATTTCTGTCTCTACAGCTCTGCTATGAATACTAATCAAGCCCCACTGTCTCCTTCATAGTAAAACTGTATCTCAGGAACATAGCTATAAAACTTCTGTTCCACACAGGGTCACATTTATACAGCTGGTAGACAAAACATGCAGAGAGAACTTATGTACAGATTCAATGATGCTGCAGAGACTGTTCTGTATGAAGGAGAGGAGCTCAGGAGTCAACAGTGGTTCACACTGCTGATGAAACTGCTCTGAAATAAGAGAGAAAACAGCTTTGAGAAGACTTAGGAAAAGTCTCTGCACTCTGTTTCCATTTCTAACAAATAAAGATGTTTTATGATAAAGACGCACATCTAATTTTGGAGATGATGGTGACATGGACATGGTGCCAACAGGAACTATCCCACATTAGCAAGAAGATACAAGGAAGAGCAGATCAGAACCATATGTGCTCAATGTTCAGTGTGAAAGCTCAGTTTAAAGGCAATAGACCAAACTGTTGATGAATCGTGTGCTCCTGTGGTAAAATAAGGCCCCAATTACACGACAATGAAAACGACTGAAAACAGAGAGTTTTCGATGTGTTTGCGCCTCCTGTTTACACAAGAACAGTGCCTGGAGTGCCTGAAACTGCAAACTTTTGAACCAGGGTCCAGAGTGAAACATTTTGAAAACATTTTGGTATCTATCTCCGTGTAAACGAGGATCAGCGTTTTCAGGGAAAACGGTGACACGGAGCATGCGCAGCACTCTTTCACATGAAGGCTGCACGCGCATCCCAGGAACAACAACAACAACAACAACAACAACAACAGCTTCGGCCGTCTACCAAGCAGCATGTGTGCTGTTTACTGTGCTTGATTTGATATCCAGACAAAAATATCCAGATACATTTGTTGTCCAGACAGAAACTCCCCCGTCTTCGTGCGTCCACTCGCCATTGTTGTTTGTGAAAAGTTTGTCTTCACCGGAAGCATACATGTGTTGTAACACCGCTGTTTCACCGCAAACGTACATCGCCAACTACTGGCCTGGCATGCATGCAACAGTGTTTTCAGTCTTTCACGCGCAAAGGCCCACTCTGTTCTGATTGGCCTTTTCTGTCATAATTTGTCACTTCTGTGTGGTTTAGTTCCATATTTTCAGTGATTCTGCTGCACTATTTACACATTCTATCTGCACTGAGCTTGCCACCCTAAGCAAATGATCTTAAATTAATGATGTAACAGAGGTATGACATCACAGTGGTAGGTCTTCCAGAGGGAAGCCCTTACCCTTATACCCTTTTGGACATAGTGCATTTGGTGACAAGCAGAAAGGGGCAAAGCTGGCAAAGATAAAGAACCATGCCATTTAAGGTACAAATTATTCTGAAATGTTACTATATAAAATCAATACATTATTTCATTTGGTGCAATTTGACTCTGCTATCGTCTACAGCCAGTTGTTTAAAAAATGTTTCCATGTGGAGTATGTGTATTTAACTTTTACAATAAAGCCTAGCTGCCATGCCATGGTGGCAACATTAGATTAGGTTAATGTGTTGCAAGGATTGGGCAACTTTGGTCACCAAGGGGACCGCAGCAAAATTATCTTCATTGCCTGAGGGCCAAGTATTTGCAATTTGAAGGGTATCAAGTGGGATGAGTATATACCTGTCAACCTACCTGTCATACCTGACCTTATCAACATTTATAGAAATCAAAATTCAAATGCAGTCAGCAATATTTTCTCTAATGTGCTTAACACAGACTTCAGTCCAGTTTCGCCTATTTTGATGCAAGTTACAGAGCATCTACATGTTATTAAAGTAACTTTTACTGGAAGTTTTATTTTCGTTTTTGCCAAATGCACCAAATGGAGTTTCACAGAAATGCTTACAGCCAATTACAGCTCTATTTTCTTGAAAGATTGCTTTTTTAATGTTATCATTGCATATTTCACCACATTTTCTTCATGATCAAGCATTTTGATATTTATTCCCTCATTTAGGGAGTTGGAGGGTCACATGCAGCCTCTGGGCCACTAGTTGCCAACCCCTGTATTACACAATGTTGGAAATAAATCTATAAGGTTTTGAGACTTAATTGAAGATGGACAAGGAAAAAAGTCAGCATTTGCCTTGAGTGAATTCATTTGTTTGTCTATTTATGCAACCATGAGACATTCTCGAGTCGGGCTGATACAGCCTATTGTTATGTCAGACTTTGTTATGAATAAAAACTGCAGAGATGCTCGCTCTGCCACTGGATTGTTGCCTTTTCTCAGTCTTTTACCCAGTCCCCCTCTCGGTTTGTCTTCTTAGCACTGTCACCATCCTCTTTTGTCTGGTCTGGTCTGGTCTAGTCCAGATGCAGGCTTACTGCCCTCATACAAGTCTATCCAGCAGAGCTGAAGAGCTGCTGGTTTGTCCCAAGCAGCTCAACATTGAGACCACAGTTTTAAGGTGGAAATGTGACATCCATTATCTATACTGCTGATCCCTTTCAGGGTCATGGTGGCTTGAGCCTATCCCAGCTGACAATGGGAGGGAGGCGGGGTACACCCTGAAGCAGCTGCCAGCCGATCACAGGGCCAAATAGAGAGACGGACAACCATTCACCCCCAAACTCATACCCAAGGGCAATTTAGTCACCAATCAACCCAATGAGCATGTTTTTGATCTGTGGGAGGAAGCCGGAGTGCCAGCAGAGAACCCATTCATGCACAAGGAGAACATGCCAACTCCACACAGAAAGGCCCTGATTGACAGGAGATCAAACCAGCAACCTTTTTGCTGTGAGGCACGTGCACTACCTGCTGCGCCATCATGGTGACATTAGGTGGTGGTCTAATAAATTTAAGCACTGTGTGTGTGTGTGTGCACCAGTCGTGTTGGAAATCATTATTAAGTCTAAAAAAATTTTATAAATATAGCTCCTTGTTGCATGAGTGTACACTTTAGTACACCTGTTCAAATTCAGTATGTACACTTCTACTTGTTAAGGCAACAAATCAGACAATTATATGGCAGCAATGTAGTGCTGATGAAAGTGATTAGACTGAAACAAATGAGTGTCTTGTGGATCCAAAAATACTTTTAAAGCTGGAGTGTCTTCAGGGTTAATTCATGTTTCAAGTTCATACTTGATGAACGATTGTCTTTTGGGGAACACATCCAGTATGAGGCTAAAAAGTTAGAGGTCTTACTGGGTTTTTCATTACAGAAATAAGTCCTGCTTCTTTTTATGTAAAAAAGAGGCTGGTAGAGGCAACCTCCTTACTTTTGCTTTATTATAATGATGTGTTTTAAATAAATGTCTCTGCTCAGTCTTCACATGTTTGACAGTGTCATCATGGAGCTCTGAGCTTCATCACAAACTGACTCCTCTAAGCACTCGCAGACTCTCTCATTGATATATTTTTACAAATAAAGACAATCTGGGAAAGTTTTCAGACCTTTCCTCTCTTTTAATCCCAAAGGAAGGAGTACACAACCTTCATTCTTTGGACATTTTGCCATTTGTTGTTCCTGAGGTCTAGACTGAGATGGGAGAGAAAGCTGGTTCTCAGCTCGTCGGTGTAGATTCTCATTCATCCAGGTCATGGTCATCTTGAAGATTCAAAAACAAGGCAACTGGACTGTGTAGAGTTTGTTGGGAAGACGTTTCACTTCTCATCCAAGAAGCTTCTTCAGTTCCAAATGGCTGGTGCTGGAAGCAGGTATTTATCTTGCTAGAGGAGAAAACAACAACAAAGGAAAGGGAGGAGTTGGAGAACGACTCATAGAAACTTGTCACAGGGTGATGTAACCCCTGAGAGTTGTTACCCTGAATGGGTCGTTAACTCCCCCTGTCATGTGAGGTGTTGTGGTCACATGTGCCCAGGTGTGAATGTTTGGAGAGCTTTCTGGGGAGAGAGTTTAGCATTGCATTGTATGTGGCTGAGAGGTTGTGTCTGAGCCCACCACCTCTGTTAAGAGAAGGCTTCTCCAGTCTGGTGAAGATGGCTTCTTTAACTCCTCTTTCAAACCATCTATCTTCTCTCGCCAACACCTGTACATTGCTGTCCTCAAAAGAGTGTCCCGTGTCCTTTAAGTGAAGGTGGACCGCCGAGTCCTGACCTGAGGAGGTGGCTCTCCTGTGTTGAGCCATACGCTTGTGAAGCGGTTGTTTAGTTTCCCCAATGTACAGGTCTGAGCATTCCTCACTGCACTGGACTGCATACACCACATTGCTCTGTTTATGTCTTGGTGTTTTGTCCTTGGGGTGGACCAACTTCTGCCTTAGTGTGTTTCCAGGCTTGAAGTGAACAGGAATGTGGTGTTTGCCAAAGATTCTCTTGAGTTTTTCAGATATACCTGCAACATAAGGAATCACAATGTTCTTGCGTCTCTCTTCCCTTTCATGCTCCTTCTCCTTTCTTTTATTGTTCTTCAAAAAGGCCCACTTTGGGTATCCACAGGTTTTCAGGGCTTCTCTAATGTGTTTCTGTTCCTTTTCCTTTCCTTCCTTCCTTGTAGGAACACTCTCAGCCTGGTGGTTGAGGGTTCTGATGACACCCAGCTTGTGCTGCAGAGGATGGTGGGAATCAAAGAGTAAATATTGATCCGTGTGTGTGGGTTTCCGGTACACTTCCACGTTGAGACCCCCGTCTGCCTCCAGAGTGTACTGCACAATCCAAAAAGGCCAAGACATTGTCCTTAACATCTTCACGTGTGAACTTAATGTTATTGTCCACTGTGTTGATGTGCTCAGCTCCTTTCTCAGCTCCTTTCTCAGCTCCTTTCTCAGCTCCTTTAGCTTGGAAAAGGCTTCAGACTGATTTTAAAATGTAAGGCTTAATTACCCCAACTGCTTTTAAATCTTTGGTAAAAATATTTGAAATCCAGGCTGTCAGTGTGCAGTTGTTTTAAATGATGATTTATTATTAATTATTTTACTGTTTAACGTGTACTGTACGAGTTTGGGCAGCACAGTGGTGCAGCAGGTAGGTCAGGGCCTTTCTGTATGGAGTTTGCTTTATCTCCCTGTACATGCATAGGTTCTCTCCGGGGTATCCGGCTTAGAGCAGTTAAAAAGCATGTTTGTACACATCATGCTTTGTCAATATTACCTGTAAAACATATTGCATTGGCAGAACTCATAAAACTTTAAATGAAAAGCAAAGTAAGAGTATAAGAATGTAAAAGCTGAGTGACAATTAAATGAAACTGTCCCAAAAAGATGAACAGGATTAAGTGAAGAGCTGCAGGAAAGCCAGAAGTCTGTACCTACCTATTCATTTGCCCTGTAGCCTGCATTTTAAAACGAACTCTTTCATATTCAAAGAAGAGAAACAACAAGATAAGAAAGTGCTACATGATATCCACTACCTAAAATTGAAAAGGGTAATAAAAGGTCTGTTCTCTATCCTGCAGGAAAAAAGATTTGGAGCTTAAGATATGAAGAGAGCCCTCTTGGTTAGCCATGAAAGAGTGAAGTCACCTTTTCCAAAACCAGGGAGCTTTGAAGTTGACTGGAAAGAGTAGAATCTAATAAATCAACGTGAGCTCCCTCAGCGTTAGTCAAATAAGCAAAAGAAATGAATGCTGCCCGTGACAGCTTTCATTATCCTGCATGTTCACGAGCTGCTCTTTTGCCAGTTCTTTTGGTTCGATGAGCCAAAATCCAATTTCTTTCCATATAAAACATCTGCACCCCCCCCCCCCCCCCCAATGTTCTCTGTATTACTGCGCCTGTGATGTTACACATATCAGATTAAAATCCTCTGACCACATGTGGGATTTCAGCAGAGCTAGTGCACAGCCACAAAGGCGGAGAACAGAGAAAAGGATTTCACAGTTTTGTGAGGAGACGGGAGAAAAATGTCGATGTGAAGTGACTTCACTGAAACATTTGCATGAGTCATGCTAAAACATCTCACTTCATTAGTTGTGTTTACCTCCAGGTCCCAGCCAGACGGACTCACAACAACAGGAGGAAACTTACGCCACTCACCAGATCCATACTCTGCTGGAGAATAACAAATAGGTCATTGTTAAGCACCACCTCCCCACAGCCAAAACTAACACTAATGCTGAGTGGACACAGTGGGGGCAGGAGCTGAGGGATTCTGGGCCTGCTCTTGGTATTTCTTACAATGCTGGGAATTGTGGGAAAACTTCTGTGGAATAGAGCTGTGCAGAAATGAGACCTTAAATCCAGGAATGAGTCGGCTCTCTAATAACACAGGTTCCCTCATCCCAAAGTCTCTGGGACTTCTGTTTCAGTCTGATTTCTGAAATGAGGCTTTAGTCTCAAATCTAAAACATCAAATAAAACTGGAGGTGCCCCTGGTGAAAGCTTTTCATATCTAACAAAAGGTGAATGCTGAATGCTGAGGCTAAACGAGCCCTCAGAGCTTGCTAGCATTGCAAGTATAACTTTTTAAAGATTCTTGTTGTGACACCCTGGGGTACCACCAGAAGTTGAAGATCCTGTGAATATGAATTGATGTGTGCCACACCAACACCGTCTTCACTTTCGCTATTCATTTATTTATTTATTTAATGTTCGTTTGAGAGGGACATCATGCATTAATGAACACCAGTATACAATGCAGGACAGCATTGTGGTGCAGCATGTGCCTCACAGCAAGAAGGTTGCCGGTTCGATCCCCATGTCGAGTTTGCATGTTCTACCAATGTGTGGGTTCTCTCTGGACAGTCCAGCTTCCTCCCACAGACCAGAAACATGCTCAGTAGGTTGACTGGTGACTCCAAATTGCCCTTAGGTAGGAGTGAGAGCATGAATGGTTGTCTGTCTCTCTATGTGGCCATGAGATTGGCTGGCAACCTGTTCAGGGTGTACCCCACCTCCTGCCCAATGTCAGCTGGGATAGGCTCAAGCCCCTGCAACCCCAGAAGGGATAAGACGAAGAGATAATGGATGGATGGATGGATGGATGGATGGAGTATACAGTACAGATGTAAACATGCTTGAGTTAGCATAATTGCATCTGTTATCCCTTGGCACTATTTTGTGCAGTAAAGGCATGAAAAGCTCATAAATAACAAAAAAAACTGTGACTGATTTGTGTGCTCTATCAAATTTGTCTTACCTTTACCCTCTTACGTCACTTTTGACATGTGAGTAATTTATCACAGTCACTTTTTAAACAAGAAGTAAAAGAACAACTCAAAAGTAATAATAAAGAAATACACCAACAGTTAACAGATGAAAGTGTAATGTGGGCACTTTGTTGGCTTTGGAGTTACTTTTAAGCATATTACAGTTTTTTTTTTTTCTTAACGATTTGGAGGCCTCCTGAGTGATGTCTGTTTATGCACTAAAAACAAAGACAAGGACCAGGAACCAACTGCTTTTACCATGATGGTGTCTATTACTTCCATCATATTTCAATAGACTAAACTATCACACTGAAACAAGTAAACCAGCTGTTGTCCTTTGTACACAACTGAAAAAAGTATCAAAAATACCCAAGACTTTAAGTACAGTATAAATGACTTACTTTTGTTTTAACTGTTAGTTGATTAGATACACTGAGTGCTGCTTTGACTTGTAATTGCACTTTTACCTGAGACGTACGAAAATAAAAAAGTAAAATAGGACTTTTTCAGGTAAGATTTTTATTTTCGATGATTACATTAACTCGTCAAAAATTCTGATAGTATTCATTAATGAGGATTATCTTAATGACCCAAACATGCAGCATAAACTAAAAGGGCCCTATCATATACCCTGCACAGTGTTTTGGTGTGAAGTGCAGGCATTCTCTCTAATGTTTACCTTAAACAGGTGTTTATAGGCCTTGCACTCATGTTATTAAAATTGCAAATGATATGCCCTCCCTTTTGTGTCCAGGTGTGACAGCACTCTTAACTGAGCTTGTTTCACTAACAAGTGATACACAGCAGCACACCTCTATCGTTGAGTAACATGAAATATGCAATGATAACATGAGCATTTGTTGAAAAAAGTTGGTTAAACATTCACAACAGGACAGAGAGCATTTCTCTGTGCATGATTTCCATGTTCTTCAGCATGTGTAATACCCCCCAGAATAAGAAAAACACACACAGTATTAAATATTTTCATGCAATATGGATCTACATCTGTAATATTTGTTTATGTGCTCATGAATCTCACTGATAATTTGCTCATAGATAATAAAACAGGTTGTCCAGTGTATTTTATGTTCCCAATAGACAATATAGACAAGAGATAAAAAATTGCTTAAAACCAACAGGTATCTGATATACCATAAATAGGTCCATCATAAACACATGGAAGTCTGATCCTGTTGTGTTTAATGGGAGAATTTGATAATTAATGAGGTTTGATTTTTTACGCTCATGAGCAAAGTGTCTGACTTGTCTTTTGGATCATTACTTATGCTCTTGGATGATTCAGTGAATAAAAGCACTTTAATTTGAGAGCTATGATTTTCTTTAAGTGTCCTGTTTGTGTTCTTTGAATCTATTGGCACAATTAAAGGAGATTTATTAAATAATCTAACCAAAATTCAGACCAAACAGTGAACACTGCCTTGTAAATAGCAAAAATCCAGCCACCTGGCATGCACTGATTTAAAGAAAATGAGAGCTGATACTCTGATTGTTTGATCTGTATTACACTCAAAACTCGCATATGTATAATTAAGGCATATAATCCGTCCCCTGTGACTGGCTTTATGCCAAGAATCTGCACTGTCAAAATAGCCAATTTAGACAGACACAACCCAAACCATTGTGCAGCACGTGCTTTAAACAACACACTTCATGCTGCAAATATAAGACCCAGAGAGACTATTTTTAGACGACAAATCAAGAATCAATTGATAAAAAACAGAAGCCCTTTGTAAATAGAACCAACTCCGTACTCACATTTTGGATAGCCTACAAAAACACGTCATACCTGCAGCAGTCTGTTATGATACATCTTCAACTTAAAACCAAAACCTGTCTGAACATTTGGTCTTAGACACACATATCCTGTGCTGTGCGGCCCTGCTCTGGCAGCCTTGGTGTGTCTCCAAGGCCCCCATGGTGTGTTAAGTTTGTGCACAGGTCATCCATCACACAAGAATCTGTGTGGAGGGGGGAGTCATCTCTCACCCCCGCTGAGTCTCAATCTGGAGGCTGGAAGAACTCTCCATTGTGCCTGCAGCATCCTGCAGCCCTCTGGCTCGAATCTGACTGCATTTTATAGCACTTTGCTTTTGACACTGGGGTGTTGTTATGAGCTAAACATCCACTGTGGCATTTTGATAAACCTCCATATACATTTAACCCATGTAAACATTGTGTGACGTTTAAGGATCCACAGACTAGAAGGTGGAAGTAATGATACTATGCAAACAGAAAACCTTCAAGAGAGAAGAACTGCTTTATAAGAGTGATGAAACAATCCTTCTCTGCTTCACTCCTCTTTGTAGTCCACACATGCTCAAGCCAATTTTCTCACTGGGGATATAACAGACTGTCCAAAGCCATTCTGATGTTTGCTTAATGAATATTATACTTTGAAGCCCATACGTTTATTTTAGCTCAGCGGAGGGAGATGAGAGGAACATTTCCATTTTCTCATCCCTGCTGTCATGATTTAATAAGAAACATGGCTTAGACAACAGACTGTGTAAGTGAATTATTATTGATTCAGATAAATCATATACATCTCTGAAATATATTGACTCCAGGCTTGTGGGGAACATTCCTCCATATGAAACAGCTTTTATATCAGCAAACTTTAGTTTCCTAGAGGGCCACTATAATTATGTTTTCAATGCCAGAGGGTCTTATCATTACAAACCGTAATGTACTCTCAATAAAACATTTGAAATTACAGAAGATTTAACTGAGGAGGATATAGCGTTCATTCGAACTTGTTGAACTTTGATATTTTTAAGTTGGAGTAATGTAAATCTATTGAGTTTAGTGCAGAAATAACACCAGAATCACCAAGGTGGCCATTTTGACCCTCTTAGATTTTGCAGAGCCACATCTTTGTAGAAAATAGACCTATCAATCTATCACAATGACCTGACTTTTCCTGTCTGTATACTCTGTTGTAAGGTCACCCATAAGGGGGGTAAAGGAGAAAGCTTTCTGGGACCCTGACACTGAAGGGGGGCCCATGAAGGTCAGCAATGAAATGGACCTCTATATTGGAGCAATGATGATCAAACACGTTTTAAACTAAAATACCCAACATTACATACTGAATCAATAAAAGTACATTTTCTACTAACAGTTTTTCATAGATAGAAAGAAAGACAGCTTCAAACATACCCCCTTCCTCTTAAATGGTATGAGCCTGTATTTTCTTTTTACCTCTGCCAAGAAGGTTATGTTTTTGCCGGCATATGTTTGTTTGTCAGCAAGATCACACAAAAATTACTGGACAGATTTTGCTGAAATTTTCAGGAGATGTTGGTAATAGCCCAACTTAAAAATGATTAGATTTTTATGGTGATCCATTAGCGAACAATAATTTTTGCTCAATAACTGTCTAATTTTCAGGATTAGAAACCCAAATAAACTCACAAAAAAACAAGGTGAGGATCCAAAATGCAGATAAACAAAAAGGTTTGACTCAACCACTAAAACAGGATCAACAACCAAAAACTAATCCTAAACAAAAATTCAAATTATTAAACAAACAACAATCTCTAACAAAGTAACAATTAAACGCTGGTGGACAAAGGGGGAAACTCTAGAAGTAAAACTCAAACTATAAATAAACGTAACTTAAAGTTCAACAAAAGAAAAACTACAAACACAGGGAAACACTAGGTGTACAAGAATTAAAGAAACAAAAACCAGGGGAAGAACCCAAATGTAAATTTTAAACAAAAAGGTATAAATGAAAAAGAAACAAAGAGGGATCAAAAAACAACTAAAACTAATCTTTAACAAAAAGGTCTAAACCACAAAACAACAAACCCAACAAAGTATCACAGAAAACAGGCTCAAACAAAGAAAGGCAAACACTAGACTAAACTAAACTCAAAATATAAATCATAATCGCTACAAAATACAACACAAAAAGAAACTATCTACCAAACAAGGAGGAACACTGGAGGAACATGAATTACCAACTGGACGACACTGGAGACAAGAGTTTTGCCCGGGGAGTGTGACATGGAGACAAATGACCCAACAGAGACTAAATACACTGGGGAAACATCAAGTGCAGGTGAGACAATCACTCAAGTGTAGGGAATCATCATCATCGGCACACAGAAGGGAGGGCAGGAACACACCACAAGGAACACCGGGATTTCAAAATAAAACAGGAAACAGCAGACAAGACGCAAAACCTGTACACAAAATGGTAACTTAACCAAGATCAAGAATAGAATCAAGACTGCGAAAAGGAAACACAAGAGGTCTAAACAAGGAGCATAATACAAAATAAAACAGAGCAAGCCATATCATAACACTAATAAAGATATTAGCATGATTCTGAGTGCTAGGTGTGGGTTTTCAGGTTCATGAATCATATTATGATGGTAACTTTATCATGGAACTATTGCTTATAGATGTAACATCAATATGTGAGCTACCTTGGCAGAGGTTTGTGCTTTCCTAGTGCTTTCTAGTTTGTTTTTTTATGTTAAAGCAATGGTCACTAGGGTTGCCACCCATCCCTTGAAATACAGAATTACCAGTGAAAGCGTTGTGTTTTAGTGCCCATTTTACCAATCAAGGCAACGACGCATGACAGCAGATTGAAGGCGTACCAAGTAAAAGCTCAGGTAAAGGTTTTGTCAAGGGAAAGTTAAACACTGTGGAGAATCTTACTGTATCATGTTGTTGAACCAATGTAGTTTATTAAGTAGTTTTAACCTGTAAGTGGGTTAATTATGAGGCTTTTGGTGGCACCATGTACTGCTATGTACCAGCTTCTGTCCTTCGCTGATCAGAAGCTAATCTGAGCGATGCACGGGGGCAAAATTAAGCAATGAGATTAGCTCAAATGCAACAGAGGAAGAAGCAGTGGAGACAGCCAGCACAAATGACAGTGCCCCCATAACAATGCCAGTTCAAGAGCAGGAAGACAGAGGGGAGTTATCAGTGAAGGGCATGCATTCATTTTAATCATTCTCATAAAATGAAGGGGTCCATTTCTCATGGCTTTTTGGGGCCCAGTCATTTCTCTGTCTGGTCTATTGTTATAATGGAATTTTAATGATGTTATAAAATACAACAACTTAAAAACTGCCACAGACGCCGTTGGGACTTTATGTTTCTACTTTTTCAGATGCATTTTAAAAAGTTTAACTCAAATAAAATAGCCTCTCACAAAGTTTTTGCTCGCTGTGAATGGCAAAGACAAAGACCCATAAGAGGCCTTTCCCCATAACAGGGATTGGCAACTTTGGATAATTATGTTTTCAATGCCAGAGGGCCAAATCATAACACACTATAGTATACTCTCAATAAAACATTTTTAAATACTCAAGATTTAACTTAGGAAGAAAAATATATATAGCTTTCATCAGAACTCGTTGAAACTTAATATTTTTAAAGCTGGAGTAATAATTATGTATGGTTTTGACACAGAAATAACTCCAGAATCACTGAGGCGGTCATTTTAACTTTTGTAGATTTTGCAGAGCCAGCCCTTTATAGAAAATCAACCAATCAACCATTGACGATTACTTGACTTTTCCAAGCTGAGAACATACTTGTCACACACATTATGATTCCTGATCGTACAAATTGAATGTGTTTATTCCTACAATTTTGAGTCGAGGTGGATCTAATCCTGTTCTGAGATGATAAAATTATTCTTATCACACCTCACACCAGAGGATATTTAGGTAAGATCATCTTTAGAACTACAAGATGATTGCACCGTTGATGGATTTGGTCAGAGAGGGGCATTCAGACCAAAAATCAGGCCTCATATCTTGTACTAAGTGCCCCTCTTTGGCTGCAGTTATAACAAACATGACATATCACTGAGGTTTTCAGTCAGAAGGAGATATTCTTGTTTCTAATCTCCCTCCTCCAGAGAACAGACTATCTCCACTCTTTATCCCTTGTTGCCCTATCTACCCCCCCCCCCCCCCCCCCCCCAGCTGTATGATTCATGTGGCATTGTATTTATTGTGCAAACACACTGTGCAAGAGCCCATGTTAGGTAAGAACAGGCTGTGGCGTCAAACACCTTAGGACGGACAGGGGAGACGCTTAAGCTCTGCACTGCACAGCTGCTGAGAATCCATTGTGTAACATTGTATTTTCACAGTCCATGGACTTTATAATGACAAAAATATTATCACAGGTACACAGCAGGAGAAGAATGTCAATATTTACACAGATGGTAATTAGGAGATTCCATCTGTCTGATCAAAAGTGGATGAAATTGTGCTGTATCATAAACCAGCACTCTCACTAAGGGAAGGCTGTTTGGATACTCAGCTACAGCTGGCTCAGGGAACATCAAAATGTCATTGGTGAGGAGCAGGGACACGAGCAGTGCCAGGTGTGTCCCTCCGCCACAGTGACTGTGTAGCTCCTTTTAACCCAATAGTGGTATGAGCAGAGGCATATGTGATTTCATGTTAGTGGCAACTGTCGCTTTAAACATACAGATTATTGAATATTATCATCACAACGACGCCCTTGCACAGCCTTAGGATTCATTCTCGACCGAGTACAGCCTCTGAGTACTTAAAATAGACTAATCCAAGCATTAACAGGCATGTCAGCCTTTCACTCTTCATCAGCGTTAATGTTTGGTACTTTTGATTAACGACAAAGGAATATTGTTTCACTGCAAAGGTTGTTATCAAAAGATATTTACGGAAAAATGTCCTCGAATAAAATAGTCCCCAGCACATGAAAGGCAAAGCACTACCGTAAATAGAACCATGCGGTTGATTGAGCACAAAACCGTCCAATCACGGGGCGAGCTGTGATGGCCGTTGATTACGAAGCACCGCGCCAGCCAATGGGAACACGTTACTGGGTGTTGACCTCTGCGAGCCGCATCACCACCTCCTCCATGTCCGTGGCGGAGGAGTACTATAAAAACAAATCAGCCCAAGTTTTAAAGGGCAGAGTTGTAAAAACTCCCAGGCTGTGGGGAGTCGGCGTTCGAGCCTGTGAACCGGATTTCTACAATACCTCAAAGAAACAGAATCGCCTGGAGCACTATAACACCGTTTGTAACTGTTTTAGGGAGTATTTTCGAGAGGCAGTCCGAAGAATAACGTTTATTGGACGGACTTTGGCTGGTGTATGAAGGACCTGCTGTGAATTTCCATGTAAGTAGAGATGAATATCGTTACAACGGTTGTTCTGTTGGATAGAGTTATGCTTAATTTCGCTATTATGTTATATTGTGCCTCAAACTGACGCGTGCGTACGTCGACGACCGTTGGCCAGAAGACATTCAAACGCTGTAGCCACCTAGCTCATCTAAATGCCCCCTATGTTAGCCTGCTATCATTTAACACGGTCCAGATAAAACCGAAAATCATCCTTCGTCGCTGTCAATACTGACGCTATTTGCCGTTGGGTGTAGCGTCCACATATCTCCAGCCTGCTGCACACAGTGTCACGGCGAACAAACGCTGATAACCAGCTGGTCGAGCTAAACATTAACACTATCTGGCGTCCAGAGAGCTAGCCTGCTACGTTTCTCGTTCACGTTCACACCCTTCATTACTAGCCAATGCTAGCAGGAGAGCTGTATCAGAGTGGGACGTGATGAGAAAGCAAGTATTACATTTGCATCTATCGTCTTTAGTATAAAGAGGGGCGATTACAGGATCTGGCAGTAGCTTCAAACATATAGGGACATGCAATGCTCATTGAAGAGTCCAATCCTTGTGGAAGCTTTACATATTTTACGCAGAAATGCACATTTTTCTACGAATGCAGCGTAAATTTGTTCATAATAAAGCTGAGCCATAATACATCTGGGTATGCTATTATTATGTCAACAAGATATGAGCAGCAGGGCTCGTCACACTGTTTCTAAAGTGTATTATATGAACACTTGGATGCCATACCTGTTAAGGGAAAGGGCTTGAAAATAGGCTGCGTATTATCTCACAAGTAAGCCAACTGTTTGGATTATATATCATATATTTAATGAAGGAATAGATGGATTTTCCTTCATTCCTTACATGGATTCTTAATATATCATCCTGAGTGTTACGCGTACAAATGCAAAATAAAGGTAAGAGCTGATCGTCATTGGTTTGAAATAAACTTCAATGAAGCACAAATGTCTGTTTTATTATCTTATGGGCATGAAAAGGAAATTAAGGCTGCTTCAGCTCTCCTAAACAGGCTCTCAGATCGCCCTTGGTTATAATGCCATTCAGCCAGTGTCTTCTGCCCAGGCTTTATGGTCGTGGTTGGACTTTGAATGCGGATTATGTAACAGCAATTCTCGTCGCAGGCTCGTACGTGCTCCTCTATCTATTGTAGCTTAGTGCTTCAGATGAAGCAGCAGAAAAGCCTCGTTAGGTTATAAAGATGCGTCCTTCCTCCTCGATGCAGCCTTTAGGAGCTGTGCCTGGACATGTCCTCCTGCCAAAAAGACTCCATTGAAAATCCTCCCGACTGTTGACACCTGCTATCGGGTCCACCGCCCTCCGCAGAGGTCAACCACGCTTGCGTATTCAGTCCCAGCAGAGCGCCGGGGAACACACTGCTGACACCGTCTCTGAGTCAGTGGCCTCTGTTTATTTATAGCTGTTGATATTGTGCAGCTGAGATGAAGCACTGCTGGCACAGGGGGGAGTGAACGGTGGAAAAAAGGAGTACTAGGAGCTGGGTACATGCACAGATGGATTACACACTACATACAAATATAAACACAGGAATATCAGGGCTGAAAATACAGACCAAAAATAACATTTATCTTTTACCTGAAGAAACCCCTGCAAGTAATATATTTGTTTCTGCAGATTCTTAACAAGTGGGTTCCATAGTGTCGTAATTATGATCTGTGATTGAAATCATGAAGTGAGATTAATGTCCAATTGATGTCATGCTAAGAAAAATAAAAGTACCACAAACCAAATATTGGCAAAGTTTAGTCTGTAAGCATCACAAGAAGCTAAAAGTCCACCCACACGGTCTTTATGAGACAAAAACATTGGCAACAGAACTGTATGTTAAGCCTGATAACATTTTTAGTATTGCTGTGTTCTCGTATTAAAATCACAAGATTCATGATATAGGATTTGTGCAGATATCAGAGATTCTTACATTATAAGAATTATTGTAAATAATATTTTGTGGTCCAGAGGAAAAGTCTCCACTTTACTAAAACTGCCCTGTTCCTCTTGTTGTGACAGTTTGTGTTAAGAACAGATGTGAAACAAGAAAGTCGCTTAATTCTCTTGTAACTGATACTATTGATTACTAATTGTGAACATTCAGTAAAATGGTGATGCATTATGGTGCACTCAGAAATTTTCCCAATATTTAAACTGATATTTTGTATATATATTGTGAAACTTAGGATTGCACAATGATAACAGAAGATATTAACCTAAAAAGTTGATCGACAGATCAATGAAAGTTTTGCAGATGTTATATTGAAACAAATTGGCCACATAGATACAATTATTCTATATCATATTGGCAGAATATAAAAATGTACCATATTGGTTTTGTTCATCAGTACTGAAAGTCCACTTTTATAAAGTTTAATTTGCTTTAAAATTAAAAGCTATTTTTCTGGCTTCACATGTTTCCAACACTAATAAATTGTTACCATGAAAGGAGCTGGTCAATTTTAGTAAAAGGGAGGCATGACAAAATATAAAGGTCAGTGATGAGTTTTGAAATCTCAGCATGTTTGATATCAGCAAAAATCCAACATCATGACTTGTATGGCCTGATTATTTGGCTGTAATTATGGGCAGAAACTTTCTATTAAACTGTTTTCTGACATTTTGCAGATATGGTGCATCCACGTTAAATCTTAAGCATTTCAGTTATTGTCATTATCACAATTAAGTAAATTAATAATCTTTTGATAAGAATAGAAGTATTTCAAAATTGCACAGTTAAGTAGAAATGACAGAATGGGAGCCAGTTTACTCACTTTTTCAAATGTTGGCAACAATTTCAATACAAATTTGTAACTTTTTAATTGCTAAAAAATATATTTTGTTTCGAAAAAATAAATGAAGCAACCAAAGTCAATTTTTTGTTTCAGATAAATGTTGCCTATGTTTGGAAAAGTTTGAGACTGTTGCTCGTTTCACCCATGGGTCTAAACGATGCCAAAGATGTAATGCAGTTTTGTTATTGGTTAAAAAAAACTCTAAAGAGTTCTAAGAAAGTTAAACAGTAATACTTTCATCCTCATTTCCAAGTGTTGCCAACATATATATATATATATATATATATATATATATATATATATATATATATATATATATATATTTATATATATATATATATATATATATATATATATATATATTTCCCAATATGTATCACAAGATATTGTGATGTTGTGAGCAGTATGATGCATCACAGTTTCCTTAAATAAAGTCAAATTTTCAATCTTTCTTGGAGTATTAAGAACTCAGTGCTGTATGCAGTAAAACAGTCTCTAGAGTTAATAATACAAACATGGTCCCTGCAACGTGGATAAATATTTTCTGTTCTTGTGACCAAAATAATAACAGTTAACGTTGCAGAGGAGATGGTGGACCAAAACACAAATGCCTAAACTAAACATTTAAATTGGATTACTGTAGATGGAAGTTCATTTCTGCAGGCATTAAGTGGCTTAGTATCTTTCAGTTTATTGAAGAGGCAAATTTATATTTACAAAATTAATATTATCTCATCTTTTATTTTATTTTGTTTTGAAACATATTGATGTACATTAAAAAGCCCACGTTATATTTTTTTCATGTTTCTTTTGCCCTTTAGTGTGTTTGATCTTGATAGTTTACTTCTGCCTCTATGCACAAGACAAAAGGTCTGCGGCATCAGAAGTCCTCCCTGTTTACAGCGCCAGTAGCTGCCTGATACAGCTTATTCAGTGCCCCTGGAAATAGACGTCCTGTTTCATCAGTAGTACAAGCCCATTTCCTTAAAATAGCAAGGCCAGAAGGAATGATGCAGCGCTGTTGGAAAACGCACAGTGCAGCACCACAGAGTCGAACCAGTCAACCAGTCAGAGCAGACCTGGCCTGTGTGAGAAGGGGGCCTTAGAGTGATTCAGAAAAAGCATAACTTAGCTTTAGCATCAGCTAGCTTTTGTTACTATATGTTTACAGAGTAAATGCTCTCTCAGCAACTCAGTAATTCTCAACATCTCCTGTTTTTTTTTGTTGTTTTTTTTATGTTACAGGATCCTGAACCTAAACCTGCTGAAGGAAGGACATTCATCTTGGCAAGAAGCTTTCAATCAGACTTTCATTACGCTGATCACTGCTGCCTTGGAGGTTTTTGCAACACTTGGAAAAAGCAACTCTGTGACAGAAAAAGAATCACCCTTGCCACTGAAGCAGCTATGCAGCTTGAAATTCAAGTAGCACTCAACTTTATAATTTCCTATTTATACAACAAACTCCCTCGACGACGCGTGAATATCTTTGGAGAGGAGCTTGAACGACAGCTGAAGAAGAAATATGAAGGCCACTGGTATCCGGATAAGCCATACAAAGGTTCAGGGTTCAGGTGCATTCATGTAGGGGAGAAGGTGGACCCTGTGGTGGAGCAGGCAGCCAAAGAAAGCGGACTGGACATCGAAGACGTCCGGAATAATCTCCCTCAGGACCTAAGCGTGTGGATCGACCCCTTTGAGGTCTCATACCAGATTGGGGAGAAGGGACCAGTCAAGGTGCTATATGTGGATGATAACAATGAGAACGGGACAGAGCTGGACAAGGAGATCAAGAACAGCTTTAACCCCGAGGCCCAGGTCTTCATGCCAATCAGTGACCCTGTCGGGGCTTCCTCAGAGTCCAGTTCTCCCTCACCTCCTTTCGGGCAGTCTGCTGCCGTGAGCCCCTCCTTCATGCCACGCTCCACCCAGCCCTTAACCTTCACCACTGCCACCTTCGCTGCCACCAAATTCGGCTCCACTAAAATGAAGAGCAGCGGCCGGGGCAACAACACCAACAGCAGCAGTAGCAGCAAGGTGGCCCGCACCTCCCCCACTAACAACCTGGGTCTGAATGTCAACACCCTGCTGAAGCAGAAAGCCATCTCCACCTCCATGCACTCACTGTACGGGCTGGGCCTGGGGCAGCAGCAGCAGCAGCAACAGCAGCAGAAGGCCTCTGCTCTCTCACCTAACGCCAAGGAGTTTGTGTTCCCCAGCCTGCAGGGCCAGGCAAGCCCAGGAGCCGTGTTCCCCGGGGAGGGCTCCTTAGGACTTGGCCCCCTGCAGTACAACAATGCCTTTGACATGTTCACGGCCTATGGAAGCCTCAATGACAAGTCCCTTATGGATGGCCTCAACTTCAGTCTGAGCAACATGCAGTATTCTAACCAGCAATTCCAGCCAGTTATGGCTAACTAAACTCATCACTGCGATGTTATTTATGAATGATGGTGGCTCAAAGAGAAGGAAAAACAAAACGCACACTTAGACCTGGACTTTCAAGGATATAGTCTAGTCAGTCAAGCGCATGTGCCCAAGGGTGTTTTTACTGTGCCCCCTTGAGTTTGTTTCTACTGAAAGCTTGTTGTACAAACACATCCAAGCTTGGTTACTTCAATTCAACATGCATCCTTGTTTTTCTTTTTCCTTTTTGCCAACCAAGCACAAAATTTTTTACCATGTTGAGAAAATTCTCCAAAAACCTAAAAAAAATACAAGCTTCAAGTTATGGCCTCTTACAGTATTTTACAGGTGGTAAGACAAGGCTGATTTTTATGAATTGGCACTACTAAGTGGGGTTACTTGGTCTTTTTCTAATTGTATAATTTAATTTAGTACAGAGTTTGTAAGATATCAGAGTATATATTGTTTCTATGACATGGTGTTGCATTTATATCTTTTTACTACTCCAGTGATCTGTGATGGCTGCAGCAGCTTTTCCTTATTTTTTCTTTTTTTAAAGATAATTGTTAAAGAAATCCATCTTGAAAAAACTACATCAAATATTCTGAAGATTGTGTACAGAGTATTCCTTAGTGGTGGAATTCAAGTGTAGGACTATTTGCTTTTTCTGAAAGATGAATTGTATTTTCTGTTAAGAAGTTAAAAAGATTTTGCTATACTATGGACAAAATGTAATCGTATGAATATTAATTTTGTACCTACATTGTGCAATACTTGATAAAAAATACGGTATAACAAAGTATTTTGAGTCAGTGTCTTACATGTCAAGAGGGACTGAAATAGTTTATATTGTTAAGTTTGTATTAAATGCTTAAAAATGATATGCTTGTCTTTATTTTTTTTAATTTCATATTTGCACCCTGGTCTTTTTAATAAAATAAACTACAGTTGAACATGATCTCTGGAAAGTGCATTGATTATTCTTAACACGGACTCCTGTTCTTAATAATTAACCAGCAGCAGATTTTGCTGTTGGGCAATCGTCAGCCAGAGCAGATAAAAGTATCGATGGTCACATGCTCCCCGTGGCCTGTGTGTGTCATGAGGGCAACTTGAGTTTAAAAATGGACACTTGACTGTGCAGTCTGTGTGGAAACACAAAGCTGGAGCTCATGAACTGTAAACTCTGGATCAGTTCAGGCTTTGAAGGTGGAGGTTTAAGTGGGAGACACGTGACGGTGTAACTGTGAAGACAGGTGGAGATCTATTCCTGTGCAGTTACTGTGGGGCACTATGAAGCTGCAGCCTCTGTTTATTCTGAAGCTGCTGGTGTAACAGAGGGCATTTTCTTCCTTTGTGAAAAATTATGTCAAGCAGCATTAGGCAATCAAATGAATGGATGTTTTTTCCCCTGAAGAATGAGGAACATGTTTACCAGCAATGTGGAACTTGTGACCCACTCCTTACTCAGTAAAACCTGCATGTACATTTTAAAGATTAAATACTTGACACATGGACCCTTAAATCTGCTGTAAAGGATTTATATCTGGTTACTGCTACAGCAGAACAATATGCAAGATCAACTGCATTAGATCCAAGGACCACACGCAGCCCACCAGTCCTGTCCAAAAATCAACAAATTATAAACATGAAAGTATCTGAAAAAAGTTTTCAACCAGAGAAACTTAAGCAACACCATGCCAAAATCAGGATATGTGACGAAAGAACCTATTTTTCTATAATTGTTGCTTTAAATCTCTTAATGTAGCTTTAGAATATAATATGAGGTGTTGGTATACAGTACACTATTTTTGGAAAAATGGTACAGGTTAAACATTTGCACTTTAAAAAGAGGTAAAATGTTTTATTTTATTAAAAGGGAAGTCTAAAATTAGCTGTAATTCTGAGTCAAAGTCATTAAATTATGCATAAATATTTGTGTTTAAGTCAAAGTATATTTATTTAGGTGAAATCTTTTTTTATAAAAGCTTTATGTATACTACCTTTATTTATTCTTCCTATTGAGGATGCCCAAGGATTTTTGATAACATATGGCCCTTGACTGTGAAAAAAAGAGTTTAAGAGGCCCCCTTGGTCATCAAAGTTGCCCATCCCTGCATTAGATGAGTGGTTCTTGGGGAAATTGGAAAAATATAAAAACAATTCAGTGAAAGTATTTGTGAAAACATCATTTAAATATATGCCTCTTTTGGGTGTAATCTTAGCATGCAGTTGCTCATTTGGGGTTGTTGTGCTCCCCAATTCTGGAGGGATCTGATGCATGCTCTACTACCAATATAAACTCAATTCAGACATCACAAATTATTTTCTCTCACTCCAAACACAAATGTAAGGTTTACTGTAAAAAGAGGCAAAAATGGTGTTTCCACCAAGAAAAAATCCTTAGAGCCAGAATTAAATTTATTTCTGATGTACCTGTTACTGTTTTCTCCATAATAAAGCTGCAGAGGATCAACATAAACTTAAATAAAAGCCTGACTATGTCTGTTTGGTTACAAAAATCAAGGTGAGACAGACTGTTTAGTGGTAACAGAGTTATAAATAACAGCAGCCCCTCCTGTCATTTCTGTATAAAGAAAATGATGATCCACCTCCAAACTAAAGGATGTTGAAGAAGTAAATTAAGAGCCAAACAGTGAAAAAAGGCACTGCAAAATTGAAATGTAATGTAGATGAAAATTAAATCACACTTTATGTAGATTTGTCTTTAAAAAAAAAAAAAAGTTTTTATCAACCTGGTTGCTTATTTCAGTCATAGTCTGGCAACGCTGATGCTCTGTCATTTGCCAGTTTTACAAATTGAAACAAGAAAGACACACTGCATTTAATCAATGAAAAACAGAAATATGACTGTACAACTGTAAACAATGTTTACAGACATTTTTAAATGTTGTGACCATCCTCTGAGCACAGGCTAAATTTACAGCCCAAATATATTTTCTTTTTTTAGAGCTTAAAGTGTAAACACAATTCTTTCATGCCTGGATTTTTTAAATAGCTTTTATATTCACTCTGGCGACATTGTGAAGCAGCATGTAGTGCGCGTGCCTCCCAGCAGGCCGGTTGCTGGTTTAAACCCTGTGTTGGTCAGGGCCTGTTACTGTGGAGTTTGCTTGTTCTCCGCGTGCATGTGCAGGTTCTCTCTGGGCACTCTGGCTTCCTTCCACAGACCAAAAAAACATGCTTGTAAGGATAATTGGTGTGTCTAAATTGCCCTTACCTGTGGGTGAGTGTGTGGATAGTTGTTTGTCTCTCTTTGTGGCTGTGTGGTTGGCTGACAACCAGTTTAGGGTGTACCCTGTGACTTGCCCAATGTCAGACCCCTGCGACCTCGGAAGAGATAAGTGGTTCAGATAATAGATACATGGATGGATCACTGACCTTTCATCTTGATCTTAAAAAACACCCATTGTTGTCAGGAAAAAAAAATTAATAGATATTTTATTGTCCAAATTAGAAATATTTTTTGGACTCTGAATTGGTTAAAACTGTATAAAACCCACTCTCTAATGTGTCTAATGTGGAAGGTGACATTAAGCACTGTTGTTGGAAAAAAATGATAAAGAATGGTGATAAAAGGTTTTGGCCTGACAGTGACTATATTTATTCAGAGCCCAGTGCATATGAGTACACCCCCTATTAAAAGTAATGTACTAATCAATATCTAAATAAACAAAAGAACAATTTCCAAGGTTTTGACAAAGCTGAGTTTACCATAACATTTTTTTTAGCTTAAGCTGAAAACAAGGATAATATGATAACTAAAATTTAGCTTTGCTCCCACCCTTTTGATTGGGGTTTACTCATGTTTGCATCCTGATCTTAAATTGAGAAAAATATGTTTTTGTGTGCAACTTAAAAAATCTTGTTTGCAATCAATGGCCCACATCATTTGGGTGAGTATTTTGTGGTATAGTATGCCATAGAAAATGTTGATTTTGAAAGGAAATTAAAGGTTTTCTGACAAATCTGTATATACATATATATATATATTAAATCAAGTTCATAAGCAACTCATTAAAGTTCTTTTCACCTTTATTTGAGCAGATTGATTGAACAGTATTTCTACTTTAACACAAGTACATTTTAAGGAACATTTGCTATTTCAATCAGAAGAGACCAAACTAGAGTGAACAATTATTTATTTTACTTATTAGTCTGAATAAATTAAAATGTGTAATATCT
The DNA here is from genome assembly GCA_037902135.1 of Cetoscarus ocellatus. NCBI lineage: Eukaryota > Metazoa > Chordata > Actinopteri > Labriformes > Labridae > Cetoscarus > Cetoscarus ocellatus. The sequence goes on along the minus strand of JBAMNC010000891.1, from coordinate 294,593 downwards.
TTTATGATTAGCATGTCTTAGAGTCAATCGTGATGTCTTCAGAGGTGCTGAGGCTGATTGCGAGGCAGGATACCCCACCCCCCACCCTGGAGTCTAGACACTGGTGGTGGTGAGGAATACAGAATAAGGAGTTGACTTCTGAGCAGCTTGCTGGGACCCTGATGGGATGGACTGAGGTGCTGATGAGGCCTGCAGGATGAGGTGAGGGTCTGGACTTCTGAGGAGCTGGACCTGGACACTGATGAGATGACTGGAGGTGCCAAGGGTGGAGGAGGGTTCACACAGCCCATCACCACGACAGACTGTGGAGGAGCAAAGACACGATCTAAAAATGTCACAGCAGCAGGATGATTGGCCACACAGGTCATGGAAGAACCTTGTTGGCTCAGTGCTTAAGTGAGTGTACACCCCTAAATGGCTAATGTAAGAAATCAACAAACGGTGACTGAGGCTGTTTTCGAGGTCGCTGGTCCATACTTTTACTACGACTTCGCTGTATGTAGTGAACTGTATTTGGCAGCAGTATGTATGACTGCCAAACAGCTGTTGTTTTGTAATATGATACACTAGCCGAGCTGATTCTTCTTCTTATTTCTGTTTTTTGGCAGCTGGCAATTATCATATCATCAAGTTGCAATACTGCCGCCTACTGGGCTAAAGTTTGGATCAGAACAACCATTTCTACAACACAAAAACTATATCAAACACATTAAAAAAATCGCATTTTCTTTAATCATACAAACAAAACTAAGTGCTTCTTCTTCCCAGTGCAATAATTTAGCTGATTTCTGTTTCTGGTCGTGAAATCAACAGCAAACAGCTAATGGCTAGCACCACTAAGTTAGCATCCTTAGCATCAATTAGCATCCCTATTGGGCTGAAACAAGTGTAACGAGTGTGAACACTCACAGGAAAAATGTGTAACATCCATGAAATAACTCTTGGCACTTGCTTCACTGTTATAAACATGCCACTGAAACAATGCTAATGCTAATGTTGTTCAGGCTGGCTAGCTGCCATTTTTACCCCTTGACCCACGGGTGCTTTGCAATGTGAGTAACAGTACTGACTGGTCTGATTCAAACTGCTAATTTTTCTAGACATAGTTTGACATCCATTCTTGGACTTTTGCATTGTTTCTGGTTTTTTTTCATATATTCTTAACTGTTTTTCACCAAAAACACTGTTGTTGTCCTGTTTTTTTCTGTTTGTTGAACTGTTGCTGGTTTTAATGTGTTTTCAGCTTGTACGGTGACCTTAAAGGAATAGTTCAGTGTTGTTGAAGTTGGGTTGTATCAGGTACTTGACAACAGTCAGTGAAGTGACTGAAAGGGCTCCCAGCAGCACTGCACCTTTAAGGAGAACAAGCTCAGATGAGCATTACGGTACACTGCTTTTAATTGGTACAGTTATTTTTGTGTAATTGTGTGGGTTTAACATAAAAACAACAGATCTATGTTGGGTCGAATGTATGATTTGGGGAAACATTTTAGAGCACTTTATTAGGAAGGTTCATGGGTATAGGCTTCTAGGTAAAGGTAAAGCCCGATAATGGTAAGCCCGTGTATTGACAGTTAAAGTAATGTTATCATCACTTATCACTCATATTGACTCAATGAGTCAATATGAGTATAATGTTATTATTCTATATATTATTGAGTCATAATGTTAGCATACTACATACTATATTTTGGCAAAATCAATACATACTGCTGGTAGAGTATGTGGTTTCAAAAACGGCCCAACTCAATACATACAGATGGAGCCACCTGCTTTTTCGTCAGTTTCCTTGGCAGAGTCATGGCTGATTCATGACAGGAAAGTGCTTGAACCTGCCCACCCTAATGGTTTTAAGTAGATCCCATGAAATTATGTGATAAACATGCAACCCTTACCCCCCATATTTTATAGGGTATATAAATGACAATTCTTGTAGGTTGGAAAATGTCATCATGTAAAGAAATTTAGAACAAAAAAGAAAGAACCCAAAGAATACTCCCTGGTCAGACCACCAGTGGCTGGAAGTTTGCTGGTAACTGGATGGAACTCAGCTGGCATGTGGCAGGAAGGGGAAAAGGCTGCATCTGTAAGATTTCCTAGTTGGACTTTTGCTATAACTTCATAAAGTGGAAAAGTTCCATATTGTTGCTTCATCAGATGCTTTATGTGAAGTAGAGTACACTATTTAAATAAAAATAAAACTCAAGTAAATGTTATCAGTTACTTTTCTTCAATTAGTTTATTTAATGTATGGACAACTGTGCTCAAGTAGTTCAGATAAACAAAAGAAATCCACTTTTTCTGAACTTCTTTATGATACCCAATGTAATGTAACTTTTGATGGTACAGATAATTGGTTGTAGTTTTCCAGAGAATATTAACCAGCAATGATAGCGTGAGAGAACACGGTCTTGAAAGTCATGTGAACGAAGAGTCGGGGAAAGAACAAGCCAAACATTCATAAAGAGCTCCAACAGCATAGACATAATCACATTTATAATCATGTATGACTCAAAGGACGGAAGATTCCTCCTCCTCTGTTCACTAAAGTGTCACTATGGCTGAGTGAATGTAGAGACTTAAAAACACCTACAGCCGCTTAAATGCCCTCATAAATGAATGACCTCTGTGGATGTTTACACTGTTGAGTGTTCGATGAGTGACAAACACTTAAGTGTCTTTTATAGCTTTGTTATGTAACCACGTTCATTCACCTCATAAATATAAAAAAGATATAGTGTGCTGTACAGCTCTGTGTTGTTCTCTGTACATTTACTGAAACCTTGCTAGTACCAGTTTGGACCTCTTTTGCCCTATGAACTGTCCCAATTATTATGAGAAAGCTTCAACCAGGTTCTGGGAACACCCATCAGAGTTTTTGTCCATGTCGGCTCAATATCATCACACAGGCTATGTTTATATGCAGTCAGTATTCTGGTCATGACGCAATGTGCGTCATTTCTGCTTTATCTTCCTGTATCTAATAGCAACAAGAACAACAGCAGCAGCACAGCGGATAATGAACTGCCCAGGGCAGCTAACAGTTGACTTTGTTTGCGCTTTGTTGCTGGTACTGACCCACCACCAGTACTTGACACTATTCTTTGTCAGTTTCTTCATTAATGGAAGACGAGAACTTGACAACAAGTATTTCCTGTACATGGCTGCATGCAACCTGGTTATTGCTAATATTCTGGTTATGAAAGGTTTAATGACTGCATGTAAACGAAGCCACAGTTGCTGCAGAATTATCCAAAAGTTGCTCTATCAGATTGTGTCCTGGTGGAGGCCACTGGAGTACTTATGCAAGAAAGCAGTCTGGGATGATGTGCGTTTTGTGACGTTGTTATCCTGCTGGATGTAGCCATGAGAATGTGGGTATACTGTGGGCAGGGACAGGCATGCTCAGCAACAATGATGCTACCAACCAGTATGAGTGCTGAGGGGGCCAAGGTGTGCTAAGAAACTATCCCTACACCATTACACCACCACCACCAGTAGTCTGAACCTTTGATTCAGGGTTGGATGGATCCATACTTTTAGGTTCTTTTCACCAAATTTTAGCCTATAGGAGTGACACTCAATGTGGTCCTCTGCTGCTGTAGCCCATACGCTTAAAGACTGTAGAACTTGTTGTGAATATAGACCTTGACAGCTTCTGTTGCCTTTCTATCATCCTGAACCAGTCTGACCATTCTCCTCTGACCTCTGGCATCATGAGGGCAATTTGCTCCTGTGAACTGCCACTCACTTAATATTTTCTCTTTTACAGACCATTCACTGTAAACCTAGACAGTTGAAAATCCCAGAAGAATCAGCATTTTCTAGAAAACTCAGGCTACTTTGTCCGGCACCAACAACCATGCTACATTCAAGGTCCTGTAAATCACATATCTTCTTCGTTCTGATGTTGTTTTGGACTTAATCAGGTCATCTTGACGATGTCTATGTTCCTTAAAGCGTTAAGCAGCAGCTGTGTGATTCGGCAATAAGCTAGACGAGCCAATAAACTGACATACCCAATAAAGTGTCCTGCTGGAATTTTATTGTAATGGACAAACATGTACAAGCTGTGTATTTAGAACACATTTTATTGTGTTTTTTAAAGTCCAATCATATTTTACAGCTTCTTAGTGCAAAGAAGTCAGACAGAATCATTAAAAGCACCTTCAACAAATGTGAATGTACTGTGAACCGTGAATCAATCTGAGTTAATGCTGAATCAAATTGTGACCCTCAGAATTGGAATCTATGTCATATCATAACACCTGAATATTCACATCCCTAATTTTAACATTATTTTAATCAACCCGTGGCTTCAAAACAAAAACAATAACAAAAACAAAAAAAACCCCTAACTCTATGCATTAGGCATGCTATATTTTAAAATAGTATCACTAAGATTTGTACTAAATAAAGATCACAGAATGTAGGAAATGTGCAGGACTTAATTTTTTATATTTTTGTAATAAACTGTATTTTAGGTTTAACAACACACAATTGGAATTCCATCCAGTTCCATGTCCTGTGATGTGACTATTGCATATGTGCACACTGGTGTTGCAATGTTAAGATGATTGATTGTTCAGCCTTATAAGGACAGCCCCTCAGTCACATGACTAAGCTGCTATCAAAGTTTGATTTAACTGTGGTTGTAAACCTACTGAATGAACACCCTTGTGTGCAGAGACAACAGTCTTTGCTTACTTGACAGGTTTCATCTAACACACCCTTTGTGTTTGACTCTCTGAAGCCTAAACCTGGGCAGGTGATATCAGAATGTGCAAATGCCAATTCCAGTGAAGTTGGGACGCTGTTTAAAATGTAAATCACGAATATCAGAATACAATGATTTGAAAATCCTTTTATTATATTCAACTGAATAACTACACACACAAGATATTTACGTTCAAACTGATCATTTTTGTGCAAATATTTACTCTTCTTGAATTTCATACCTGCAACATATTCCATAAAAGCTGGGACAAGGGTATGTTTAGCACTATGTTACATCACTTCTTTTCTTTGAACAGCACTCAATAAGCATTTGGAAAGTGAGGACAATAACTTTTAACTATAGTATACTATATACTGTATATTATACATTTTATATGTATTTTTACCTCCGCCAAGGAGGTTATGTTTTTGCCTGGGTCTGTCTGTCTGTTTGTTTGTTTGTTTGTTTGTTTGTCTGTTTGTCTGTTAGCAAGATTATGCAAAAACTGCAGAATGGATTTACATGAAAATTTTACCAGAGGTGTGGTTTGGTCCAAGGAAGAAGCCATTACATTTCGGTGCAAATCCGATCCAGATTGACATCACAAAAAAACATTAAAGTTTATAACGGCAAATTCCATTCATTTACAGCATTATGGGAATGTAAATTTATTTGCAAACTGACATCTAGTTTTTTAACCCTGTGTCACTACATTTCCCAGATTCCCTTGCAATGCCAGGGGAGGAGTTCTCCACATCGCTCCGTCTACTGTCTCACAGAATGCTGAAAAGCCAATCAGCACTAAAAGCTGTTCATGCAGTTCTGCTCACAGACATAGAGGAGAGGAGGAAAAGTTTTGCCAATGGAGAAAGCCCGGCGCTGTTCCTGAAGCCTTGGTTTCTAAGATAAATTAAGGCAGCAGACTCTCCTGAAATTGTAATAAACATCCCAGTCCTCCACAATTCACAACTACCAGTAACATTACTGTGCTCCCATTAATGTTATAGAAACATCTGAGGCAGCTCTGCTCGCTTGCAGTCCTTCAAGCCATGCCTCTTTATCACTCGAAACAAGGTTGCTGATAATGTCGATACGGAAATAGTCTGTCATGGCAGAAGTCTGTGTGTGTAAGTGTAAAAACCTAACCCCCAAATTCCACAAAGAGAGAATGTGCTGGAAGCGCTGCGCCGTGCACAACACCAACATCTGTACAAGCAGCGGCAAATTGGTTCAGTCAACGAGTTACAAGACCAACTACTAACTAGGTCACTCTGTTGGATGATATTTATGTCAACAATAATCACACTTCTTGCAGACTGATATTTTTCATTCCACAATGTACATATAAAACAAATATAGAACTGTACGGTTGGGTGAAAATCACAATTTATGGGTGGAACTGAGCTGCTTGGCAGAGGTCTGTGCTCTCAGAGTGATTTTCTAGTTATCTTATATATTTATATGATTTATAATAATAGCTGTGTTAGTGAATTTCTTTCCCATTCTTGCTTGATGTATGACTTCAGTTGCTCAACAGTCCAGGGTTCAATTTTGCACTTCATAATGTGCCACACATTTTCAATGAAACACAGGTCTGGACTGTAGTCAGGACAGTCCCTGCACTCTATAAAGTCATGCAGAATGTGTCCTGGCATTGTCTTTCTGACAGAAGCAGGGACATCCCTGAAAAAGACATTACTTAAATGGCAGCATATTTTTATGTATCTTGCAATATTAATGGTGCCTTCTTAGATGTGAAAGTTACCCATGCCATGGGCACTAAAACCCCCATACCATCACAGATACTGGCTTTAGGACTTTGCTCTGATAACGGTCTGGATGGTCCTTTTCCTCTTTAGCCCGGAGGACACCACGTTCATAATATCCAAAAACAATCAGACCACAGCAGACTTTTCCACTTTGCCTCAGTCCATTTCACATGAGGTCCGGACCAGAGAACCTGGAGGCGTTTCTGGGTGTTGTTTACACATGACTTTGGCTTTACGTAGTAACTTGCACTTTTGGAGGTAGCGATGAACTGAGTTAACCGATAATGGTTTTCTGAAGTGTTTCTGAGCCCATGTTATAATATCCTTTGCAGAATGATATCACTTTGTAATGCAGGGCCACCTGAGGGGTCGAAGGTCACAGGCATCCAGTGTTGGGTTTCGGCTTTGCTGCTTGCGTGCAGAGATTCCTCCTGATAATTTGATGATATTATGGATTGTAGATGATGAAATACCTAAATTTCTTGAAGTTGTACATTGAGAAACATTGTTCTTAAATTTTTGGACTATTTCCTCGTGCAGTTGCTCAAAAAGTGGAGAACCTCACCTCATCCTTGCTTGTGAACAATTGAGCTTTTCAGAGACTTCTTTTGTACCCAACCATGACACTCACGTGTTTCCAGTTAACCTGTTCACCTGTGGGATGTTCCAAGGAGGAATTTTTTTAGCATTTCTCAACTTTCCTAGTCTTTTGTTGCCCCTGGCCCAGCATTTTTTGGAAGGCATCAAATTCAAAAAGAGTGAATATTTGCAAAAATCATAAGGTTTATCAGATTTAACATCCAGTATCTTGTCTATGTGGTGTATTTAACTGAATATTGGGTGAAACAGTGTGCAAATTATTGTTTCCTGTGTTTTTATTTATGATTTACACAATGTCTTGACTTGATTGGAAATGGGTTTTGTATTGGGGGGGGTAATGTCAGCATGCTGTGTTGGTCAGTGAATAATCAGAGGTGCTATTTCAGAAGCCTGAACTATTCACCCCAAAGTCCGTGTCCCTTTGTGTGTGTCTTTCTGAGTGTTGATGTAATTAACTGAGTCGACTTGCACCAGAAATTATTTTAGTCTTCAGCCTAATTTCTGCTTTTCAATAGTTACTGAACTCTCTCAAGCATTACAGTCCGGAGGAAAACGATAATCAAAACACACACACACACACACACACACACACGAACACACACATACTTATCTGAGCACACGCTCACAGTTCCACATGACTAGCTGAGCTCTCTCTGGGATAAACAGGCCCACAGATGGTCTGGTGTCACACCATCTGGGAGACTCCCAGGGCGCGGGGTGTTGCCTTGCTGTGACTCCATCTTGTCTGTAACAGAGCGTGCTCTCCCCGTGCTCCACACAGATACATTCCTGACATGAGCTGCACATCCAACACGCAGGTTCTTATCGTACTGTATCTCTCACACACCCTGCAGTGCTGAGCTCTCTGCATACAGGACTTGTGTTTGTTCTGGAGGGTGTTCCTCATTCAACAGGAACGCCGTGATTAAACGTGAGTTCTGAGATATAAAGAAGAATACAAATATTTTACTTTGAGATAAAAACCATATAGATCTTTTGCTCTTAAACATCTATATCAAATTTCACAGCTTGGAATGTTTCATGTACACTGTTTTACCAAAAGTATTCACCCATCCATCCAAATCATTGAATTCAGGTGTTCCAGTCACTTCCATGGCCACAGGTGTATAAATCATGCAGACTACTTCTACAAACATTTGTCAAAGAACGGGTCACTCTCAGGAGCTCAGTAAATTCCAGCATGATGCCCTGACAGGATGTCACCTGATCAATAAGTTCAATTGTGGAATTTCCTCACTACTAAATATTCCACAGTCAACTGTTAGTGGTATTATAGCAAACTGGAAGTGATTGGGAATGACAGCAACTCAACCAGCCCTCTTCACCATATATATGCAGATGCTGAGGCACAAAGTGCAGTGAGGTCACCAACGTTCTGCAGAGTCAATAGCTACACCTCCAAACTTCATGTGTCCTTCAGATTAGCACAAGAACAGTGCGTAGAGACTTTCATGGAATGGGTTTCCATGGCCGAGCAGCTGCATCCAAGCCTTACATCACCAAGTGCAATGCAGAGTGTTGGATGCAGTGGTGTAAAGCACACTGCTGGACTCTAGAGCAGAGGAGACGCGTTCTCTGGAGTGACCAATCACGCTTCTCTGTCTGGCAATCCGATGGACGAGTCTGGATTTGGCGGTTGCCAGGAGAACGGTACTTGTCTGATTGCATTCTGCCAAGTGTAAAGTTTGGTGGAGGGGGGATCATGGTGTGGGGTGTTTTCCAGGAAATTGGCTCGGCCCCTTAGTTCCAGTGAAAGGAATTCTTAATGCTTCAACACACCAAGACATTTTGGACAATTTCCTGCTCCCAACTTTGTGGGAACAGTTTGGGGACAGCCCCTTCCTGTTCAACATGACTGCACACCAGTGCACAAATCAAGGTCCATAAAGACACAGATGAGGGAGTTTGGTGTAGAAGAACTTGACTGGCCTGCACAGAGTCCTGACCTCAACCCAATAGAGCACCTTTGGGTTAAATTAGAGCGGAGACTGTGAGCCAGGTCTACTTGTCCAACATCAGTGTCTGACCTCACAATTGAGCTTCTGGAAGAATGGTTAAAAACTTCCATAAACACTCCTAAATCTTGTGGAAAGCCTTCCCAGAAGAGCTGAAGCTGCTATAGCTGAAAGGGGGTGGGGTCAACATCATATTAAACCCTCTGGATTAAGAATGGGATGTCACTGAAGTTCATATGTGTGTGAAGGCAGACGAGTGAAGACTTTTGGCACTAAAGTGTTACTTTTATTGACCATGGACAGATTAGTGGAGGAATGAGTGTCTTAAAAAATGTGGAAATGAGTCAGCATTTCAGCACTCTTGGTTCCCAGGCCCTGAGAGCTATTGGGGTTAAGAAAAGCATTAAGCAGTATTTCCACCAAGCAGTCTGGTTCAGCTTGGCTCAGCAGGGTACTCAATTAGAGGTGTTTCCACTGTCAAATAAGGCAAAAGGTACCCAAAAAAAAACTCTGAAAGGTTGCTGAGCGTACCAAACTGACCTTAAAAGGTGGAGCTAAAAGTGCTGCAGTCTGTAGATTGGTCACAAAAACTGTCACTTCCCATTGGACAGCTACTCAAACAAAAATACAAACATCTCCATGTTTAAATAAGCCGTGAATTTAGAGTGATTTGTCCTCTGCTGTTGCTCCATGGAGCAACAGTACTGCAGTGCTGGAAGTCCTCCACTGTTGCTCTTTGTTTGTCACTCTCTACTTCAGACCACTTTACTGTGTCACACTCCTGAGATGTCATGCATTTAGGTAGCTGGCACAACCCTCTCCCCCCGACTCAAATCTCTGCCTTCAAGTGAAGGCAAAGCTGACAGTGGAAACAATAATCAGGGCTCCCCACTCCTGACCATACCGGACTGTTCTGAACCACTCAGAGGAAACAAGACTTTAGATGACAGAGGTTAAGTCTGTAGTGAACACATGCATATGAAATTTAAAAATTTTATTTTGCAATATCAAATGCATCTGATATTTCCCCACTCTTGAGTTTTAAAGAGTTATTGTGTGATTTAAAAAGGATGGTTGCTAATGAACTGCTTCAGAGACAAAACCATTCAAACTGGTTTCAGGTCCCATATTTTACTCCTAATCGACCAGTTTACGTTGGTTACAGATGTCCCAAAACATATTTTTGAAGTTTCTTGTCTATAATTCCACTCACAGATTGGAGTTTGTCATGACATTAAACCCCTCCATTTCAGCCCTGCTCAGAACAGGCTGTTTCGATGTAAACCCTCTTGAGCTGTGTCCAAGCTGCAACCCATCGACCAAAGAAATAAAACCAATGCAGAAAACAACAACTCCTTGAGTGTCTGCTTGAAGCTGCCTGTCAGATAGATAGATAGATAGATAGATAGATAGATAGATTTAGTTTTAGATGAATTTCATTACCTTACAAAGAGGCTGGCTTGTTATACTCCCATTTGTGTGGTGATGGAGTGATATGTCAAATAGATGCAGGCTGTGGAGTAAATTTTCAGCTTTTATCACTTTTCCACCAACAGACATAAAGAAAACAAAGTAAAAAAAAAAATATACCTTTTAAGTGTTGCATGAAATGGGTGTAAGCCATTCAACCATTGTTTTACGTCATTTCATATGAATAGAATTAGCAAAGCTTTTATTGACACAAATGTGCTGTCATTGTCCCCAGTGAATTATGTCAACGCCCTGTGTAACATTCTCTTCTCTTGTGTTCGCTAACTATTAATAGACTACCACATAACACTTGTTGAGCCGGTCAAAGATAAAACAGTGTTGCTGTAAGCTTGCTGCCGTGTATATCATCCATCTCATCAGAGTTCAGGTTTGAGCCTCTGCTTGAGAATTCATCACAGAACAAAAAATCTCAAAAGATAAAGAGACATGTGATAGCAACATTTGGGGCACAACATGTCCTTCATTTATTTTATACAGAGCCTTGACTTCATATCAAGAAAATACTGTGAGTAAATGTGTGTAAAGTACAGGTTTGTTCATCCAGTGTGAGAACACTGCAGAAAACACTGATGAGAGGAAATTTCCACGTCACATTAGTTCCCCTGGTACCAGTCTTGTGCAAATACGGCTTAAGCTTAGCCCACTATAAAGACTGTAGACATGTTGACTCAGACTACAGTGCTCCATTCAGAGGTTATAAAATTAACTTACCATTTAACTCCTAACCTCACCAGTTAACATGGCAAACAATCTTTGTTTGTTTAATCCCAGACCTGAAATAAAGAGTATAGACTCAAAGTCGTCCTTTAATACGAGGATACTGAGTGTGCAGCACTATTTCCTGGCTGGGAGCTGGGACTTCCTGCAGGGCCGCTGATTGGGAGCTGTTCACTGCCAAGAAGTTGGACGGAGCCAAGCTTGCTGTTTTCTCTTGTTTCCAGTTTTCATCTTTAGCTAAGCTAGCAGGCTGTTGGCTTCAGTGTTCAGACATGAAGCTGGTATCAAACTCCTCAACAAACATTCTGTAAAAATCTAGAACTGACCTAATTTCAAGATTAGGCAATAAGTAACTTATGCATTTCAAATCCATATGGATTTCCTGGCTTTCATAAATATCCTGTGGGAAGTTTTTTTCACTGAGTTTCAGGTTTTTAAATAGTTCTGTTTTTCTTATGGAGGAAGTCATAGCAGACCATAACAACATGACATTATGTCACCTTTTTGGTTTTAATTGAGATATATCTCTTGTTTTAGCTCAGGAATGGGCAACTTTGGTTACCAAGAAGGCACATTGCATTTATATTTCTGGCCACATTTGACGTTTTAGGGATGCTATGGAGGATGGATATACGTATGTAGCTGTCATAAGGAGTGACTTAATCAAAATGTATGTGTATTTAAACTAAAATACAATTAGTAATGCATAATCAAACAAGATTAATAGATAGTTCAAGCCAATTTCAGCTGCTATTTGATACTAAAAAAGAGCATTAACTAATTATCGAAGTATATTTGTCAAGATTTTTATCTCTATTTTGACATGATTAAGAGAGTTTTAGTTCTATTTCCTTGGAAATATTCCTACTTGTACTATTATCATGATACATTATTTCAGGTTTTCTTCATGTTCTTTAATTCACTGGTAAACTGCATTAAAATAGGAGGGTCGACTGTGGTATCCAGGCCACCAGTTGAGTATATGCCTGATTTAGTGCTTTATTTACTTTTTTTTCGGAATAATAAAAACATATTACAGAGCTAAATTTATATATCCTCCTTACTGAATTGTCCTGAATATGTCCCACCATGAACCTTAATTTCAATGCTTAAAAATGTTAATATCAAAAGGAATCTGTTATTAAAGGTAAAAACAATAATTTAGATGAGGATTAATGATAGATTTACATATCATCAACAATCTGTGGTACAGAGGAATGAGTATGGATGTTGTTGGCTCAGTTTTAAAATTTGCTCCATTGATAATCAGAGGGTTGAAGGTTTGAGCCCAGCTGGTGGTCACATGTCAGTGTGTCCTTGGGCAAGACACCAATTCCCAGATAGTCCTCACTGCAGTGTCAGTGTAGATGGATACAAAAGAGTGTTGTCGTATTAGCTGATACTCATAGGAGCATAGAAACATCAACTGTCAGAGAGTGAATGTGAGAGTGAAAGCTGTGGATGGGAAGGTGTGACCTGCAGTGTCAAGGGACTCTGGTTGGTCAGAAAGTCTAAGGCAAATGGAGTCCATTAATCATTTGCTATCATCAGTAGGGATGGACAGCTGTTGCAGTGCAGTAATCTGACTCATGCCTTAAACTACTAACATAAAGGAATCTTGCATATGATATTCACCCTTGTACACTGCATCCATGCATTCATTTTTTTAATCACTAATGCTCAAATAACACTTTATTTTGTGTATCAACTAGTCCTGATCCAGCTGTATTCTCCCGCAGTCTGAGATGCTCGATTAGAGCTTCCGTAAGTTCCCCTTTGCCCCTGTGGGCTCAGTCTGCTCTAAATGGTTGACTAGCACTCTGTGGTAATTGATCAATTCAGTGCTCCACAAAACAAAGACAGGATGTTGCACTAGTAGGTCTGTTCAGAACAGTCAAGGAAACCACCTGTTTCTAGTTGCTTATGGTACCATAGGTACGGGATATGGAGAAGTCTCAGTGGCACATACTTTTTGTCTTGTCCGTGGAAGTGTTTAACACACTAGTCATATAAAACTCAACAAACCATAACGTGGGCTTTTTAAAGGATTTCTACAAAATAGTTTTACTGCAGAAACAGTTATAACCAGTAACATCCCTACAATTGCACAACATCCCAAAGGATATAGTGATTAAAGATTAATAGAGAAATATTTATATTTTTATGTTTTCACAGCAGATTTTGTCATGTTTTATTGATTCATGCTTACTGATATTTAAACATAACTTGCTGGTGACATTTAGGGCTACATGTGGCCTTTTGGTTGATAGCTGTTCACCTTTACTAAAGGGAACAGGGTAAGCAAGGTCAAAAAGCATTCAAATCTTTGTGATTGTATTAACATTTTTTTAAGTCAAATATCTCATTACACAGATTTTAATCCACATTTACCTTTGCATATACAGATAAACCATTTATCTGAGATATTAAAAGTACAAATGGGGCCTGAATTGCGAGCGAATAGAAAGAAATCTGCAAATAAAGCAAGAAAACTTCTTGTGAAATGTCTAAAATTAATTGTAAAATCTAAATCAATTATACCTCAAATGTGGACACTTATCAGTTAAGTTTGCTTGTTTTAATGGCTTCTTTAAATTTAGAAATAATCATCTGCACCTTGTTTTTTGCTTCTTTCACCCTGCTCTTGAGTTCACCCTCATCATTTTTATCTGGGTGTGCCAGCTGCTTATGGACTAAACAAGTGTCATTGGATATTTTTTTCTTCAAACCAGACAAGATTACAGATTAAGGGTTTTGAGGTGATGGCAGCAGCTTCTGATGTTAGATAATGAGATTGACACAAATGTACAAAAAAAGTAATGCCAAAAGTTACATCCACACTTTCAATAAATGTCAGTGTTTTCAGTGGAAATAATATAAAGGCTATTAAAAACAAACAAACAAGAAACATCATGATGTATAGGTGGGTGGGTGGGGGGTGGGGGCTAGGCGGTCAGTTACTTGTCTGTTTGGTAATAAGAGGGATATAAGTAATGTGGGGGCATTGCTGATATTACTGAAACCCAGTATGTTGTTTATAAGGGGTTTTTAGAGGTCATATATTTCCTTTACTATGTATCATATTCATTCTTGACAACTGTTTGAATATGTTTACAGTCACTAATATAGTTTCACCCCTAAAAACTGAGGGGTTTCCCTAAAACCACAGCTATAATCTCTGTTTTAGGTGCTCTGTTTGAACTCCTGTCTCTTAAAGGCCTCTTCTCCTCATGGGCCAAGTCCATTCTGTTTGGTTGACCGTCTACTATGTGGCACGTGCTCAGTTCAGAGCTCTTCAGCTTCATGGTTTTTAACAGATCTGCATTCTCTCCACAGTCTGCATGCTGTACTCCGAGCTAGTGGACTTGAACTGCTGACAAAACAAAGGTGGTTAGTCACACTGGTAGATCAGTTCAGGGGGGCTGGGGTAATGGGCAGTGTCAAGCAGCTAGTGATGCTTTAAACAAGAGGAGGGGGAGTACTCTGTCATATGAAGGAGACACATAAAACACACTAAAGGACTTTAGGGCTGCCACAAACGACTATTTGATAATTGACTAGTCAACGATTATTTTTTGCGATTAGTCGACTAATTACATTATGCATGAATTGCAGCTTACAGCACCAGCATGCAGCTGCTTTTGTATAACCATCATTAGCTTCCAGCTTGAAGTGTTTAAGGTATGTGCTAACTAAATATAAAGTCAGTTAAGATGGTAGTTAATTCAACTGTTAATAAATTTTGCAGCTGTTATAACGTTACAGCAAACGCATAACATATGTGTTATAAAGCTAATGAAATCGTCATCGTTAATGCTAACGTTCACTGTTGACGCTCATGTTAGCAGCTAACTAGCCAATTAGCTTACAGAGAAGATTGTCCCTCTTTGTCAGAAACTGAATCAGCCACGATGTGCTTCCTTTTCAGATGCTTATGCATCACCTTCATACTGCCTTGCAGATTTTGCATTGCACATTCTTCTCTTTTGTTTTGGTAAAATGCTCCCAAACTTTCGAGCTCCGTTGCCGGCTAGCCATGATACTGTTTGGGCATAACTCTTCCGGTGACATCACAGCTGACCCCGATTACCACTACTGTGCATGTGCATCAAGGACAGAAAGGCAGACAAGACAGCAGAAGGTACAGCGGCAGTTTTGAGAGAAAACAACGCTTAAAAATCAAAACCAACAACGACGTCGACTATTAAATTAGCAATCGACGATTTTGATCATCAGCGTCGTCATGGCTAGTTGACTAATCTTGGCAGCCCTAAAGGACATATAATATGGATCCTTAAAGACAGTTCCATCTAAGAACAGTAAGACCCTGACAACATGTACTGTACAGACTACATTGTTTTAAGAAATGTGTCTGTCCACATGTAAACACTTAAAATGCTGCAGTACATATTCCAGGACGATGAGTGGCACTGTAACGCTGACGCAGACAAACAGAAGAAGAAAAAATGGAGCATGCGCATACATCCTTGTCCTCTTGTTGCACATGGTGGTCATAGAGGAGCAGAAGGTTTTGCTGTTAAAGCCATAACTAGCCCAGTAGCTTCTTTAGCACAAACACGACACCGTATCCTGCCATTTTTGTCAGGGTTGACGCATGCTGTTTAAGCAAGATATGGGGCTATGACGTCATAGTTCCTGACACTATCCATATTCGTTGTCCACACTGAAACACGAGGCCAGCAGTTTTTAGATTAATCCACTCTGGGACCTGTTTTTAAAAATTTTTGGGCACCTGAAAACGCCATTTCAGTGCTGACAAAATGCCTATACAGCTAAAAACTTGTTTGGAAATGCCTGAATTTGTCTTGGTGTAGATGGCCCCTAAGATAGTAAGTTTGTTGATTTGAGGCAGTGTTTCACGGTGAATGCCACTAACCTGACACACCAGAAGGACAGTTCCATATATCCGCCATGGAAATATTTCACTAGTCCATCTGGAGAACAACCCATTGAAAATGTTTTCAGAGGCAGAACCTTCAAAAACAACTGCGGCTGGGGATTGGACGATTGTTCTGTCAGTCACACTCATCACAGACCAATCCATATCAAGCCACAGTATGACGTAGCAGCTAGACCCTGTTGTTAGCTGTTAGTTTAAACTACGTTTCAGTCCTTAGACTATCATCTTACATTAAATTATACAACATATATGTATCATTTACCACTTATATGTGACATGAACCTCGTCAATGACAATCCCCACCAAGTTCTTCCAAAAAAAACTTCTGAAGAGAGCATATTTCGCCAGGTATCATTGAGTAACTATGACTGCAGGCTACCATGGACTAACTGGCATCATCTGCAGAGAATTTCTGCATTCTCTCCCAGTTTCCCAGCACTGATCCCCAGCTTCCCAGCTTCTCTGATCTGATCATCCACGAGGGCAACCAGCAGAGACACGGTTATCACAATGGGGTTTGGAGTCCTTCCCATCTTTTTCACGACCAGAGGCGCCGGTTGGTAAATCAAACTCTTACTAGTCAGGAGAAGAGCAAAAACATGATTTCCTGTAATAAAAGCTTTAAGTGACTTTCTTTGCTCCTCTTTTAAAGAACGAATTGAGTCCATTTCTGATAAAACCGCAGATATCGCTGCATCCATGTAGCCCGCCATTGTTTTCAAACATGCAGTGACTCCCCGCTGTCGTCACGTCTTGTTTCCGTCTCTCTTCCCTGATTGGGCTGTCGAGCTTTTAGCCGAGTGAAATTGTTGGAGATTGGAGCTTGGCAAGTTGGATCTGCAGGCAGGTCCATCTGCATTGCAAGGTAAAAATGCCACAGATTGTCAATAAAAGCCCCCTTTAGTACCAAATAAGACAACACTCAAACTTATAGGGTACTTTCTACAGTCAATGAGTGCTACGCAGCAGAGGACGCTGACAGGACTGTAATGTTGGGGTTAAAACCTCCATGTCCATTTAGCTTCAAGGGCACTTATTTAACATCTAAACACTCACAGCAGCAAGTAAAACTGTAAAAACAAAGCAGAATAAAACATCCACGCTGGCTCTTCTCTGTTGTTTAAACAGTCACAGATTTAAAGCTTTAATTTGGAGATCTGACCAGCTGAGGTGTTGTAAATACAGTATTTAGCAGGCAAAGGGCAAACCAGAGTGAGTCATCCTGAAGTGCTGATGATACATTTCAACTGTGTGTTTATCTCGGAGCTGCATATCAAACTGCCTGCAGCAAGGACAGATGGGTGCAAGTATTTCAGCTCTGAGCCAGGGCACAGAGAGAAACAGGAGGTAATCTGACGTGTTTTGGATTGTCCTTGATAGCAGATTAAGATTTTAGATCAGTGTGTTGTATTATGAGGTAAGGCTGGGACAAAAGAGCATATCTGAGTAGTGTTTGTGGCAAAGAAATAATAAACAGTGGTCTCATTACATGAAAGATAAACTTTACGGTGATTCAAGTGAGTTTAGACTATACTGATATTTGTTGGATATCATGGAAACAAAAATAAAAATCCTGGTCATATAGTACTGAGCAAATACATGATCAGAAAAATTACAGATAGATTCCTTCATAACAGCCCATTAAAACAAGCATATTTCTGTATACTGAGGCTGCCAAAATGCTCTATAAGCTCACATTTCAAGTGTTAAAAGATAAAGTAACTTATGTAGACATTTTCTAGTCTTTCTGACCACTCAAAGCACTATCACACTGCATGTATCCATCTACATCTATTCACAATCACATTTACTCTCATTACCAGAGGTAACAAAATACACTATAACTTAATAATTATCTGTCAAGTTATTGACCAAAAGAGGCAGGATAATGTTTGAATTCCATGACTACAATAGCCTCTTTAATGATGCCCATGTGTCTGCATTTAGAGTTTGTCTGCCACTTCTGATTGTCAAAAACAATAAGTTACTTGAATTTCTATTTCTACTCCTTCATCCAGATGATAAGGTCAGAATTTGGGGTAACCAGCGGTCCAAAACCACTGGACCTCAGACAGTCAACAGGTCTGACAGAAACAGAATAATCAATTTTATTACCCTTTATTGTTTTTTTTATTTTTATTTCTATTATTATCTTTTAATAAATTTTATTTATGAAAAGCAGGTTTGAGATTCCCTTGTACAAAAATATAAATTCTTTACTTTTATATTTGAACATAGATGAACATAGAGCACCATCCCTCCCCTCTCCCCAGACCCACAATCCTCTTTGCAGTCAAATGGTATTTGAGAAATAGAGAAGCAGTGTGCTTAAAACAAAGAAATGTTTATGTATACACAATTACTATGTAAATAAATAAGTACAATACAATAAAATAAATGAGAAAATGAATAACAAGACCGGCATATATATACATTTTAAAAAAATAAGATAAATAAAATAGCAGTACAAAAAACAGAACTACTTGTTCCTTTATTGAATAATTAAGACTAAAGGGTGTTTTATTTTGAAAAGATGGATGGATCTTTGCATTTCTGTCTGGGCAGACTTTGCAATCAGGCTCTCTGTTTCTATCACCGCTGTGCTTAATGAAAAAGTACAATTTGAGATAAACTCACTGTTATACCTTGTGCTCTGGACATACAGTAGTTGTGAATATATTTTACTCTACAGGATGTGTGTAATTGGATAAGACACAAGGGCGATTCAACTCAGCAGTCAGACAACATTGTATGACATTAAAACCAGGCCATGGTACAAAAAACAGGAAAAGCATGGGGCCACCCCACCTTGTATCGACAGTTCAGGATGGTGAAAGTATAATGATGTGGGGGATATTTTCTTTGCTCTTTTATACCAACTGAGTTTTGTTTATACACCACAGCTTACCAGAGTGTTGTTGCTGACCATGACCATTCCTCCATGTCCACAGTGTACCCTTATGGCTACGCTAATGAACTCTTCCAGGTAAGCTATTGGTAAGGTGAAGAGAGTAAGGAGAAATCCCTATGCCACAGACTTTTTGGGCCCTAATTTAATGGTGTGAAGTGCGTTGTCTAAAGCATGCTGTCAAAAGCAATTTGGGACATGTTGTTCAATGTTTTGCAGTTTGGAAATTTATGAGCACAAAGCCAGGCATGTGTCGAAAAGAGGACAGTTAATGTGCTTTATCAATATATGGGTGTGTTTTGGGCATAACATAGATCAAACCAATCAGGCTGTCGGCTATCATCTCTTTATTTATTTATTTTTTTAAAGATTGTTTTTTGGGTGTTTTGTGCCTTTATTGATAGAGTGACAGTGGATAGGTTTGTGAAGGGGGGCAAGAGGGAGCAGGGCAGGACACTCTGCAAACAGGCCACAGGATGCATTTGAACCCAGGCTGGCAGAAGTATGTGTATGGGTCATGCCTGATTGCTTACCACTCCACCAAACCATCACCCCAACTATCATCTCTTTTAAATCAGTCTGTGTCGGGCGGTGATCAAGATTATGATTCAAACACTTCTGCATGAGCATTATAGTGAAACCTCAATATTTATGAAAATCTCATTTTAAAGTGACTGAGATGTGCAGATTCATGTTTAGGTATAGGCCTTTTCGCTCAAGATTAAAAAAAAGCTGGCTTTAAGCAGATTACTTTATCATTACCCTGCAGGGATCTTTGGCTCTGTTCTCTGTTGGGTGCTTATATCACACTGAACAGCCTGTTTTATTTTCTTTGAGCATAAAAATGGGCAGCATTATCTACATGTCGAAAGGCCTATGTATCTACATGTAAGGTGAAAGTCTTTTATTGTGTTTTCTTGTTTATGGGAGTATTACTCATGCTGGAGTGCACAGGAATAGCACACTAAAAATAGTTCTGCAAAAAGCCAGATTGTCTCGCAGCTCTCTGTACAGTTATTAACTTGATTTGAATTTTTCAACAAATGCTCTGATATAAATAGTAGAGGTGTGCTGCTGTGCATTCTGTTTGCGTGCTGAGTGCGTCTTTTGATTTCCTAGATTTGTTTCTTCCCAGATTTAATTCTGTCTAATGCATCCCCAGAGCAGCAGAAACACTTTCACACACTTTAGATTTTGGCCAGGTATAAAAGGGTTTAAAGTACAGTCATATTCTGCATCATAAAGTTAGGAACACACCAGCTCTGCGCCTGACCACTTCTCATTTTCAGACAAACACACCCCTGGGCGCAAACAGGAGTGCACGATCATACGGTATTTAAACAGCATGAGCACATGGAGTGTAAATGACACCTGCGTCAGGCGAAATTAGAGAAGACACCTGCGCCTCACGCCAAAACACTTGGCATCAGGCATATAATAGGGCCCTCTGTCCTCTGTAGACACCCTTAAAGGACAATACTTGAAAAAGAAGAATATTGGCTGTTTTAGTATATTTTATGTTGATTGCCTCAGAGATTGTGGATCTTGTAGTTTTTGACCTTGATCAACAGTCAGCTCTAAAATAAGCAGATGATCAGAGCTGTGGCCTTTCACAAAACAGAAACTTTAGGAGGAGAGGTTAGCACCTGTTCCTGGTTATTGAGTTTGGCACGTGCAGCCCGACAGGATCAGGGTCCAGAGGGACTGCCACGCGTCCGAGAAGCACATCTGCAATTTCAGGGAAAGCTCAACATTCGACTTGATTAAGAATAAAAAGAGGATGAGGGAGGGGGGGAGATAAAGAGGATATAAAAAAGCCCCATCCAGTCTGTGTTATTCCCTGATAAAGCCGGAGCTGAGACTTTAATGAATACAGGCTGTTCTGCGTTTGGACAGGACAGAACCTCACTCAGTTGCTGCTTTCAAGTCCTGCCAAGTCATTTTAGCAGGGATCATCCATTCGACCCTATTCTTATTCCGAGCCAGACAATCATTCAACCTGAGAGCACCACATCTCAGGAATATAGAGTCATAATCCATATTTCATTGTAGCCCTATGAGCCTAAGAAGAAAAGGAAAAAGAATGTATTGTTCCTGCTTCACTCTCTCTGCGCCTCTCCTGTCTCCATGTGTTTGTTTTGGTTTGAAGGTTACAGTACTGAAAGGGTGTTGCACACTTCAATAGATTTAAAAATAGACCTTGCAGAGTTCCTGCGTCATCCTAGGAGAATCCTTGCCTCGAACACTCCCCCTCCTCTCTCCCTTGTTCCTCCTCCCACCAGCCGGCCGTGCCTCTCCTCACAGCAGGGACGACTTGTATGCTAATACGGCATGGAACAATTCTTTCCCCTCACACCTGCATCATAACCTGCACTGACGTAACGCCTGCAGAGGCATGAATGCCCTTTTGAGGAACCTGGGCGGGTCCTGATTTTGAGTTATGTAGAATATGCTGCCCTCTCAAGTCAGAGGCATGAAGAGGAGCCGGAAAAGCAGGCACGTCTGCCCAATGATCGAAACAAAGGAGAGGAGATACACAGATGTTTTTCCAGCAACATAAATGGCAAACCACGTAGCCATGACAACACATTTCCTTCACCTTTTCATGCTGATAATGGCTTACTGAAGCAGAAAGGCGCTGTTGGATTAAGCTCAGGTAATTCATTGTTAATGTGACGCAGGGGTTTGAAAAAACACTTCAGGAGCTCTGAGGTGTTGGCTCCTGTGCAGATAATCACAGGAAAAATGGTAATCATGTGTTTCTGCCCCGGTTCAGAGATCCTTTTAATGGAACAGCTAACAGAGTTGATTACCAATTGCTCTATAAATATAAAAAAAGAATATAGTATGCTATACTTTCAAGGGCCACTTTATAAGGTACGCCTCACTAGGACCCCGGCTGCTTTCAGAACTGCCTCAACTGACCCCTGAAACAGTCGACTGATAGACATTTCAATTACAGCAGCAATTACCATCAATCATGCACATTTTCTGCCATATTTACTTTGTCAAAAAGGTGTTTCACTTACTCACAAAGTGTAATGTAATATTCATCTTCAAGCACGAATATTCTTGCAGTTTACTCTTGTTTTGTGTCTGACAGTGAAGATAAGCCATCAGTGTCTCCCATCTCTGCAGCTCAGAAGGTCATTCACAGCCTGATTAGATGTGAATCCAGTGATAGTCTAAGGTTACAAGGTCCCTTGACAGGTGATAACCCACCCCAAACCCTGAAACTTTTACTTAAATACACTTAAAGTGAGGTGCAGCAAGTGGCTCAGTCGTCCATGTATTCCTCTTCATGTGGCCCTCGATGTAAAAAGTTTGGACACCCCTGGCCTAGATCAACAAGGAGCTGCAAACATTCCTCAAGGTTTTGGTCCACATTGACATGATAGCATTTTGACTGCACATCCATGATGAGAATCTACTGTTCCACCTCATCCAAAAGGTGCTCTCTTGGATTGAGATCTGGTGACTATGGAGGCCACTAGAGCACACTGCCATGTTCAAGAAACCAGTTTGAGATTATCCATCAGAAGATGGTGTGCTCTAAATGGATGGTCATGGTCAGCAACAATACTCAGGTTGGCTGAGCTGTGGCATATTAAGGATGCTCAGGGCCCAAAGTGTGCTACGAAAATACCCCCCACATCATTACACTACTAACACGAGTCTGAACCATTTAAACATGGCAGGATGGATCTGTGCTTTCATGTTGTGCATAGGCCAAACTCTGACTCTGCCATCTAAACGTGACAGAAGAAATCAAGGTTCATCAGATCAAGCAACATTTTCCCAATCTTCCATAGAAGGTATGCACTGATGTCACAGTTTTTGTGCCAGACTGGCAGATCCACTGAGTGAGTGGCACCGAGCAATGTCTTGTAATTGATATTGATGGTAAGAAACAGTGAAGCACTTTAATCTACCTGACAATGCACATGTTTTCTAAGCCTAATTATTTTTGAAGGTGTTCATTATGTAAAATGTAGATTCTGTTTGCTGTCTCCAGTATTATTTTACCATCTCAGTCAGTTGTTTTCACTGTTATTTGTATCTTAATATTTACATGGATATGTAAGTGTAAACTGGGTTAAGCAGGTACATGCATATGGGTACATCTAATCGTGTGGATACTTGGATGCATAAACGTGTGTATGCTTGTTTTTGTCCATGTATGTATAAACTGGGAACATGCTTAGGCTAGGGGTTTTGGTGAACAAAAGACATTTGCTACATGCCATTATTGAATTTAAAGGCTCTTAACACTATCATTATGAACATTAAACAGCAAGCTTTAAATAAAAACACACCTAAAAATATGGAAAGACGGAAAAAGACAAAATCTAGTGCGACATGACATGTGGTGCAGTAATGTTTTAATCTTGCTCATTTTGTTTTCATAATTTTGGGGGGAAGTATTTGTAACTGAGATTAAAATTCAATCACTTGCTCAACAACCATCCATCTAACACCTATACGACTGCTTTCTTCTTTCAGAGTCATGGTGGGCTTATCCCACCTTTTGTTGGGTCATTGACAAGGTATCGCTGGACTGGTTGCCAGCCAATCACAAGGCAGACATATACAGGCAGACCACTCACACATACACTCAGTCTTTTGGACGATTTAGAGTCACCAGCCTCATGAGCGTGCTCTTGGTAAGTTAGAGGTACTCCTGAGAAAACCCACACATGCACTGGGTGAACATGCAAAAACTCTGAGGCAGGGAGTTGAACCAGCAACCTTCTTTGTTGTACTTCCTCTCAGACAAAAGCATCTGCTAAATGACATTTAACAGATCATGTTGTGATGAAACTGGCGAATGACACCCCTACTAGAAACCTTCAATTTAAAAGCTTTTCTCTATTATTTTTTCTTAAACATGCATCTTGATGATACTTCAAATCGCTGTTTGAATAGTAAAAGTTGTGGATGTTGATTATTTGACTTGTAGTTCAAGTCGTCCCTGGAGTCGATTTATTAATGCAAAGCATGAACGTACTGAAGTGCAGTCACCTCGGTATCTGATTGCCCTGGATGGAAAGTAATTTGCAGTAAATGCATGATATGAGCAGAGTCTTTGTTTATGTAATGTAATGACCATTACCAGCATGCCTCTCTCAGATAATATCTCAGAATGTTAGAAACTGAATTACATGTGTGAGCAAATGATTCTGCCATTAAATGAGCTCTGATGCTCTTCTTTGACATTCACTCTGAGCCGTATCTACTCATTTAAATCTTCACTGAGGTCTTTATGAGATGAGGCATGCGCATGATTTTATGGCCACATCACTCCTGTGAGGTCGTGCTTGCTGCATGTCAGAGGACAAATGGACACAGAGGAGTTGATTAAGATGGGTTCAGTGTCTCTTTTTCTATCTCTCTCCTTCTCTCCTCCTACTCTTCCAAACCCCATCATTCTCTGCAGAGCCCGGGAAGTTTCTCCTGTATTTGATGTTCCCCGTCTGTGTAATTTAATCTCAGTGATTCCCTGCAGCTCTCTCCGACCATAAACCTCCGCTCTAATAATAGGATGCCCAGGCACAGTCTCGGCTCTAATCTCTGCCTCTGTGTGTGGATGTTTGAGCGTAACTGCTCTTGCCTCTGCACCACAGAGATAAGACTACATTTGTTTTGGCCACTCCGGCACTGGGCTAACTTTCTCTCACAAATTGCAATAGTGATACAGACACAGGGAGAAGGGAGGGAGGGAGGGTATAAGGAAGACCAGACCCTTAAACCATTAATGTTCAGTGGAACTTTGCTGTTACTGTGCAGGCTCTCAATTGTGCGTCTTATCAGAGGACAGATAGGAAGAGAGCAGCTAGTACCAGTCTGAAGACGTGATAGAGGAATTTCACTGATTAAACAGTTAGGAAGTGACTCTCTCAGCCTTTAAACCTCTGCCATATGTGTCTGGAACAGAACACGTCCCACACTCAGCTGTGGCCCATTTCAACAAAACAAAACAAAACAAAACATGTTCACATACTGGGGTTATTTTTCTGTGAAAACAAGGAGCTGGAAAATTAATCCTCTAAACCAGGGGTGTCCAAACTTTCTACATCGAGGGCCACATAAAGAGGAATACATGGACGACTGAGCCACTTGCTGCACCTCACTTTTACTGTATTTAAGTTCAAGTTTTGGGGTTTAGGGGTGGGTTATCACCTGTCAAGGGGACCTTGAAACCCCGGGCTATGGATTCACACCTCATCAGGGCGAGAATGACCTTCTGAGATGGGAGACACTGACGGCTTATCTTCACTGTCAGACACAAAACAAGAGTAAACTGTAAGAGTGTTGGTGCTTGAAGATGAATATTACAATATACTTTGTAAATGAGACCTTGTGACAACGTAAGTATGGCAGAAAATGTGCATGATTGATGGTACTTGCTGCTGTAATCAAAATGTCTTTATTCATTCAACTGTTTCAGGGGCCAATTCAAAATGGGCAGCGGGCCTCATTTGGCCCCCGGGTCATAGTTTGGACACCCCTGCTCTAATGCATCGTGTCCACTACAGTGGAGAGACACTTGGAATACATTTTATACCATTTAGGTTGCAGCACCATGTTACAACTACCAGGTGGTGAACTCCTAAACCATTGTCTCAAGTTTCATAAAAATATCATTTTGTATTTATTGTCATATTGAAATATTCATTCATTCATTTTCTATACCGACTATCCCTTTCGGGGTTGCGGGGGGCTGGAGCCTATCCCAGCTGTCATTGGGCGAGAGGCAGGGTACACCCTGAACCGGTCGCCAGTCGATTGCAGGGCAACATGTAGAGACAGACAACCACTCACGCTCACACCCATACCTAAGGGCAATTTAGAGTGAACAATTAACCTAATGAGCATGTTTTTTGGTCTGTGGGAGGAAGCCGGAGTGCCCGGAGAGAACCCACACATGCACGGGAAGAACATGCAAACTTCACACAGAAA
The DNA here is from genome assembly GCA_037902135.1 of Cetoscarus ocellatus. Lineage (NCBI taxonomy): Eukaryota > Metazoa > Chordata > Actinopteri > Labriformes > Labridae > Cetoscarus > Cetoscarus ocellatus. The sequence continues at coordinate 268,534 of JBAMNC010000891.1, read as the reverse complement.
GGCCCTGCCGGACCCGGGAATCGAACCGGGGACCTTCTTGCTGTGAGGCACGTGCACTACCTGCTGCGCCACCGTGCCGCCCCATATTGAAATATTACATCATAAACCCAAAATGGCAGACAAAGGGGGAAATGCTTCTCGCCCTTCAGTAATAAGTGTTAAATCCTTGGATTCTCAAAGAATCAGACAGGTACAAAAATATATTTTAAGTTAGTGTGATGTTAGAAACAGCTTTATGCAGATTCTAGAAACACTTTTCTTGTATTTTCTGTGACTAAAGATTCATCTGTCAACTCCAGTGAACGTTATGTATAAAGGGGTACATTCTGCTTATTATGCCTGTATTCAGATTTCACTTAATTTTGAAGTTTTTCTTAATTTTTTTTGGGGTGTAATTCTCAAGTAAATAGCTTAATTAAACAGCAATAATAAATATTCTCTAGACTTTGCATTATATTGTATTTACTCTTGAGAAATGCCTGTAAAAGATATGTGTTTGTGGATCTATACTGAGTTCCATTATATTACTATTAATACTGTTGATGTGTGGTGTCCACTGTATTGGAAAATATAACATACTGGAAAAATAAATTTGGTCATGATTTTTAACTTGTTTGTAAGTTAAAACTAACATTTAAACTAATTACTCCTTTCTGATTTAATAATTCATGCATGAAAGGTTTAATGAAAAGGTAAAATGTAATCCAGGCTGGGGCTGCGTGTCATATCATTTTATTCCTCTGTAGATAAAAAAGAAGCTTTAGGCTGAGCTTAAGGCCAGAGTTTGATTCAGGCATCATCATATCTTCATTTTGGACAATAGCTCACAGACTGGACCGTAAAGCACACCCCACAGCTCCCACAGTGTGGGCCTGGTATGTGAATGCTCTGATGGGCATGGATTGTTAATATGCATCCTCAAAGTGTCAGTCCATTTCAGGTAATTCACAAAAAAAGATGAGCAGTGGCCCTCAGCCTCCCCCAGACATCATGTTGTGTTTTACAACTGATTGGCTAATCGTTGAGAGTGGGGCAGGTTGATTGGCTGTCTATCTGAGGAGCCTCTTTGTTACCATCAGAATAAATAAGTGAGAGGCTGAGGGTCACTGTTATACTGGCCAACATGCAGAAATGAATTAGTAAAGGTTGTAATTTAAGCGCCTGGGAGATCACCAGTCACTGGATATTATCATCACTTAAGCTGCTAGTAAAAGCTAACCTTGCAATGCAGCTGGATCCACCTGATTCAATGTCTGTAATCAGACATATCCATCTTGCCAAGCTCCAATCTACAACGATTGTGAGCAGCCAAAAGCAGCAAAGCCCAGTCAGCGTCCTTTAGAGCAGGAAGAGGTCGAGGACACAAGGGAGACGACACAAGGAGGGACAGCTTTTAAAGAGATTAGCATAGATGCTAACAGATTGGATGCTCATTTTTAATGATTTACATGAATAAAAGTAAGCAATGCCCCAGTATTTATTTTTTTACACTTTTTTACACATAGTAATGTCTCTGAGTTTCTTTACTGATAAAGGCTACAATTTACTGTATACTTTTCGCATTAAGCAGAAAAGTATAACAGTGGGTCAATATTTAGTTTGACTGATGTTGATAAAGGCACAAAATGATAATTTTTGCTCTGAAATATTTAATGCAACAAAAAAAATACCACAGTTACTTGTATAATTTCCCTTACTTGTATACTTACATTGTCTTTTGTATTCTTACTGTGTTTAAAGTGGTAGGGAATTAATGCAGTATCATATTTTGCTAATGTTTGAGATAGCTCTGGTGGGAGAGTTTGCATGTGTTTCATTGCTGGTTGTCTTGGATTAAATGTATTTATTTTGTATTTTACAAAGAAACAACACAAACTTATTGATATCTTTATATCCCAAGTGTTAGAACAAAGTCATCCTGACTTTGTGACTGCGAGTTTTGGTATATGAGTCAGAAGGGTGGGAGAGCTTAGTGCATGCGTGTTGGTTAATACGCATGTCTGTATGTAACATAAGTGTTCATACAGAGAGAGAACCACCCTGAGATGACTCACAGATAGAGACTCCCAGACCAAAATAGACATTAGTGAATGTGGACAGTCAGTTGCTCCGAGGAGTTTGAGGAGAACTGTCCATCAGTGTTTCCCTGCCTGAGCGTCTCCTCCTTATGACTTAAATATAAACACAGTTTTCAGCTCGAAATGAGAAGGTCAGGTTTGTTGGAGTTTTCAGTGCTAAAGCATTAAATCATACATGTGGAGACTTCACCAAATGCTCCCTGTTTCTCTCTCTGTCTGTGCTTGTCAGAGCTCCATCGCCCCACAGCAATGTTTCATTTATGGCTCACATCAAAATAGAAGCAGCGCCCGTCAGCTCCTGCTTCAGTTATATTTCTCTCACATAAGACATTGGCGAGGAGTCTGCACCACACTCTAAGCAGCCCTCTCCCACCACTTTAATATTTTACTAAGTGAGAGAGCAAATGGCATCCCGATGCGCTACACGATATTCAGCCAAAGGTCAAGGTGGAATGGAAAGATTCACATCTGCGCTGTTTTTAGAGACTGCTCAGGAGCAAGTGAGGCTGGGAAATCTGTCGGCTGGAGTAACATCAGCCTCAGATCTTTCATCAGCAGGTCGATACAGCTTTCAAACCACTCCTCCAGCTCCAAACTGCTAATCCAGCTCATCCAGCGTCTTCTTAGAACTGTTGCCCTGGTGTCGAAATCAGCCGAATGTGATTTCTCATTTCTAACATAGGTGCCATATTCATTACTCAATGCTGCAGCAGACATTTGAACAAGTATCGAGGGACCAAGAGGTGTCCTTCCAGTGTCCATCTGAAGCAGAAGCTCACAGAGACTACAATTAAAGGAAACACAACCTGACAGTGATTCAACACGAACACCTTGTTTCCTTTTAAATATGCAGACAGAGGCAAATCAAGTGTACTCATCACTATCTGAAGCTATGTTAGAACTTTAGTGCCAGCAAAACCCCTCCCATACATAATATCTTTACAGAATGTGTCTAAAATACTTTGAAAAGATTGAACTATTGACTACAGGCCTCATCTTTAACGCTGCTGGACAGTGGGAGGCATCATCTGTATAACTGCAAAATTACAGATACCAGTCAAACAAGCACATGAAATGAGGAGTCACACCACGTTACTATTTGCATGTAACTGGTGCCCGTAGTTGGAAAAGTGTTTGGATGGTGTCCATTTACAATCTGGAAGACGAATTTGGAGAGTTAGCTACGGTGGCCAACAAGGGCAAACAGCGTACAACCGCTCAATGCAATTCAATAAGAGGAAAACACCCTCAAGAGCTACTTTGTGATGTTAGTATATTTTATCAAGCAACGATGAAGCATAATAACACAAATATTATTGTTCTTTTTTTTTAATTATTTACCTCCAATATTTGACCATGCTCTTTCAAACTAAAAATGTGCAGTTTTTATTTTAATGATAAAACAAAAACATTTCTCGTGTTCTAAGTATAACTATTAACTTAACTAACTTAGCATTGATGATTTTGTTTTAATATGATGCCTGGCAACAACAGTTTGTATGTCAACGTGATTAGACTTTGCTTTACTTTTAATGGTAGGTGAGGAGGAAGAATAAGAATAAGCTCTTATTTTCCTTTTGTACAATCAGTAATTTCTTGATTCAGTAGACTACAAAATGAGATTACTTATTGTACTGATGGCATAAGGCCCTCCTGCGGTGAGTGTGAAGTATGCATCCTCATCTCGGATCGTTGCTGCCGTCAGATCAACCGTGTCTTACCCGGATACAGCAGTGCTAAATCTGATTGGCTGATATATAGCTGTATGTTATTTTTTGATTGGCTGATGGGTAGTTGATCTTATGGCTGGTTGTGTCAAGCTCCCGTTCAGCTCTATGATGCTCAGAGCATCCTGCTTATGTAGTGGTGTAACTCAGTGGGCGTTACACAAATATTCATGAGTGAGAAATAACAGGTTTGATGTGTGAAAAGTTTAAATGCGTGTCACACGCTGAATGCATGAGACTTGAGAGCCCTGCTATTCACTCAGGATACCTTTTATTATTACATGTTAGACCATCTCTCAAAGCCTAAATAAATACCAATAAAACCGACGAGGGGGCAAAGGTTATAATGCTGTTCTATGGGAGTCAACAAGCAGCAAGTCCAAGTGTGTTGAGGGCCTACTTGATATGTAATTGCTCCGTGACGTTGGAAGGTGGGATTTGAAAAATTAAACAATGAAGCCCCTTCCCTGAACCAAATCTGATGAATTTTAGGCTTGAATGTCTCCTAAGAAACTCAGGATTACTTTAATTAGTCATGTTGTTATTATTATTTAATGGCTATGCTAAGCTAGCACACTGTCATACCATCCCCCTGAAGTCCACTGTAACAGTTTGACCTCTAAACATACTTGAGCCACATTCTGGAGAAAATATGTAATGGGGGAGGGGAGTAGTGCATGTATGCTAGATATAATGGGGATTTACTGATGAATGAAGGACTTGTGGTTATGCAATCAAGTGGAAACAGTTTAAATGTACATGTTAGAGTCACTGTTGTCTCACTTTACACTTCTGTGTTCTCCTGATTCCTGCAGGGCAATTGTTCTACACGCTTAAAGGACGACACACGTTAACACACAATACTCCACATCCTCCCATGTGGATGGATTAAAACCTCTATGCAACAACACCATGTCTGACTGCTGCTGAAAACCACAAGGGACAATATTATACAGGAGAGACAGAGTGACAGAGGAGGTGCTGCTCAGGGAGGGTTCTGAAGTGCAACAAGTGCAGCTGTGCGTGGATGTAAAGGTTAATCCCAGTTAATTACAACACAGATCTTATTTTCATAATGATCACTCAGGATAACGCTGTGCATGCCAATGTGATTATTGAAACTTGCAGCAAAGCGACATTGCAATGGGTGACCATTTTTTCCTGGAGTATTTTTATATGTTTAAGCATGAGTGACTCCTTAATGCTGAAAGCCACAAAGTCTTGTTGTAGTTGAATTGTTGGATAAGTCAAAATGTCCATCTGATAATAAGACATGGCCACATACAGTGGTTTAAACCAACTCTATGTAGTTTTTCCACCTTAGTTTAATATTCCTAGAGTCATTGTGATGGTACATGACCTTACAACAGGTTGAATGACACCTCTGTCATGATCTGAGGGGGTCTGTATCGCCTTCACTGGCACAATGTAACTTTGAGGTGGATGGTATGAACACTTCCACAGTAAAAAACTACAAATTTTTACTGCTTTGACTGCTTTACGGCATACATCACTTCCCCCTCCTTCCCAATTCGTTTAGAAGACGAAAGTCGAGGTGAAAGCTAAATGTGGACTGTCTGTATTCTCTCTTGAATCCATTTTTGGAGCTTAGCAGAACACTGAAAGCATTGTGAAAGCAGTTTTAGAGTTCCTCCACTCGCCTGCATTTTATGTGAGAATATAAAATAATGAATTAATTCTGCCTGTGGAGGGCAACATTACTCTTCCTTGCATACAGCCTGCCAGAACCCTACTAGAAGAAGAAGAAAGCTGAACGTAGGGCTGTCATCATGGGGGAAGCAGTGAAAAACCAGAAGGAAAGAAAAGTTTTATTGGAGGAGAGGAAAGAAAAGAATGCGGGAGAGTAACAAGCTAAATGCCTCGACAGGGATAAACATTGGCCTGGCGTTTACTTGGTGGCATGAGCTGAAAGACGAGGAGGGATGTCCGATCGATGCTGATTTGGCCCTGTTATTGTTGGACTTGTAAGTACATGTTGCTAACAACTGACAGCTGATGCTTGAGAAGTGATTTATACGAAAAGAAACATGATCGGACTGTACCTTTTCAGTCCACACGGTTTATTTGTCTCTGTCTCTGTCTCGGGACGTCCTGTTGGTTCGCTTCTCCTCCCTCTATATGTCAACAAATGCACGTCGGTGTAAGGCGCTCTGTTTTACGATGGTGCAGTTACAACGTCCATAGAGGCCCCTAGAGAGCAGATGCATATTCACTGAAGATGGATGATACTGAAGATATGTCATAGACTCCACATCACACTAACATTTTGCTGCTCTAATAGTAAATTTCCACCATGTCGTACTTGCTAAACATGCTAAGACTAACCTTTTTTTTTCCTTGTGGGGATCCAGGACGGCCCCTCCCTATACGCAGAACATGCCTAGTGTATAGGGCCCTCCGTCTGCTTCCCCTCTTCTACTCAGATTAACAGTGCATGTACACACAAGCACACATCCATCGTGCTTCAACTTAAACTATCACTCAAAAGAATGAAATAGAAAACACAGTAAATAGGATGTTTAAGTATTTAACATGTGACAATACTCTGCTGCTGCAAGGAGCAGTACAACTCGGGTCATGATTATTAGAAAATACATTTGATTTGTTTCTTTTAACTCAAAGTTACAATTTGCTATTAAACTATAATTTAATGATTAAAAAAACACAAGGGTCTGTAGTATTATATTTTTTATATATAAGTGAAAGCCCTTTGCAAACTTTCCAAAAGTAGCTAAGTAACCAAGTAACTAAGCATTAATATGACCAGTAATTGCAATAGTGTAATAGTGTTTGTTAGGAATTATAATGCCTTACTTTATTAAGGATTTAAAAAATAAATCTATCACAGGAAGAAATTACAAGATTGTGACTGCACAACATTTTTATTTTTGAACTACAAGTGCCTTAAAAGCATCTGTCTGTACTGGTTCATATACTTACTACATATGTATTTATACTAGTTATGGTTATGTTGTTATGCACTGTATTTTTTTTAAGTGGCATTACACCGTCGGAGAAAGGCAAACATAAAAAACATTCCTTTTGTAAATCCTACATATTTTATAGGCGTGTCCAATCACATTCATTTTGAGTAAATATAAACATTTCACAAGTGTTCAGTGTTTGCGTTCCTTTTTAATTTTACTGTGTAATCAGTTGATGTAGTTTTCTATCTCTATTTCAAAACATTGTATTTAGATTTTTTGTATTATATAATATAGTATACATATTTAGTATATATATTTATTTATTACATTCTCCATACAATACTGTTTTTCAAATTTTGTTTCAGGCCTCACTTGGACCCAAGGCAGCCCTGCCACCCAGCCCACAAGGATAAGCTATTGCTCAGACCCGCCCCATAAGGCCTCTTCGTGTGTGAGTAGGTTGAGCTAAAGATTCGCTGAGATGACATGCACAGTATGGCAGCATCCTTTAAGACTCTGTCCACATGGAGACGAAAACAATTTTGTATTGAAAACATTCTCTGTAAATTCAGCATTGTTTCAGTAAATGTGTCCGTCCACATGAAAACCCTCAAAACACTGTAGTGTATATGCCAGGCCTGTAAGTAGCGCTATAACACTACTGCAGACATACATTTAAACCAGAGAAGAAGACATTGAGCATATATGCTCAATGCATATGTATATATATACATATATATATATATATATATACATGCATACATCATGAGAAATGAGAAGAAAAACACTGGTGAATGCTGTTCTCCGTGTCCTCTTGTTGCTCATGGTGGTTGTAGAGGAGCTGAAGATTTTGCTGTTAAAGCCAAAACAAGCTCAGGAGCTCCTGCAGCAGGAACGCAACACTGTAGCCGCCATTGTTTTTGTTGTTGATGGGCTTTGCACTTACCGTGCAAGAGAGAGATGTCATTGTTTCTGACGCTATCCATATTTGTTGCCCACACAGTAACGCTCAGCCGGCATTTTCAGATTTATCCACTCTGGGACCCCTTTTCAAATATGTGCGTTTTTGGGCAGCCGAAATGCCATATCTGTGTTGACGAAACGCCCATACCATTAAAAACTCTCTGTGTGGACGGCCCCTGAGACGCATCAACAATCATCCAAAGTCTTCTTTGCTAATCGAATGACTGATGTCACATGGCTTCAACCAAGCCTTTCAACTGTCTATAGTAATAACATTGTTTAGCTTGAAGCAGTTCAGAAATATTTGGTGCCATAAACTGAAGATGAAGCTGCATTAAGGCTCCGCCAGGGGGCACTTGCATATTGAACAGAGCAATGTTTAACTTTATGTCACGACTAGAACTATCGTGGCACAAAAAGAACTCAATGAGGCAGACAAGCAGGTCCGTGAGGCAAAAGGCAAGGTTTATTTTCAGTCCAGAGTTCGGTACACAAAAGCAGGCAGAATCAGGCAAAGGTGTCCAAAAGTCGGCAGGCAAAAAGGCAAGGTCTGAACCAAACAGGTCGTAATCGAAACAGAAAACAAACAGACAAGACATGAAAACGAAAACAAAACGGGTAACTTAACTAAGGGACATGTAGGGTCATGACACTTTATTTGTCGCGGACTTGTAGACGTTAAGAAAACCTGATGCTGACTTAGCCTACCATGCTAATGTTTGCCACACTCTGCTTGAAATTGTCAGTGAATGCTATGCTAGCTTGTTTGCATTTGTTGTATTCTGCCACATTCACTCATCAATGCACTGCTTTTCCCCTTTTTTTGGTTCCTTTGTGGTTTGGATGGTTTTCACACCCATCAGGAACTCAACTCTGGTTTGGCTGGAGGCAAACTGAGACCCCCTGTTGTCAGGCAGACCCGAGTTTGGGTCTTTGATCTGCACTGGAGTTCATGTAAGCTATCACACAATCTCCAAATCAACCAAACTTTCCAGAAATGCCAATGAGAGTTTATATGGACCAAAGAAGTGAGAAAGCATCCTTCGTTAAGTCTTCGAGTGTAAGGTGGCCATTACCTGTATGGCTAAATGCAGAGAATCTGTGATCTTCAGAGTCTTGATCAGGCTGTATGACTTTGAAATCAGTGTTTACTCGTTTACCACAGATCTAACACCCATGTCTGTTGTTTGCTTGAGAAGAAAAGGCTGGTCCTCTGCCCTGAACACTTGCATGCAATCCATCTGTGAAAAGCCAGTGATACTTTGAAATTACATAACCACTTTAACTCAACTTTCATGCAGCAGCAGAATTTCAAAATAGCTCACATTAGACATGCAGCCGAGATGTGAGCGGAGAAGCACTGTAAAATTCACTTTTTCAAAGGCGGAGAGTGTGAGCCTGTGTCCGTGCGTATGTGTGCGTGCTGGAGCCAAACAGTTTCTCAGCATTAGGATTCTCATTACAGGATCAGTGCTTTCATCCCAGGGTTCAAAGCGCCGCCCTAGCCAACGGCAGTGGGCGAACAGATACATACTACTATTTGATAGAGGGGGAGGAGGGGGAGGCGAGCAGCAGATCAGAGGGGAACGAAGGGACAAGGCAGAGAGGATGGAGAGAGGATGGAGGGAAGTGAAAGGTGAGGAGAAAGAGGAAACCTGCGGAGGGCACAGGAGAAGCTGAGTGGGGGGCAGAGGAGAGTGGAAAACCTGGTGAGGACTAATCTCTGGATTATGTAAGAATGGTCACGATAGAGCTGCATAATAAAGGCATGTGCTCCCTCTGCAGATGAAAATGTGATGGTTTGATACAGAGTAAAGGTGATAACAGGACACCAAGGTTGGGTTTTTCTGATTCTTTTTTTTTTTTTACTATTTTGACTTTTAAATGACTTTTTGTTTGGTTAAAATCAGTAAATAATCATTATTTGCATTGTAACTCAAAGGCTGAATTACACATCCTCTTTAAAGCTTCCCCTTAACATCTGCTCTCTATCTGCAAACTTGGTTTCAAGTGATAAAACTGTTTAGTTCAGAGATACACTGAACCATAAAAAAGGTTAAGCAGCAGTATGTAATTTATTTTTTGTGTCACTGGCCAAAAAAATATGATAACCTGTCAACACCTTATTACTGAAGCCACATGAGAGATCTTTAGATATCTTTGCTGCCTCTTGGCCAGGACTCCCTTGAAAAAGAGGTTTTTAATCTCAATGGGACCTTCCTGGTTAAATAAAGGTTTAATAATAATAAAATAATCTGTGCTCACTTTTTTGCTCTGTAGTAACCCAGAGATATCCCATGCATGCACGTGGAGAACATACAAACTCACACTCAGAAAGGCCCAGCCCAGGGATTGAACCAGCAACCTTCTTGATGTGAGGCACGTGCACTACCTGTTGCATCACCTTGCCATCCCCGTTTGTACCATTTGAGACAGAAACGGGATCAAAAAGTGGCACAAATGACTTTATAGAGCAAAAGTCTGGAGAAAGTTAATATGAACATTAATGTTTTTGCTGTTAGTTTGTTTTCAGAATATATACACTGCCTGGCCAAAAAAAACGTTGCCACCACAAAAAAAGGTCACACACTGATATTTTGTTGGACCAACTTTAGCTTTGATTACAGCATGCATTCATTGTGGCATTGTTTCGATAAGCTTCTACAATGTCACAAGATTTATTTCCATCCAGTGTTGCATTAATTTTTTCATCAAAGGCTTGTATTGATGATGGGAGAGTCTGACCACTATGCAAAGCCTTCTCCAGCACATCCCAAAGATTCTCAATGGGGTTAAGGTCTGGACTCTGTGGTGGCCAATCCATGTGTGAAAATATCTCATGCTCCCCGAACCACTCTTTCACAATTTGAGCCTGATGAATCCTGGCATTGTCATCTTGGAATATGCCCATGCCATTAGGGAAGAAAAATTCCATTGATGGAATAACCTGGTCATTCAGTATATTCAGGTAGTCAGCTGACCTCATTCTTTGGGCCATGATGTTGCTGAACCTAGACCTGACCAACTGCAGCAGCCCCAGATCATAGCACTGCCCCCACAGGCTTGTACAGTAGGCACAAGACATGATGGGTGCATCACTTCACCTGCCTCTCTTCTTACCCTGATGCTCCCATCACTCTGGAACAGGGTAAATCTGGACTCATCAGATCACATGACCTTCCTCCAGGACAGTTTTTAATCCAATTTTAGTAGTTTCTGCAATCTCCTGAGATGTTTCCTCTTCTTGATGCATGCCAATGATTTGACCCTTCTTAAACAGACTAACATCTTTTCCATGAAATACTAACTTGTTGCCAGCTGAAAGACAATCGGCCATGCAGTAATTATCCAATAGGAGGCTCGTACCTATTTGCTTAGTTAAATTCAGGTGGTGACCTTTTTTTGGCCAGGCAGTGTATTTTTTTACAGCCAAGGCTTGAATGAATAATATTCAGATGCAAAAGGGCTCATTATCTGTGTGTGGTTTCTATGAAATTCAGTGAGATCAAAATTCTGCTTTGAATTTTTTCTGTTTTTTATTTATGGCAATACAGCTTTAATTACATTAATCAGACACAGCATAAATATTCTAATAGCCCAGGCTATCCTGAAAAAAGGAAGATGTCTTTAACTTGCTTATGTTTGGAAGGTTTGAGCTTTAACATGCATTACAAAAAACCAAAAAAACCAGATGGACTAAAAATAGATAAAATGGCTTGGAGTTGAAAGGGTTTTGATGTTGTTAATAATTATAAATCTATGATGTTTGGTTTGTTTCAGGAATCAATGCCTGACAATACAAGAAGGCTGTTTTGGTGTGTGATGTGTGTGATCAACACACACATCTGGAAGACAAGAGCAAAAGTTGTTTTACAGCAAAATATGATTTGCAGTGTTTTGGTGTTCAAAGGGACACGCCATTTTTTTTGTTTGTTTTCAGTAGTGTTAGCCTGCCTCTGCCTACAGTCATCAGATAAAGTCATCAGCAACTCTGAACAGTCATGTGTGCTTGTTGTGTCTCATTTTTCTTACCGCATTATGTTACATTATCTGTTCTTAGACTAAGGTTAGCACTTTATGTAATTTTTGAAAGAAGTATACACGAAAGTAAACTGCAGGGTGCATGCACAAACCACCATGGAAGTGGTATAAAAAATGGAAGTATTAAAAGACAATGATAAGAATGGACCACTGCCACTCAAGTGAGAGACATAGTGCTTCAAAATTAGAGAAAAAAAGTACTGTGAGGCAGATTGGAGTCCTGGGGGATAAAAAGAAAGGGTTAAATTAAAAACCAGAGGACAGTTAAAGAGTTGAAACAGTGCGTTGATGTGTTTTCATGAGGACAAAGATGTTTTCTGAAAACTTATCTGTGTTTTGTAAAATGGAAAAGGAAATTCTTTCTTTAAAAAATATTCACTCGTGTGGACGTGCTTTTAAGCTCTGTTCATCAGTAAACCTTATTTAATCAGTTCTGTTAAAATAATAATTTCTACATTAAAGTTATTTTTTGAGAAAGATTAAAACCTCATCAAGTGTGAGCATTCAAAACAAAACGTAGTCATCTCTATTATTCAGCCTGTGGTGGAGGAGTGCTTGTTTCGTGCACTCAGGCAGCCCTCGTTTACCCGTGGGCTCTTCATCCGCAACCTGAAGTGATGAAGTTCTACATCAAGTGTTTACGTCCAGTCAGTATTATTTCTTGCCCTGTGTGCTAGCCTTTCACAGGACCAAATATTTTTTTCTTTTCAACAGTCCACAGCTCCTGCTTTAGCTAATCAATATTAACGTTCTGCTGGTATGGTCGTCAGCAGGGACACGAGCATCACGGTGCACAGCTGTTGACATCTGCCTGAGCGTGTAATGGAGACGATGAGATTTCAGCTCGTACCAACATGAGACATGAGAGCACGTCAGGGTGATCTGAGGGGGCTTCAGATCCAGCTCTTTTATGAACATCAGCAGCAGAACAATGATGAGGGGCGGGGCTGTGTCAGGAGGTGTCACCTTCCATCTTTCCATACACTGACCTTCTGAGGTGGCGTGCTCAGCTTGGCTCCACCATATATTCATCAGCGTGTGTGAGTGTGTGTGTATTGTTATCACTTTGTGAGCCGATGAATCACGGGCCGTGACGGCTGCCGGGATGCCTTTGAGGTACAAAGAGAAGAGAGAGAAGGTCGATTCTCTCATGATTCTGTCAACTGCACGTTTTCAATCAAACCTCAGGGCTCTCCAATCATGAGCTCAACTCCTCACCTGATCAATTCAGACACTTGGCCTTTTAACGTTTGTTTATGTTTTCCCACGTATAGTTGGATAAATAGTAGGGATGTCAAAAGATACAGTTGCAGTAAAATTATTAAACCCCCATTGCAAGTTTATTAGCAAAATTTACAAACTTCAAGCTGTATGCAATAAACAAATAAAACAAGAACAATTGAAATAGTTCAACACAACTAATATTACTAGAGGCTTCTTCAAATTCAAAACAAATTGCCACTTTTAATGACTACTGGACAATTCTCTTGACTCAACCACATTTCTAACATGTAATTAAACATTACTGTCAACAAAACCCTAGCCAGTGCAGGTATTTGAAGTGTGCTTCAGATAGCACACCTGATGCAACTAATGAAGCATTTGATTAGTTGCATCAGGTGTGCTTAAGACAACACCTGATTTGCAAATGTGTGCTCTTACAAGGGATTCGATTCAGGGGGTTGAATAATTTTGAGACCAGTCATTAAAAGTGGCATTTGTTCTGAATCTGAACAAGCCTCTGGTAATATTAGTTGTGTTGAGCTATTTCAGTTATTCTTTTATCATTTGCTTATTGCAAACAGCTGGAAGTTTGTAAATTTTGCCAATAAACCTAATTTCCAAGGGGGGTTTAATAATTTTGATTGCAACAGTATATATTTTTAATCCTGAATACAAAAATTGGATCATTTGCTGTGGTTCAGGAGATACCCTCTTTACCTTTAGGGCTAGACTTAAAACATTCCTCTTTGATCAAGCTTTCAGTTAGGGCCGGCTCAGGCCTGGACCAGCTCATAGTTAAGCTGCAATAGGCTTTGACTGCAGGGGATTTGGCACATTGAGCTCCTCCTATGTCTCTAACACTTCCTCTACATCCTCTCTCTATATCTTTGTCCCTTTTTGTTACCTCCACCAAGGAGGTTGTGTTTTTGCAGGCATTTGTTTGTTTGTTAGCAAGATTACACAAAAACTACTGGATAGATTTTGTTTAAATTTTCAGGAGATGTTGGTAATGGCCCAACTTAGAAGTGATCAGATGTTGGTGGTGACACATATATTTGTCTGGATGCAAAAAATTCTCAAAATTTAAAAAAATCCCATAAGTTGGCATTGGGTGGAATTAAAAAAAAAAACATATCTCTGCCATTTTTGAACGTATTCACTTCTAATTTTACACGATAATATGGGGCTCATGTCTCTATCATTAAGATAAATTTCATCTGGATCCGATCCAGATTGATGTCACAAAAAACACTGAACTTTGTAATGGGAAATCCCATTAAAGACATTCAATAATTCATATAAAATCAAAATGTTCCCTGTTGTGTTCAATCAGGATAACAGCCTCCATGTATGTGCTGAGTTTGGTCCGGCTCCTGGAACTATTCTGGATCTGGTGATCCAGAATTTTATCTTTTACAGTGGTTTTGGAAAAGCCACTGCCAGAACTGAGCTGCTTGGCGGAGGTCTGCGCTCTCTGAGTGCTTCTAGTTTGCTCTTGTACTCGTCTCTGGTTCTTATCTTGTCTGCAGCCTGGGATCACTGGTGTGGATTAACTTCAGAGAGATCAGCTAAATTAAATACACGGTAGTTCCTGCAAACAGCACAAAATGTCTTAAAATAATAATAATGGTTCATTAAGCATTCTCAAGTAAATAGTGATGAAAAAGGATACAGACACTCAAGTACACACGTACAAATATGCAAAGTAAATGAAAGTAAATAAATTGAAATTATGAATAATAACTGATTTAGTTAAATTAGTTAAAATTTCATTCATTTTCTATAACGCTTATCCCTTTTGGGGTCACGGGGGGCTGGAGCCTATCCCAGCTGTCATTGGGTGGGAGGCAGGGTACGCCTTGAACCAGTTGCCAGTCAATAATTAGCTAAAATAAGATTAACAAATATATTGCAACTTAAAATAAAAAAAGGCAGTCAATTAAAAAAAGAATAAATAATAACTGATAAGGTTAAATGAGTTAAAGGAAAGACAGTCATTTAAATGAATTAAAAATGAATAAATACATAGATAAATAACATTTTAAGAAATTTTAAGGACAAACATCATAGCAAACAATCTAAGTACATTATTGAGGTGATCAGCTGTAAATGAGGCATTTTTTTAGTGTTAATAACCATAAAAAAAGACCCCAAATCATGTCAAAAGTGCCACTAGAACCACACAGGATCAACTTTTTTTTTTTTTCTTTTTTTCTAATTTGAGAAAATAATGAAACAAATGCTTTTTCAAGCCTGAAATCTGGTCACAGAGGGGCCAATCAGACGTTAGCAAAAATCTGTCATGAGATTTGCCTTCGATTTAACTTTTATTTGAGGAATACAAGCAGAAGTGGCTTGTGTGTTTTAACTACCAATTACTATTTTTGTAACAGAAACTTAATTTAATACTTCATTTTGCCATATAAATTGAGCTTGCGTCAAACCAACAGAGTGCTGTGTCTATCCTTTACAAGACAAAATAATATTTTCTGAATGCTAAAAAAAATCCTGCTCTAGCTTGGAGGCTAGGTGTGTTTGTCGTGAAGTTTCCTCATAGCAGAAATGTCTCTAGTTTTAGACATTGTGTTCTCTGTTACTCGCTGATTTCCAAGCAGGAAGTGTTACCTGTATGTTTCTGTGAAGGATTCACCTGAGATGCACCTTAACCAGCAGGAAAGGGATAAAAATGAGCTGTTCCTGAAGACTCTGTCATTAAAGTGAAGGCACACTGCTGAAGGTGTGCGCAGTCTACTGTACTCACTTAACATCCATATAATTTATAACAAGCAGCACACATTCTCTTTACAATGATTAACTATTGTATTTACTTCTGTGTGTGTTTTATCTGCTGCTCTCAGCAAAGTGATTGTGTTCAATATTGATGCGATGCTCTTCACGCCTTTATGGAGTGTAAAATTAACGAGCTGTCGGCTGTGTGGATCAGATTAAATGTTATGTGTGTGTGCTTGCGCGTGTGTGAGAGAGTGTGCATGATTCATTGGTGGTGGGCGTTCGGAGAGCTGCTGTTCTGCATGTTAAACTTACGCCACAGGCGGTGAGGGTCAGCGTGCTGTGAGCTCAGATAAAAACTCTGATGTAAGGAGGAGAAGCTGGAAAACATCCTGACATCATATTTACTCTGTACATTTAAAGTCATTTATATGAGGCAAGTGTGGGAGCTCATATTTCACCCCAAGGAGGTTTCTGTCAGCTTGTTTTTTTGGTTTTGGTTTGTGCATAAGATAACTCAAAAAGTTCTGGATGGATTTTGATGAAATTTCAGCAAATGTTGGTCATGGCACAAGAACAAAATAATTGGATTTTGATGGAGCTCTTAATCCATAAGCAGATCTAGGACATTTGTTAATGTTTGTTAATGTTCTGCCATAGGCCAGAATAACCAGGCTAAGGATGTCAATGGTAAATGGACCTGAGCTTATATAGCACTTTTCTAGTCTCTTTGACTTCTCAAAGCAGCTTTACATTGCAGGTCACACCCAAGGACACAGCTACATGCGATGGCTGGAGCTGGGCTCAAAACCTGCAACTTTCCGATCACTGACAGAGCGCACTCAGACTGCACTACTGACCCAGAGGCCTTGGAGAAGTACTACACAACAAAATCTGCATAGACAAATTAACACTATCAGAGTTAGTGTCTATGTGTCCACACCACAAAGACTTGTTTTCACTATTTTTGGAGAGTTAGACTTAAACTCCCATCAAGTGTTAACACTATATTAACACTGCAACGTGTAAACAATTTATCTATTCATCCATTGTCTAAACTACTTATCCCTTTTCTTTGGGTGAGAAGTGGAGTACACCCTTATCCTGTTGCCAGCCAATCACAGGGCCACATTGAGAGATGGCCAGTCAATCCATACTCATACCTCAGGGCAATTTGGAGTCACCAATCAACCAAATTAACATGTTTTTGGTTGGTGGGAGGAAGCAGGAGTGCGAGGAGAGAGCCCACACATGCACAGGGAGAACATGCAAACTCCGTTAGCATCTATGCTTATTTCTGTACAAGCCGGCCTGATTACAGTCACTGACCTAGAAAGCACTCAGAGAGTGCAGACCTCTGCCAAGGTAGCTCACATATCGCTGTTACATCTATAAGCAACAGCTCCATGATAAAATTACCATCATAATATGACTCCTTGACCCTGAAAACCCACACCTAGCACTCAGAATCATGTTGATATCATTATTAGTTAGGCAGTTATAGAGCAAAAACGATTGTTCGCTAATGGCAGTTATATGTGTCACCACCAAAATGTAATCATTTTTAAGCTGGGCCATTACCAACATCTCCTGAAAATTACAGCAAAATCTGTCCAGTAGTTTTTGTGTAATCTTGCTAACAAACAAATAAACATACATACACCTGCAAAAACATCTTAAAATAATAATAATGATTATATTAAGCATTCTCAAGTAAATAGTACACACAAGTACACACGTACAAATATGCAAAGTAAATGAAAGTAAATAAATTTAAATAATGAATAATAATAACTGATTTAGTTAAATGAGTTAAAATTTCATTCATTTTCTATACCACTTATCCCTTTTGGGGTCATGGGGGGCTGGAGCCTATCCCAGCTGTCATGCAGAGAAATGTTCCTCTGCATAGCTCGGTCTTGAAAAATGGTTGTTTGAGTTATTGCTGCCTTTCTATCAAATCAAACCACTCTGGACATAATCCTCCAACCTCTGGTGTCACCAGGCAGAAATATTTAGCCCAAAGGCAGTTCTGAGAATCTGAGAAATCTGAGACTCAAGTCAGAATTCTGACAGCCTAAAACAACAAATTCAAGCTGTTATTATTTTTGCAGACACCCTAACCTCTTCTGTACACTTGTGATGCATACCTGAGTCATTAAGCTTGATAAATATTCCAGAGAGACCGCTCTAACTCAAAGCTGTCACTGTATTGAATTACTGTGGAGGCTAATCTTTCTAAAGAGCAGGTTCACTTATCACAACACTGCAGTCACCGTGTAGCTCTTTACCTTCTAGCTGTTACAAAATTAAAACTACAACAATCTCTGCAATATGAAAATGTCTCCTCCTCTAATTTAAGGGCATAAAGGCAAACAGCGGGGGAGAGGAGGCTCCAGACTCTAAAAGCGAAAGCTGACTGCTGCTGTTGTTTAATGCAGGAGGTATTTTGGGGTGTGGGATGAATAAAACATCAGAGCACCTTGTTTATTTCCATCCTTCAACCGTAACTCGTTCTTTACATAATTGAATTCTACTCCGTTCGAGGCAGTGCATCTAATTGAGCCTCCGCCCGTTAGCCGGGGAATGATTTGTTTCCATGCTGACTCCGAACTCTGATCCTCTGAGGGCTGCCCCCCCTGCTCTGGACACTTAAAGAGTTTGGGTCAATGCTTCAGCCCTGTTTGTGGTAGGAAAGTGGACTGTTTGCATCACCTCTTAAAGCTCCTTCTGTCTCCCCTCTCTACCTGGCAGCCATTCAAACCAGGATGATCTACACACCGAGCCGGACTGCACCCCTTCCCTTCCTCAGGTCAAAGTGTTCCACTCCTCCCCCTCCTCTTCCTCTCCTTCTTTTTCCACACAATGTGATATTGTTGTTGTGTGATTTGTGGCCTCATCTGTTTTGCCTCACATTACAGTAGAGAGCGCTCCGCCCAGACAGGCTTTGATTATTCAAAATGCTCCCCTCATTGTGAGCCAAGATTCTTTATGCACAGCCATGCCCTCTCCATATGGACGCCATTGTGGCTCAGAATTAATGATCTCATTCAACTGCAACTTCCGCTTTCTTTCTCTCCAGGAGCACATTAGCATTCTGATCTGACACAGAGCCAGTGGAGCAGAGACCTTACAGGTAAAGAACAGTAAGTGACCTGACTGTCAACATAGCAATAATAATAGAAACAAACATTCACACTCTCAGTTTACTCAATACAGCCACAGATATAGCAACCTCAAATGGATAGTTTTTCTTTTCTTTCCTTTTTTATACTTGTTGATTTCACACTAAAGCCTGTTTCTTTGGGGCCAAGAGCCATGAAGAGGCCGAAGAACGTATGCAAAGAAAAGCTCTATCCCAAATTCAGACCATGATCTGCATCATTTCAAACCTAAATACTCACAATTTGTCAAAAGAGCGGAGAAAGATAGATTTCTATGTTGTTGCTTGGTACCTCGTGGCCAACATTTGTCTGTCTGTCTGTGAGGACAATCACTCAAAAAGTTCTCTACAGATTTTGATGTAACTTTTAGGAAATGTTGGTCGTGGCAAAAGGAAGAAGTGATCCAATTTTGGTGGTGATCCAAATATGGATGTGGAACTAAGGGTTTTGTTTACAGTGTTCAAAAGGGCAGTTTTCCACATTTCAACATTTCCACATCCCACGTCAACAATGTCACAAAAGGCCTTGGTGGAGGTTTGTGCTCTTGGAACTCCTCTAGTTTTTGTGATTATATTTATTATATATATTATATAACATTAAGTTTACCAATTAGCACAATAATATCTGATGTGTTTCGGCATGCAAAGACCTGCAACAATAAAAAAATATTTGTTATTTATTTATTGTTTTGATGCACCAAAGCTGCCGAGCACTAATGCTACCTTTTTAACATGGACATGCTGATATTTACCTCCACCAAGAAAATTATGTTTTTGACCCCATTTATTTGTTTGTTTGTCAGCTGAGAAATGATTCAATTTTGGTGGTGATCTAGATAACCGCCATTAATAAACGATTGTTTTTGCTCAATATCTGTTGAACTTATAATGATATCGACATGATTCTGAGTGCTAGGTGTGGGTTTTCAGGGTCAAGGAATCATATTATGATGGTAACTTTATCATGGAACTTTTGCTTATAGATGAAACATCAATATGGCAGAAGTGACTGCATGTTTGAAAACAATAGTGGTAATAGCGATCTCCGTGAACGCTGCACTGTCTGAGGTTTCATCAGAAATCGACTCAATTTCTTCTTTAAAATTAGAGCAAAGAACATTACTTAAAGCTTTCCTTATGGAAAATCTGTTTTTATTTTGTTTTGGACGATCAAATCAGAGAAGCCAGGATAACTGCTGGGAAACTGGGAGAGATATGGAAATCCTCCACAGACGATGGCGGTTAGTCTGTGGTAGCCCAGAGTCGTGGTTGCTAAATGAAACCTGGCGAAATCTGCTCTACTCAGAAGTTTACCAAGAGAACTTGGCTGGGATTGTCTTTGACGAGGTTCATGTGGCATATAGGTGTTAAATGATACATCTGTGTTTTATAATTTAATGTAAGACGATAGTCTAAGGACGTAGATTAAGCTAACGGCTAACAACAGGGTCTAGCTGCTACATCATACTGTGGCTTGGTGTGGATTGGTCTGTGATGAGTGTGACTGGCAGAACGATCATCCAATCACCTGCTGCAGTTGTTTTTGAAGGTTCAGCCTCTGAAAACATTTCTGTGGGCTCTTCTTCAGATGGACTAGTGAAATATTTCCATGGCGGATATATGGAACCGTTCGTCTGGCATGTCAGGTTAGGGTTTTGTAGTGACAGTAACAACCAAACAAAGCAGAAACTTTTAGTTAACTGATGATCATTTAGAAACATTTCTAATTTTTAGGTTGATCTGGTGTTTTTGCAGCCCAAGCTGAAATCCCTCAATCCTACAGCTACTTTGAAAACTGTTTCCTCATGTCTAATATTTATTTATATTTCAAAATGACTCACAGGTAATATTTAGTAAGCAAGAGGGGGTGCGTGTGGCCCCCTGGGCTGCCAGTTGCCCACCCCTGAGCTAAATAAACCATCACATCAAACATCTTTAAGTTGCTGTGTGACAAGTTGGACTTGAGAACCTGATGCTTACTGTGGAACTATTTCTAAAATAGAACATGATGTGAAATATGCATTCTCTAAGTTTAATAATTTCATGTTTTTATTTCACAAACATACACCTTTTAGCACATGGAGGTATAAACCAAATTGGAAAACAAAAGTGATGCTTATTTTAACTGAGATTCGTGTAGAGCTGTTGCACATCTTTTTTGTGCTGATTCTTGGTGCTACTTTTGTATGAAACAAACTTCACACTCTAATTGACACCTTTTTTGTTTGTTTGATTGTTGTCGTCTCGTAACATCCTCTCCTTTTGTTATGTTGCTAACGATGCTGTCAGGGTGCAGTTTTAAGGTGTAGTCCTCTGCAGCTGTAGTTATTCTTAGCTCGGTGAACAGATGAAGTTTTACTGTGTGAGTGGATCTGGGCCTTGCAGGTCCAGTCAGGCCAGTTGAGCAGCCTGACCGAAATGGATCCATGACTCACTTAATGGACAAAATGCCCTTTATGGGAACACAAATCTGCCTGCAGCCAAAAAGCATTTTGGGTATTGATCCATATTTGTCTGTATGCTTTGGCATGAGGCCACCATGAGAATTCTTTGTTGTATATGTAGACGGTCATTTTGTTCATGTTTTTAGTGTCAGGAGCTGATAAATCTTCTATAAGACTGATGTAGGCTTTACATTTAAAGATTTCAATCTATCAATCAATCTTTATTTGTATAGCTCCAGTTCATAACAAGTGTTATCTCAAGGCACTTTACAATGCAGGCCGAAGCCATACTCTTCATTTTTACATATATGCATATATACAAATACATATAATATATATATGCATACATACATCCAGAGATGTATCCATCTAGGCAGAAACAAAGGGACTAAAATCACATTTGTTTCTGCTGAATATAGACTTAATCAATCAACAACAACAGCTATGGCCGACTACAGAACATGTGTGCTGCTAACTGTGTTCGGTTTGTTATCCCGCCTTCAACAAAATGTGGATTTGCTGAGTCAATCTCTGACCAAAAGAGACACTCGCCATTGTTGTTTGTGAAAAGTTTGTCTTCACTGGAAAGCAATAGTGCGTAGACGCGTGTTATAATACTGCTGTTTAACTACCAACTTACATTGCCAACTACTGGCCTGGCATGTACACTACCACATTTTCAGTCGTTCTTGCAGATTTGTGTTAACGTGCAGCACTATTGAAAACACAGGAAAAACCTTTCCATTTCTGGTGACACCGTTGTCGTGTAAACGGGCACTTATTAAGTGTTTTTAAAAGGAAAGATGATGTAACAGTGGTAAACATGCCCCTGTTCCAGTTTTATTGGAAGTTGTTGCAGGCATCAAAATTAAAATGAGTAAGTATTTGCAAAAACCACTTAAGTGTTTTAGTTTGAACATTAAATATCTTGTCTTTGTAGAGTATTCAGTTGAATACAGGTCAAAGTATTTTTGTAAATCATTGTTTCCTGTTTTCTTTTACATTTAAATTTACAGAGTTGTGGTTTGTTGATAAACTGACTGATGTCCATCACAACAAAGGTCATGTTTGGATGCAGCTTGATGTTCAGTTCCTTTGCAATATTTATCATACAGCATACAGTTTAATGAAATAAAATGAAAAAACTTCAGCAAAGTGAGGCCCCCAACAGCTGCCAAGGCCCCATGCTCTGCAGTGTTAGGTTTTTTCCCCTTTGTTAATGTAAAAATGTGACAATAAGTGCAAAAGGTGCTACAAGAAACAAAGAAAAACAACACATAACAAAAAGGAGCTTAAGTACATGAACACAGACAAATCTTATTGCAAGATATAAAGGTAACTGGGACATTAAAACACAGACAATACATGAATGCAGAAATCGTTATTACAATAAAACAAAACAAAAAATACACAATAAATAAATACAAATAATAAATAAAAATATACACACAAAAAATCATAATAAATAAATAAAAAAACAAAAATAGAAAAAAATCCATACACATAAATACACACAAAATTAGTAAAAAAATAGTAAAACAAAATGAAGACATATTGACACATGCACATCAAAAACCAACAACAACAAAAGGAAATGGGTGAGAAAATAAAGAAAGAAAAAGAAGAAAAATGAAAGAGACTTAAGAAAGGGAGAAGAAGGAGGGTGGAAGCAGAAAAGGTTTTTGAGTGATTTTGGATCCACCTTAAGAGCAGGATTTTATGAGGGGTTTTTTTATCTTTAAAGATGTAGCAATTATGCAATTTTAATATTTAAATTAAGCAATAGTTAATTGTTATTACTAATCATCATCATAAAATCCTTTTAGTATCTTAGGAAAAATAAATAATTACAACAATAATGATAAAATTAATAATGATAGTGGTGATAATAATAATGTTCGACACACAAAATGAGTGAGATATCTTCTAAGATCTCTGCATGTGGTCTGCGTGGGGAGGGGCGGCCTGGTCGAGATGGTGAGTTGGAGCTGCAGATATTTGGATGAGAACTATTTCTCTGCAGCTGAAGCTAAACCAATACTGTCTTTGTAACTCTGTTTTGAATTAAGACATGATTATGATGAAAGTTTTAAAGTTTAAACTTCAAGCAGACAGCTTGAAGGTGGGAGGAAATGCAGACGCTGGAGTGCTGCAGGCTGAAACCACCTCACATAAACTAAATCCATCAAAGACAGTGTATCTTATAAAACACTGAACCTTCTGTTTTTCTCCACTCAATGTCCCTCTGTATAACAGCATCCACTAACTGCATGAAGAGGACTGAATGCTGGGCTTGTTGTCAGGGAGACCCCCTTTAAGGGAAAGGTCAAAGGTCCAGGACTACTTCCAATAACAGTGATGAGCATCAACAGTGGTGCATGGTTTGGATGTGACCTTGTAAAACCACACTGCTTCTCTGTGAGCTGCCCTTAGGAACATCCCCAGCTTAATGCCTGAAATGTAAATACCGCACAGTTTATTATTTTATACATCTTCCATGAGCTCATATTACATTTTCCCTTCTGGCTGATCCTCCCTGTGGCGGCGATAAAGAGCGAGGCGGAGCAGAGAAACAAAACGAAAGCTGATCTCTTGTTTTGGAGGAAGGAGGATGTGACAGCAGTAGAGGTTACAGTCGGAGTGGAATGAATGAGAGCGGCCTCCTCGCCGTGGGACGTATGGGGATCATGCATGTTGTTTGGTGACTGACAGCAGGTTTCAAGTGAACAGGGGGGAAACCAGAGACGAGGAGGTCACAGACAGCAGGCTCACAGGCTCAGGTTGATTGGGTCAGTGTTTCCACTCACACCTCACCATCCTTCAAAAACAGCTGGGACAAATCTCATGTGCTGGGTGATAGTGTTGAATGTGGCTGCTATTTAAGTAACTTAAATACCTAAATCATTTTAATAAACTCCAAAAAATGTACTTGGTATTGTTGAAAGTTATGGTTCAAATCCAGTCCATTGTATAGGGCAGGGTTCAGATTTGAGACCTTTTAAAGACTCTCCGTGAGCAAAATTAATGCCATTTTATTCATTGTTGTACAACAGTACTCACAGGTCCAGTATAGATATTTTTGTGCAAATCAATCTAAGAAAAAAAGGCAGATACAAATTCTCTAAAGCTCACAGTATGTCTTACAGCATTTTTCCACACATTTTCAAGCAGTCCTAAACAAAAAGTCTTCAGTAGGACGAACGAATTTGGCTAATTCTTCTTTGTTTTATTTTTAAAGGAGAAAAAAATGAGCTCCCCACAAATGCTCTTTGTGTATTTAAAGTGTTTCTGTCTAGTAATTGTATCTTAAAGGGATAGTTCAGACTTTTTGAAGTGTGGTTGTGTGAGGTCCATGGCATGAGCCTGAACATGTGCCACAGTGTCACAGCTCAGTTCTCTCTCTATCCAGAAATCTTGGGACAGATGCTGATGCTATACATGGTGCCAGACTCTGCATGATTAAAAGATTTGTGGAAAACAAGCAACAAAAACAGTGTGGGGTCATCACATGCTACAAACAGTTTGTTTACATGCAATTACTTTCCCACAACCAAGCAGCTTTGATTAGGCACTATGCTATACTAAACATGGCACGGCCTACATGTCCTTCCACCAGTAGCGCCGACTAGTTTGCTTCACAAAAGGAAACAACCACTACCAAATGGGACATATTGAAGATTTTTGTCCCAAATATGACTGCTGTTTACTTTGGATACTTTTGAATACTTGTATGAACTCGAGTTCACACGTGAGAACCTTCTGTACATGGAACCTGAATCTGTAGATTCAGGTTCATGCCATGTACCTTACACAACCCCACTTTAGTCCCGGGGTCAGCCCTCACGCGATGCGGCGGATGCGACGTATGCAACCTGGGCAACTTGGTTGCACTACTATCTCTTTGGAAGTGCAACCAGGTCGTGTGGTTGGTGGCCAGTGTTGAAAAATTTTAACTTTATGCAACATTGCATGTGGCTGTGCCACAGCAGTCAATCAGCTTTGTAGTTATGAGGAAAGCCAAGCCCCGCTTGCTAGTACAGCTGTTGCGGATAATGTGTGTGTGACATGATCACGGTTGCCAAGTCACGTTCAGTGTGAGCGCACCATTAGTCCAGCACCAGCTAGTCACAGTCAGAAGGGGTTCAAACCTATAAGTACTTAGGTGTGCATCTTGACAACAAGCTGGACTGGTCCATGAAACAGATGTCCTGTACCTGAAGGGGCAGAGCTGGCTCTTCCTCCTCAGGAGGCTCAGGTCTTTCGATGTATGCTGTGAAACATCTACCTAGTTACACCCATTTACTCACTGAAGGCTCTGAGTTTCTGTGTCAGTTGTCCATCAGTATTATCTAATGCATTCACGCCCTTTCATACACATTTACATGGCCCTGACTCAGCAGAGGCAGCGACTTGGTGTTGGTGCCTTGCCCAAGGACACATTGACATGCAACTGCCAGAGCTAGGCTTGAACCCTCATCCTTTTGATCAATGGTAGACTGCACTTCTGTACCAGACTGAGCCATTTATGCCCCATATAGCAACTTCCTCCAAACATCCATAATGTGAATCACCGGTTCCACCACATGACAAAGTAGCTCAACCAGAGGCTGTGGAGGCTAGTACAGTACAGTGAACTCATCGTCATATTCAAGAAACCAGTTTGACATGATTTGAGCTTTTGCCAACCTTTTGGCCTCTGGCCCACTAAGAGCTGGGTCAGGCTCCAGTTCTCCGTGACCCTGAAATGGATAAGAAGGATAATAGAAGGATTTTTTGAGCCCAGAATTTCACCAAGAGGATTTAGGCTCTCAGGGTGCTGCATCTGTGTTTAGTTACAGCTCACGGTCTGGTAACAACTTTATCCAGAGTATAGCCTACTTCTTAGTTTATCATCTATAAACATGCCAAAACTGCACAATAAAACATTCTACACAACTGCGTTTCACATGGAGAGCAGCATCAGCCTGCAGCCCTCACTGAGGGTTTGTTACCTCTTTGTGCCGTTATCCCATGATGCACGGCTCTCTGAAAGAATTCCTATAGAAACTGATACCTACAAGCTGCAATGATTACGAGGGATCTTTACGGGGATGCATTCACAAGGATTATGCAAATGTGTTCTGGCTCAGCAGCTGAGGGATGAGGAGACAGGATCCCAGGGAGGAGGTTACTCTAGCTGGGACAAAGAGCCAAGGGCAGCGGCAGTAAACAAATGGAGACGTGACAGTTCAACACTGTGAGAAACAGCCACAGGTCATATCTGTCATCACTCAGCTCTCTGTTATTCTTTCTTCTCTTATTCTCAAAGACCCCGGGCCCTCTGAAACACCTCAAAAAGACACTCTTAGAGCTATTTTTTTTTAACTCCGTACAACATAAATATAACACAACTTGTCAGAGTTGTTGAGGAAGATGACATAACAGTTTGTACATGGTTAAGAAGAGTTACAGTAAAAGCTTGACTGGATTATTTAGGTAGAGTACTTACATTGTTATCTCCACTAAGGAGGTTGTGTTTTTGCCAGCGTCTGTTTGTCTGTTTGTTTGTTTGTTTGTTTGCAAGATTACTCAAAAACTACTGGACGGATTTGTTGGTGATGTTGGTAATGGCCAAACTTAGAAATGAGTTTATTAAAATTGGGCGGAATGTTTTTTAATATAATATCTCTGCCATTTTTTAACGAATTAACTTCCAGTTTTACAGGATAGTATGGGCTCTATGTCTCTATCATCAGAGTAAATTTCATTTGGCTCTGATTTAGATAAACATCACAAAAAAAGAAACTTTATAATGGGAAATCCAATTGACAACATTCAATAACTCATGCAAAATCAAAACATTAAGCTATGTTTCCAAAACTTGTTGTGTTTCTTTTACAGGGTAACAACCTCCATGTATGTGCTGAGTTTAGTCTGGATCCTGGCACTATTCTGGATCTGGTGATCCAGCATTGTATCTTTTACAGGGGTTGTGAAAAAGCCACTGCTGGAACTGTGCTGGTTGGTGGAGGTCTGAGCTCTCTGAGTGCTTTTCTAGTCTCAGTATACATTCACCAATAGCAGGTCTGAAGTGGCTAATCTGGAGAAATGGGTGGATTCACACACTGAACACACACTGAATAAAGTCAAAAGATTGTCAGTTTCTGTTTGTCCTCTCCCTCTGCATGGCTCCGGAAGTGATAACCACTCTTACCACCTCTCTTTTCCCCCAACATATCACAAATTGTGCATCTTAACAGCAGGGAGAGAGCAAAGACATTAAAGTAGTTTGATTCTGGATGAAAACTTTATAAAATCTACTCACTAAAATGGAAGGTGACCAGTAGCACTGTTTTATGAAAAACATAAACATCATTAAAATTTAGATAGGAGGTTTGTGCCTGACAGTGATGATATAATTCATTTATTTGGTTCAGACGGATAGACAAAATGACAGACAGCTGCAGATCATGAAAAGAGACGGATCAGCAGACCATGAGAGGATGGAGAAACCTTTAAAACACATTGTGTTTATCTTAAACGTGTGAGATTGTTAAGATGTTAGCATAAAGGATACAGCCTTACTTTTCCTATCAGATTACATTATAACTAGAAGTGCTTAAGTACAAACTTCAGTCAAGTTATCGCCAAAAAAGTGGAAAACTGACCTTGCGCAGCAGATGGATCACCCTGATTCGCTGTCTATAATCAGGCAGATCCATCTTGCCAAGCTCCAATTTAAAAAAAAAACTGTGAGTAGCCCAAATCAGAATCCTTTAGAGCAGGAAGAGGTGGAAGCTACCAGCAAGACAACAGCAGGAAGTGACTGCAGGTACAGAGATTAGCATAGATGCTAACAGCTTCAGTAGAGTTTTATCTAATCTGGAGTGCATTTCTTTATTAATTGAAAAACAAACCTCAAGACTACAAACTTCCCCATAGTGAACATGTCCATTACTGACATGTTTTGACAAGAGTTTGTTTTATAAAGTGGCTCATGTTCTGTAGCACAGTTGCACCCGCCTACTACATTATCTGATTGGCCTGTAGTAAATGTGATTGGCAGAATGATCACCCAATCACCTGCCGGATATGCCTCTGAAAGGTTCTGACCTCCCAAAACACTTTCTATGGGCTCTTTCCCAGATGGACAAGTATTATATTTTGAATGGTCCATCTGGTGTGTCAGGTCGGGGTAAAACTGCCTTGTCTCACATTGTTGACAAATCCTTCAAATTCCAAAAATTCCCAGATGCACATCTGGATTAAGATTACCGCCAAAATGGGATCACTTCCCTCTCGTGTCATGACCAACATTCCCCCAAAATTTTTTATCAAAATCTGTCAGTAATTTTTTGAGTTATTCTGAGTACAAACTAACAAACACAGGCAAAAACATAGCCTCCTTTGGCTAGCTAATGATAATAAAATGACAAAAAAATGATCTTATGGTTCGAGAAGGGGTGGCAATGGCACAGCAAGTAGTGCACGTGCCACACAGCAAGAAGGTCGCCGGTTTGATCCCCGTGTCAGGCAAGGCCTTTCTATGTGGAGTTTGATGTGCATGCGTGGGTTCTCTCTGGGCACTCTGGCTTCCCCTTGACAGACCCAAAACATGCTCATTAGGTTGATTGTTGACTCCAAATTGCCCTTAGGTATGAGTGTGAGAGTAAATGGTGGTCTGTCTCTTATGTGGCCCTGTGATTGACTGGCAACCGGTTCCGGGTGTACCCTGCCTCTCGCCCAATGGCAGCTGGGATAGGCTCCAGCTCCCTGCAACTCTGAAAAGGATAAGCGGTGTAGAAAATGAATGAATGTTTTAAGAAATGCACAGACAAATGATGAAAAGTGTAATGTTAATTTGAGCAACACAAGAAATCTCCATTTTATAGGCTGCCTAGGTTGTAAACATTGTTCAGCATACACCGGCCCTGTTTAGGGGAACCAAAGACGCCACATTATCTTCTGTTTTATAAGATTATCCTATAAGATTATCCTGTGGTCTGAGGCGTGTTAAGACCGAATTTGTCCCAATAATCTGCTCTGATACGGGTGGGACTGACAATCGTAAATATTAAACTTGTTCAATATTTGCAACCAAAAATCTTCATGTGTGTGGGGAAAGCCGATGACTCCCCTGAATTGTGACGTGAGACGAAATGTAGCCAATCAAGGAGCGAGCTGACTGAGAAACAAGGAAGCAGGTGCAAATAAAAATAAGCATGGCCGAGCTGAAACATGAAGTTCAATGGACCAGCTTACGTGTTCCTGCTGTCTCCAGAATACTTTCCACAGTCTTTTCTTTTTTTGTTCAGGATTTTTCTGTAAAATAGTCCAAACACTGCCATCATTCCCTTTTCTTGTATGTCCTCTTCCATGTTGCGTGTTGTGTTTTCCAGTTTTTGCTATGTTTCTTCTTCTTCTTCATTTTTGTTAGATCATATTTGATCAGGCGACAGTTCTGGCTTGGAAGACTAGATTTTAGATTGGTGGTGGGACAGAATTGTTATGTGTGTGAAAAAATCGACCTTGAATAGTCATGATCGTACTGTGTGTGGTGTGCTCCGATAATCTCAACACATAGCACACCATACACAGTATGATCCAAACTGTTAAAGGCCTGATTTTTTATCTTCTAGTGTGGGGTCTCTAACAGATAAAAAATCTCTTCAGATTTAGAAAATCCTTGTGTGTGTACCCCGCTTTAAATCACTTATGGTATTCAGACATTGAGATTCTAAACCAGGAAGACGTGCTTCCCTTTAAATTCTTGGTGAGACTGTTCCTGCAACATTTCACACTACATAAATGCATTGGAGGCAGTTATGACTTTATCAACAGAACATTATTCTGAAATATCTCAGCTTACATGGAGATGCACAAAGTAGCATAAGCACATACATATTTGAGTGCACACACTCACACAAGCAGAGTCTCATTATGTGAGAGCAGTGCCCTGCAGCAGGGTGAGTGCTTAGACAGTTGTCCAGAGGAGTTTGCAGCGAGTAACTGTGTTAGATTGTGAGCAAATTAGTTTGGACCCTGAGGGTGAAGGCGATGCCAGCCTCAGGGGCTCTGTGTGTGTGCATGTGTGTGTGTTTGTGTGGTTTTACAGGAGGTGGAGGACATCACACACACCTCCCCAGTGCCTCTGCCAGTTTCCAAAAATAAATGGGCACTTGTGCTGCCCCCTGTTGATGAATTCATGTGAGGGGAAAGGTCAGTGATGTGTCAGCAGAGAGCATCACGTTTGTCTGCCTGTGTTTGTCCTCTATCGTCCTCGTCGCTCCATCAACATCTACAGTAATACACTCTTCACCTCCTCCTTCGTCTTCCTCCTCACCTTCTCTCCGTGTATCTGCTGCGGCAGCTGTTGCTCATTTTAATTTTAGTCTGCCTGTTGGCTGTCTGGTGATTAATTGGACGGCGGGGCTCAGGTTGTAAATAGATGTTCTATTCTCATGCTTGTTTTCCTGGTTAGGAGACCTCACAGCTGATTAGAGTCGTCCCTGAATGTGAAACACAGCAGGTGTGAGAGAGCTCAGTGTTAACACAAGTGCACCGGCCTATGTTTCCTCCCCTATGTGTGTGTGTGTGTGTTCCAATTGCAGACTGGAGACATGTGACTATTAGCCAAACACAGACATGTGAGTGATGCATAACAATGTATTTTTGCCACCGTCAAACTGTTAACACATATGCAGTAACCAGAGGGCCCCGCTCCTGAGTCATTACCCTAAACGTACACGACAATTTCATAATCGCATTTCTAAGAGAGCAAAGCACCACAACACAGCAGCAGCTGTAGTCCTACTGTCCGTCAACAGGCCTTTGTGGGACGTGAGGGACTATTAAAGTGACCACTGTGAGGGTTTTATGACTGACAGAAGAAACCAAAAGATTTGGCATCAGCCGTTTGGTCAGCACGATCTGCCTTCAGGTAATCATGTCAGGTATGACAGCCTGGATGGAGGCCCTGTGCTTCATCATATCAGGATGTCCTGACTGCAGCGTTGCTCCTCCACGTGCTGGGTCAAGTTAGCAATAAGATCTGAAATACTTTGTTGGAGGGTCCAAATCAAACTGTTCAGCGGATATAAACAAACAACATTCTGCCCAACCCACTGACCACTAGGTCACAAGAAGGTGAAGTTGTGATTTGTTTATCCATCCATTATCTACACCGCTTAGCCTTCTCAGGGTGGAGGGGCTTAAGCTATCCCAACTGACATTGGGTGAGAGGCGGGGTACACCCTGAACCAGTCGCCAGTCGATTACAGGGCAACATAGAAAGATGGACAACCCTTCACCCTCACACCTAAGGGCAATTTGGACTCACCAGTCAACCTAATGAGCATGTTTTTGGTCTGTGGGAGGAAGCCGGAGTGCGCTGAGAGAACCCACGCGTGCACGGCAAGACCATGCAAACTCTGGGGATCAAATCGGCGACCTTCTTGCTGTGGGGCACATGCACCACCGTGCCACCCTGATTTGTTTATACCCATCAAAAATGTAAATACTAATAATATCTCCATTAAATATTGGTATCCAGACACCTGTGAAGTGTTATTTTATTGCGACCACATCATGTACTCTACTTTTGCAGTTTAAGTGGACTGTATATTTCTGCATGACAGTAACAAAAGCAGTCTTCTTAGGGTGTTGTCTACCTGTGACGGCCACTTTGCAATCTGTCTCTGACTTCCCAGTCTCACAGACATGGTCCTAAGTTTGGCGATTAACCAGGGCTGACACCAAATAATGCTGCCACTCTGCATACCAGAAAACCTGCTTTCAGTTGCAAGGGAGGTTGGTGTATTTTTTCTTGGCACTACTCACCCACTTGTTTAGCTGTGTTGTTTATTCCACAAATGCACGATGCTTACAAGTTATACCTCACTGTAAAAGTTAACAATCAGGCTTTCAGATGGTTAAAGTATAATACCAACTGGTATTATTAAAGGGATCAACAATCAGCTGAAACAATGTTTCCAAACTTTTTTGAAGGAGTTTTACTGAACATCAGTGATTGTGAACCTAGCAGTCTTCAGAACTGAATAAATGAGCAAGAGTTAAGAGCCCTTTAAAGACATGTTTGTGAACACTTGACTAATAATTGAAATTCCTAAAGTTTATGATTTTTTGACACTTAGTACAAATGAAGCATTGTCTAAACACCACAGCCTACCTGTGTATTGTTACTGACCATGTCCATCTCCTCATAACTACAGTGTACCTCTTCTGACAGTTACCTCCAGCAGGATAACGCTCCATGTCACACAGCTCAAAAAATCAACTCATCACTTTGGTGGTACTTTCACAGGGTGCTTTTGTTGAAGCATTTAACACTTTTTAGTGAACAAATCCACATGCAAAGCTTTTAGTATATCTGAAGCTCTGAAGAACAAAATTCAAAGACATTTATGCACACGCATTAATGTGAGGACCCCAGGAAGAGTAGCTGTTGCTTTGGCAGTAGCTAATGGGGATCCAAAATAAAATAAATTAAAAAAAGAAGGCCTCAGATTATAGGAAATACTTATTCATATGATATCTCAGGCCCTGTCCACATGGAGATAAAAAATGTTTTCTGTAAAGGCGGCATTTTTACAAAAAGATGTGTCTGTCCACATTAAAACACTGTAGTACGTATGCCAGGCCTGTAAGTGGCACTGTAACACTTCGGCAGACAAACATCAAAACCAGAAAAGACGACACGGAGCATGCACATGCATCATGAGAAATGTAAACAAACACTGGGGTATGCTGTATTCTGTGGCCACTTGTTGCTCAGTGTTCAAAGAGGAGCAGAAGCAATGAAGCAGAGGCTTCTGTATCACTAGCACAATGCTAGCCCAACTCATACTGCAGTTTCAAGGCGCAATATTAACCCCTCTGTGATGTTTCGCCTCTGCTGTGAAGGTGGGACAAGTTGACCTCCTCTTTGTTCCCCCTCAAGAGGCAATAACAGAGATGTGATGATGGAGAGAAGGAGGCATAAGGTCTCAGCAGGAGACAGGAGCGCCTCGAGTGAGCGTCTCTGCCCACCCAAGCCGTATTGCAGGGTGAATTGACACATATATCGCGGCCTTGTGGAATTAATGTGAATGTCTCTGGATGTAAATAAAGTAGAACCTCATGAAGGCACTGTGACATTGGCTTCTGTAATCCACTATTGTCTCTGTTGTTGGGGTTAGCACAAGCAGTTTAACAGAGAGGCAGGACTGTGAGAGTATTGTTTCTAAAATTGTGCATATTTGTCATTCATACAGACATGGAAGGGCGACGTTTTGAGATTTATTCCCTCTGGGACAAAAATAAACATTTTCAGGCACCCAAAATGTTGAATCCTTGACATCAAGGCGCTCGTACAACTAAAAACTTGAGCAGATATGCCCTAACTCTTCTTCGTGTGGACAGCCCCTTGGTCTCATTCTCAGCCTCTGAATGTTCTCTGCATGCAGCCATGTACAGATGCAGCCCAGAGGCTCTCCAAGTGCTTTCTAGTTGTCCCTAGTACGTTCTCCTACGTCTGCCTCTTCATTTAAGCTACTGTACCTCCATGTATAAGCTGCACCTCCTCTTTATGTTGTAGTTCTTCTTGAGGACGTGTACTGGTGACACCTTAAACAATAAGGAGGATGTTTGGTGACATGAATGCGCCAAAGTCCAAGGTTCATCTCTGCCCTCACAGACTCACAGACTTTAAGGCAGTCAGGTGAGCACTGGTATATGTGTGTTTTGTTTGTGGCTGTATGTGGAGCATGAAAAGAGTGAAAATGCTGTTTAGTCTCCTCCTCTTGTTTAAATAAGATTTCCTGAAACTTTACTTAATCCTCTGCTGTGACGCTGATTTAATTATTCTTATTTACATTTCATTTCCACCTCATGTTGTGCTTTTATGCATTTTTCTGCATTCAGCTGAAGCTTTGACTCACTGTGGGGTTTGAGTCCACTTCTCTCTCTGCAGACAAACACTCTCCTCACTCACACACATTCATTCACTTTTAGCTCTCACCTATTAATAGACCCGGTTAAGTCCACTGCCTTGCTAACGTCACTCAGCTTGTCAGTAAGTCTGTGCCTTGGAAACAGCACCCATGACACCACTAACCTATCACATGATGAGGGGAAACAGCCAACAATCCAGCTGCCCCATCACCTGACCCTCCAGGAATAAATAACCTGGACCATGATGAGAGAAGACGCCATCAGCCTGGGAGTGGGATATTCTGAAGAGGGCTAAAATCATGCAGGAGGTGATGAGATTAGAGGGTGAAAAGGGGGCACTGAAATTGAGGAAATATAATTGTTGGTATTAACAGACAGCCTGGTGTCTCTGCAGAGTGTCTGCAGAGGAAAGAGATGAGCGGATGTCCAGTGATCTGCTCTCACTGTTGACGTCATCTGCACAGTTTATAATGTATTTGCAGACTCTTGATAAGACAGCAGACTCCTGATGAAATTTCCTCTTTAAGAATGAAACTCTTGGAAATTACCATTCAAGTAGATTTAGTGTTTGGACTTAATCTAATTCCTCCTGGAGAGTTTTTTGTTAGAGGGACATTGAGGAAGAGTAAGGGTTAAAGAACAGCTCTGCTTTTATCTGTTTAACCCTTACAGTATGTTGTGTTCCGGTCAAATTTGACCAATTTTAAAGTTTTTTCTCTGAAAATTGGAGTTAATTTGCTCAGATTGACCTGAGATTCCATTACTTTGTCTAAAAAGAGTATTTGAACACACAAAATAAATTGTATTGATTTTGATACATTTTTTTGAGGCTTATTCAACTTTTGTACACTCTTATTGTTCCCGGTCAAAAATGACCGGTCATTAGAAGTGAATGAGGCAGACAACAATTAGTGTAAAAACTGAGCTCAAGTATGTCCTCATTAGTCAGATGGACACACACATGCAAGCACACGTGCACACGTGCACACATACATGCGCACACACACACACACACACACACACACACACACCCTGGTCCAACACCTGTGTTGACAGTTCTCAACACAAATTGCAATATTGTATATAACACTGAACTTTTCCTGTAAGTTAGGTATATACTACTTTTGAGGCTTTCCTCACAGTTCATTGGGTGGCAGCACCATGGCAGGTCGATATACCATCAGTGAGGTTCTTGATTTGATACTTGATGGTCACCACACCGATGAGGAGGGGAGGGCCAGGAAAATGACAGTGAGGATGGATTTGAGGAGGAAGAGGCCATTGTAACCACTGTAGTAAACATGAACACCTTGAAGAGGAAGCAAATTTACAAAGATAATTGGAAATTGCTAACCCAAACATCAATGCAGACATGGGTCTTTTGATTTTGGCTGGTGTGTACCCAGAAATGAATCTACCAGCAGTTTATGGGATGCAGAGTCTGGTGGGACAATTTTTCTGGCCACCATGTCCCTCCAAAAATTCCACATGTTGTCATTGGTGATTCACTTCGACAACCAGGATACAAGACCAGACCATCGTCAACAAGACAAACTAGCAATCAACAAAGTTTGGGTTCAAGTGGCTGGAGCGTCTTTCTTGTATCAAGACTACTTGCTACAAGCAAAAGAGGTGATAAGAGGAAGAGGTTCAGTCTGTGTCACCTAGAGATGTCAAAACAAAAATAACATGCCATAAATGTAATGCACACACGCAACAATCTGCACATATTGTCCAACATGTGCATGAGAAAAAACACTGCTGAAGTTTGAGCCAACACTCCACCACATTCTGAAGTCTGATTTTTACCTCCGCCAAAGAGGTTATGTTTTCACCAGCGTATGTTTGTTTGTTTGTTTTGATTACGCAAAAAACTACTGGACGGGTTTTGCTGAAATTTTCAGGAGATGTTGGTAATGGCCCAACTTAAAAATGATTAGATTTTGGTGGTGATGCAGATAACCAACATAAGGGAACAGTCATTTTTGCTCAATAACTGTCTAACTAATAATGATATCAACATGGTTCTGAGTGCTAGGTGTGGGGTTTCAGGGTCAAGGTATCAAGTTATGATGGTAACTTTATCATGAACTATTGCTCATAGATGTAACAGCAATATGTGAGCTACCTTGGTGGAGATTTGCGCTCTAAGAGGGCTTTCTTGTTTGTTTTTATGTCCTTGTCCTTATTAGTTGTATGTTAATGTATGAAGACATTAATCTTGGAATCTTGTGACAAAGTCAAGTGCAGTTTAGGGATGATTTCTTTCGTAAACAACTGAAATATTCACAGTCACTTTTGACTAGGAACACAACAGTTGTTACTTTTTGTGATTATATTAAAAAAAATTAATGGTTTCAAAGCAAATGTCCTCGATAATTTGACCCAAAGTACTCTGTAATGAACAGCATAACATTTGTCATCTGATTATTTCTTTTTCTCAAAATAATCCAAAAATTGTGTTTTTTAGAACTTGTGTTCAAGTGTATGAGATCAGATCAATGAGGAAAACAGGCCACTAAAAACACATAGAAGCTCAAAACTTGTAATATTTACTAGTACTTCAGTTAATTAAACAATCTAACACAACAAGTTTTAATAATGGGCATTAATATAGTTTTTCATGGTGAGTCTTCAAGGAACGGTCATTTCTGACCGGGAACACCAAATTGCTTAACACGAAATGAACACAACATGAGGGTTAACATGTCCCTAATTCATTTAATGTATTCATTTTCCCCTGAGGTTCATTCAGTTAAGTACAATTTTGAGCAGATCTTGGTGGATGAAGCCAAAGTGGATCTGAGAGGTTTGTTTTTTTATAACATGAAGTTTCATAAAAGTAATTAAATATTATTATTGTTTCAAAAGACAGATCAACACAACTGCTCCACTCCAAGGGCTCTATCCTGCATCAACCATCAACAGAAATGACAGCGTAGCTAGATGCTGCTGTATTAATCAACATCATTCCTCTGCGGTTTATGATCATCATAGATGTTAATGTTAATAGAATGATCTCTCTATCCATGGTTATTATCGATTATACGTCCATAATACATACCTTTACAACCATAGACACAAGGACCCTCTTGAAAAAGAGATGCCATATCTCAAAGGGCTAACCTCAATTAAATCATAAATCCTAACTTTTTTAAATTTTAGTCCATTATCCCTGCCTGCATCAATACATATCTTTATAGATATAGATAGATATACATAAAGATATATACATATACATATGTATATATATATATATATATATATATATATATATATATATATATATATATATATATATATATATATATATATATATATAATTATTATTATTATTATTATTATTATTATAAAGTGCTTTGAGGTAACACTTGTAATTAATTGATGCTGTACAAAAAAAGGTGTTTATTTGCCTCAAACTCCATGTCCTCAAACTTCATTTTTCATTTACGGGCACTCACTCAGTGGTCCACATCACTTTTGCGCCTGCTATGAATTGTGCAGTCATAGTAGATCACCCGCAACACGCCCATTAATAGCCTGTGCAATTTCTTAGTTTACACATGCAATTTAGCACTTGTTATTTTGGATCTAAACAGATCAGGCCCTATGTGTTATACATGTTATTTGTATTTGTATGTGCTACTGTTGCTACTGGAAGTACCATTGTTTACTGTGCTGATGCCTTTCTTGGCCAAACAACAAATCACATCAACTGAAAAATCTAAATGAATAATTTTTTGCTATAAGATTGTCCGTTGACATCATTTAATTTTGGTCACAAGTTAAAACACAACACCAGTCCAATCAGGGGTTCCTCAGATAACTTGAAGCTTCAAATCAAAGCATCATTAGACTGGAGCATTGTTTTCAATGCAGCCTCATTTATCATAAGTTCTTCTTGATAGGGGAGATAATATATTCTACAATGGGCATTGCCAAACGGCAGACTCTGGTCCAAGTCTGAACCACATTGTCTTCCTGTCAGGACCCAGGTTGATTTTATTGATGTTTCTAAAATAAATAAAGCAGCTTGTAACCATTCAACTCCAGTAACAGTGGCTCTCACATTTACAGTAGCTAAAATCACTGCTGGGAGGATCAGTGATCAATGATCAATCAGTCCGATGAGGCAGAGAGAGTGAGTGGAGAGAGAAAAGACACACAGAGTATGTGGAAAAACAGACATGTTATGTGTTCAAATAAGAAAAGATGACATCAAAATGAGTGTTTGATTAAAAAAAGGTGGGCTTGTATGTATTGATTTTCCCCACAGGCAGTTGAAACAAGAATGCTTTGTATGCTTCGATGCACTCGGGGTGATTGAATGTGGTCACACAAAACAAATCAGCTCCCTTTACAGGAGTTAGGAGTTTAATCTTTTTTCTGGATGCAGGAAATTGAATGAAGCCCAGTATGATAAATGATCAATATTCTTGAGTCAGTAATATTTACTGGCCCACAATGGTTCCACAGTCACCCTCATTCCCATTGATCTGTTATTAATACATTAATCCTAAGTGACGCAGGGGTGTCATAACAGGACTGAAGCTCACTTCTGTTTAAAGAAGAGGATACTGAGAGAAAGATGTTGAGATTTTATTATTTTAAATATATCTTTTAAATAAAATTGATGGATAGATGATTGATGGATAATGAAGACCTGACGACTTTCAATGCAAAGAATTTACATAAAACAGAATTTGTTCGTCATTTAACTTGACATCAGTTAAGCAGAGAAATAACCAGCATTACATGACTCAATGATATAAAGTGTACTGATAAAGCAACATGTCTTCTCTTGCATGTTTGGGAAAATGGACTACATGTCCTCTTGCCCTGTAATTTATGAAGCAGACACAAACAGAATATTGAACCATCTTATTAATGAGTAAAATGGAATATAAGAATGAAATATGGTGTAAATATAACATGAAATGAGCGATGAGACACATAAACCTACTACTGTACATTAATTTTAGTTACAGTCAGGTAACACAATCCTCTTTAAGTGGAGGGTGAGGAAAGAGGACGACTTACTGTTTTAATCCTTCATGTGGAAATTTAGTTCTCTACACTCAGTTGTTGAGACATACACATACATACGCTGAAATACACTCGCACATGCACAAACAGATCCTACGATCATGCACTAATGGAGAGATATCAGAGTGATGGCTTGCTGCTCCTGAAGAAGCAATACAGAGCAGTTTTGGGGTTCAGTACCTTGCTCAGAGGCATTTTGGCAGTGCCCAGGAAGCCACCTCTCCAGCAATCAAACCAACCCATCAAACAGGGCTCTGTTGGAACTTGACCCAGCTATGCTCTGATCCCCAAAGTCCCTTTGGACTGATCTTCTGCTGCTCATTTTGTGACATAATATGACGAATGATTTAACAGCATCACAAAAAAAGGCACCATTTCATTAAAATTTTATTCTTTTAAAAAAACTTTTAAAATAATTATTAATGGATATTACAGACACAAACATGATTATTTTTTAATGTCAATAAAATTTTAACTTGCTAATTACTCAGTAAGTTATGCAGGGTGTTAAGTGCTAAAATGAACCATAAAAGCTCATTCAGTCTCATTTTAATTAAGCTTTGTTTGAAAGAAATTGCTCAATTCCCAGAAACAAACATGCAGAAATAAAAGTGAATTACCCAGCACAGCAATTCATCTTCATAGTAACAAGGGTTAGTAGTATTTCCTTTGTTCGGTCTGCAGCCTTTCAGCTGAACCAGGAGAAGTATTCAGTCTGACATCGTGACCTGAGCCTCCCTCTCCGTCGTACCCTTTTGTTGACTTAATCTCTACACGCGGCTACTGTAAAGGTCATTAATCCTGAGTGCTCTCTCATACGGGCAGAGGTCACGATGCAGCCACACACAGGCCTGAGACTGCTCTGTAATGATTTCATGTGGAGTATGATATCTGCTTTCTTGAGCCTCAGAAGTAATTATCCTCAAAGGTTTGTGTGAGCAAATGTCAGCTGAGGTTGACCTTCTGTAAAGTTTTGAGCTTTTAGTGGTGGCAACAGAAGGTTGTAACATAAAACAAGAAAATGTCTTTAGAACAAAGTAAATATTAGAAGATTGCTCAGTCCCTGACATGGACATCAGGATTTGATGAGCCTTGAGCAGCGTGATGAATGAATCTTAGTGATGTGTGTGAGAAGCCTGTTCTGCCATCACTGTCTATCAGTCTCTGAAGTTGCCTCACACCTGTCTAATGTGCCCACACATACCCACTCATAAGTCAGATTTTACCCTTTTCTGGCTCCCTGATTGGTCCACTAAACCACTGATCAAAGAGTACACCACATATCAGCTGTTGCTCAGCTGCTCTCAGACAAACGTTTGCCTGTAACCAAGCCTTTCCAGAGCCTTATGGTTAAATGCAATCTTGTGTTAAACCATATAAAAAGTTCTTATAGATTTTGAGTTATCCTCCTACACTTTACTTTAAACAAACACTATGTAGTTTTTCCACCTTTATGTAATATTTCTAGAGCCATTGTGATGGTACATCACCTTACAACAGGTTGAATGACACCTCTGTCATGGTCTGAGGGGGTCTGTATCGCCTTCATTGGCACTATGTAGCTTTTAGGTGGATGGTGGGAACCCTTCCACACTAAAAAAATGACAGATTTTACAGCTTTGACTGCTTTACGGCATACGTCACTTTCCCCTCCTTTCTGATTCATTTAAAAGACAGAAGTCGAGGTGAAACTTAAACATAGAGTTGTTATCATGGCGGAAGCAACGGAAAACCCGAAGACAAGAAAAGTTTTATCGGAGGAGACGGAAAAAAGAAAGCGGGAGAGTAACAAGCTAAATGCCCGGACAGGGATAAACATTGGCCCGGCTATCTTGCTAGCCTCGCAGGGCAGACGGACCTGCCTGATTCTGAAATCATGCTTATCCATCTTGCCAGCCTCCATTGTTCAACGATTTCACTCCGGCTGGATTCTTATCGGCCCAATCAGGGAAGAGAGGCGGGAGCTGCGGGAGCAGCAGACGTGACGACAACAGGAAGTGACTGCATGTTTGAAAACAATGGCGGCTTCTGAAGCAGTCTCTCAATATCTGTTAGCCCTAGCGGCTAAGAGTTACACAAGTATAGTTAAAGCTTAGTGTTCGCGGTGAAGTTATCGTTAAAGAGCTAACAATAGCTGACACCTTGCATTCATGGTTAAGAACCAGATTGTCTCTGATAATTCTCTGTCTCCTGGCATGTAATCACCATTGTCTGCGATTGCAACCCAAACGACTGCTCTGAAGAAGTTTAATTTTACCTGTAACGTGAAGAAGGCTGGCAAACACAACAACAGCTCCTGTTTAGCAGCAACAAGCTCCTTCATTTTTATTGTTCTAGTGCCGCTGGGTAAGAAGACACATATGCAGGGATGTACTGACATAATCTCGTAGCTCCAACTTGGCTCTTTGCCTGTGGAAAAGCAAAAGGGTCTGAAGAGGTGCTCAGGCTAGCACCAACTCAGCATTGGCTCTAGCACCGTCTCCGCACCAGCACCAGCTCTGACTCAGTGGAAAAGCGGTAATAGAGACTCTGAACCATCAGTGAGTGAATGTGAGAGTGAATGAGTGTGAATGGGCAGATGTGACCTGCTGTGTGAAGTAGTGCTTTGAGTAGTCAAAGAGACTAGAAAAGTGTTGTACAAGCTCAAGTCCATTTACCATTTCTCATCTTACCACGGGCACGACACTGACACAAGTCCAGACAAAGGTGGCACCTCAGCTTCAGTTGCCCCCATCTGCTTTTTTTTTTTTTTTTAACCAAATTTGCACCCTGGTCTTAAAGGAAGGGTTGGTAATTTGAATGTAGCATCTCCTCAGGACTCTGTCTAGCGCCCCCCTCCCCCCTGGGGCTCCTCAAAAACCACGCCCCTGCACACATGTACTAGTGCTGCTGATTCACGACCATATGACTGATATAAAACCACCACTCAAAACCGGTCCTCAGCACATCGTTTTTGTTTTGCACTACACCAAGTTATATCTCACTCAGCTGTAAGAAAACACCAAAACACTATCATAGTAAAGTTAAAATAACAAACAAACAAACAAACATGGCAAGTTAGTTAGTACTCACAACCCGATGTTGACTCTCGTTTTTGCCCTGGCTTTGTCCAAATTCTTTTTTGTTTCGGCCTTCCCTGCCTCCGTCTTTCTTTTTTTGCTCTGTTTAGCAGGAGGAGCGGTTACCAGTAATCGGGGTATACGTAGTTTCTCTGCCATTCTCCAGCGTACTTGGATCCCTCTCAGCTCGGCTATGCACATTGAATCAGAGTCAGTGCACGCCAACAAAAATGTACCTGCAGATGGTGGGCAGAACAGCAGTACGGGATTCGATTGGTGTAATAAATTCAGTCCGAATTGCTGTGATTGGTTGGTGTTTTCCCTGTTTTACTCCTGCTGTAGACAGTGGCTATTTTTCGCTCTCTTTTAAGAACACATCATGCATTGATTGCCATCGGGACATAACGATCTTTTTACCAGTATAACAAAAAGTGTATCTAAATCTGATTACCAACCCTGCCTTTAAGTCAAGCCTAATCATTTAAGGTTTCTTCTAAACTGTAAAACAGGGATGTGTAACTGGCAGCCTGAGGCCATAACAAAACACTAGAAAGCCCTTGGAGAGCACAGACCTCCATTAAGGTAGCTCACATATTAGCCATTACCAACACCTCCTGAAAATTTCGACAAAATCTGTCCAGTAGTTTTTGCGTAATCTTGCTAACAAACAAACAAACAACTACAAAACAGAGAGCGCAAACCTGCACCATGGTAGCTCACATATTGCTGTTACATCTATGAGCAATAGTTCCATGATAAAGTTACCACCATAATATGATTCATTGACCCTGGAAACCCACACCAAGCTCTCTAAATCATGTTGATATCATTATTAGTTAGACAGTTATAGAGCAAAAACTATCATTTGTTAACGGCAGATATCTG
Organism: Cetoscarus ocellatus; assembly: GCA_037902135.1. Lineage (NCBI taxonomy): Eukaryota > Metazoa > Chordata > Actinopteri > Labriformes > Labridae > Cetoscarus > Cetoscarus ocellatus. Next base: position 225,296 of record JBAMNC010000891.1, on the reverse strand, counting down.
GATCACCACGAAAATGTGATCATTTTCAGCCAAATCTGTCCAGTAGTTTTTGTGTAATCTTGCTAACAAACAAATGAACAAACATAAAGGGCCAAGACACAACCTCCTTGGTGGAGGTAACAAGAGCAACTACACGAAGCTGCCAAACTGGACATGTGGTGATGCTGAAGATGACTGAAAATCTTTACCACACCATGCTTCATAAAACTTGAAATGCAACATTTTTGAGAGATTTGCTGCCATAATTCATTTGTATTTATTCATGGAACAAGCAAAAGCTCCAGGCTACAATGTGGGCTATATCTGAGTGTTACTTTTTGAGTTTGCTGTGGGCCAACTAAAAATGGCCAAAGGGCCGCACTTGACCCCCAGGCCATAGTTTGGGCACACCTGAACTCAAATTTCAGGAACTTATTTTGTCCGTTAACTAAAAAGACACTCAAGTATATTGGACTGCACTGCTGAGGCATTTCTGGCCTCAGCAGTGCAGAGCAGACACTTGTTAACTGTTCATCTGTTATCTCCAAAAACACAGCTGCTCTAATGTTTTTATTTATGCCCCTAAAAACCGTCCCCAAAATACTGGAAACTATCTTTGCCGAACAGTGAAGAGATTCTGAGAGCTTGCCAGCCAATAAATGAATTTGAATTTGATCGCTGGCTCATTTAGCTGAATGGCTTTTTTGCTTAGCTGGGAGACAATTAGAGCCAATCAGCTATGAACACAGCCTTTCCATAAATCTTATTTTGGACCTGTGTGGTGCAGTCCCACTGCTTGTTCCAGGCTCACCTCAAACAAGACACCCCCTCCTTCCCTCTTAAGAAGATCTGGGTGTATTGATTTTTCTGTGTGATTATTACAGTATTCATTAACAGAGCTGCAAAACAGAGCAGTCCCCTCAACTGGTCATCGCACCCCAAGGACACGTGTGTGTTATCTTCCTTAAATATGAGACGGTGAATCTATTAGGAGTTCAATGAATTGATGTGAAGCAGCTGGTTTAAAGGTTATCAATAATCAGGTCAGCTGTTTGCTGAATCAGCGTGGTGTCTGTGATCTTCTAACCTTCTGATAACATCAGATGATCGGTGCTCCCTGACACAAAACTCATCAAAGTTTGTTACAAACGGGTTAAAGCAAGTGGGTCAAAGACAGAGGATGGATCCTATAGTGTTTGTGGATGTAGGGTGACAGTAAAGGTTTGGTTTGGGCTTTTTTTTTTTTAGCCAAAGTTGCCTTGTAATTCACTCTTTTCCTTACCTTTTTGCTGGGGTATGTTTGTTTGTTTGTTTGTTTGTCTGTTTGTTCATATTATATAATGATAGTAACTTCATCGTGGAACAATTGCTTATAGATGTAACAGCAATATGTGAGCTATTTGGCCGAAGTTGTCTGTTTGTTTGTGGGTTTTTTTGTTTGTTTGTTTGTCTGTTTGTTAGCAAGATTACATAAAAATTACTGGACAGATTTGGCTGAAATTTTCAGGAGATGTTGGTAATGGCCCAACTTAAAGATGATTAGATTTTGGTGGTGATCCAGCCATTAGGGAACAATCATTTTTGCTCATAACTGTCTAACTAATAATGATGTCAACATGATTCTAAGTGCTAGGTGTGGGTTTTCAGGGTCAAGGAATCGTATTATGATGGTAACTTTATCATGGAGCTATTGCTTATAGATGTAACAGCAATGTGTGAGCTACCTCGGCGGAGGTTTGCGCTCTCCGAGTGCTTCGTCTGTAATATCCTCCCTATTGCATGCCATGGTTCATTTTGCAGCATAGATAAAAAAAAAGCAACAAAAATACAAACGTGAAATAAGAAGCCTTAAAGGGTGCCAGAGCAGGCAAACTAAATAAGAAATAAATGTGAAGTTTGAGGCATCCTGAAGCACAGAGGGCCTGTACCTCCAACACAAACCTCAGCACAGGCAGGAGGAGGCTCAGGAGGAAGATTGGGATTCAGCTCCAGCCCTTCTCCTCTGTTTTCTATTCTGTCTGAGTGAGGCAGGCGGAGCAGGAGAGATAGACTGTTCTGTGTATCAGCACTCCAGGGGCTGCGAGGCAGGCAGACACAAGTTTCCTCCAGTCCCTGCACACACACATGGAGAGCCTATTTGAGAATTATATTACCTTTGCTGTGCATTTTCCTAAAAGTGCGTGCAGGTGCAATATTGCAAAGTGACACAGCACCACAGAGCCCCTGGCACTACAGCAGAGGGAGGGCAGCAGTCCCTCATGAGGAACATATGTTTCAATGCAGCACAGCTAACCTTGGCTCATCAGAGGAGCCGCTTGTTCGGGACTTTTTGTTCGTTTGTGTGTTCAGATGAGGCACATCATCAGCTGCCCTCGGGTCACTGCAGTATTCCTCCTTTTCTCTCTCTGGCACTTCTTTACACTCTCACAATCTTCCAGGTAATTTTATCAGACAGAAATGCGGACGTGCTTGCTGGCATATGCAGTCACACACACAAAAACACACACACCCTCTGAGGGCAGATGAGCAGGCTTGAATGACCCCTTGTCTCAGAGCAGTTACTAAAAAAAGCATCTCTCCGCGCTCCGAGTTGATGGAATTGCATAATGAGTGTGATGTCAGCATTGTTCTTCCCACGGTAACAAGTGACGCTAACGGGCAGAGGAGGAGAGGAGCGGCGGAGTGATTGAGGTGGATGCAGAGGAGAGGAAAACATAAAGCTATGGAAGTCAAAACTGTAATTGGAGAAATTTTTACGTCAAAACAGTCATTAAAATCACAAAGTGACACAGCAAAAACACTGACTGGGATGGTGAACACTCTGTTCAGACTGCCTGATGGTGTTTGGTGTTTACATTTCTCTTCCTTCATGAGATAAAGGTTCAGAAGTCAAGGCAGTTTGTGAAAGATGGGCTCATTACTAGACATCTAGCCTTTTCTATCCTGCTCCATCTGCTCAAATAGGAATCACTTACCAAGCACAAAGGCCACCTGCAATTTACTTCATGGATTGAAACCCCCCAAATCTGCACAGAATATGAGTAAAAATGTATTGCCAGGGATGAGACGATACCCATAGGTGGCAGTGTAGCTCTGTCCTGTCAGGGCTTGGGCTGGAGACCAGAAGGTGACCAGTTCACGTCCATACATAGAAGTTAGTTTGGTAACTGGGAGATGCAAGCTGACACCCTGAGTGCTGCTACAGTAGTTGGTATGCTGTCAGGGAACGAGGCTCAAAGGGAAAGGACACAAATGCAATACACCTCACCAGAAGTCAAAGGACATTAAGTTTATTGATTTACCAGTCAGGGTTTGGTACACAAAAAGGCAATCAGCTCAGGCAACAGTATACAAGATGTTAGGCAAAAAGACTAGGTCAAAAAACAAACAAGGTAATAACAGCAAGACTAGACTGTGAAGAACTCTGGGACAAAGACTGTGAGGTATGACGAACTGGCACAAGACAAGGGGAGACATGAAGTTACATACACAAGGTAATGAGGGGTGATGAGAGACAGGTAGAGGAGACACACTTGACATGCAGGTGTGACAAGATGGGGGCAGGGCAGACAGGAACACAACGACATGGCAAACGCAGCTAAAGGGATTGGCGTCCCTTTCCTTCAGAGCCTTGAGGTGTGGGGTTTGCGTAACCTTACACACCAGATGGACTGTTTGAAATATTTCAGTCCATCTGGGAGAAAGCCCATTAAAAGTGCTTAGGGAGGGCAGAACCTTTCACAAGCATATCCAACAGGTGATTGGATGATCGTTCCTTCAATCAACATTTATTATGAGCCAATCAAATAATGTAATAGCCAGGCGCTACTGCGTTACAGAACATGAGCCATTTCGTAAAACAAACTCTGGTCAAAACATGTCAGAAGTGGAGCAAAATTATCCTTACTATAGAGAGGTTAGTTGGTATTTGTTTTTCATTTAATGAAGAAATGTGGTCATGATTTGATAAAACTTCTACTGAAGCTGTTAGCATCTATGCTAATCTCTGTACATGGAGTGGAGTGGAGTGGCAGCTGTGCTTCTATCAGCTCAAAGGATGCCTGAAGAGCTGGGCTTGGCACAGGCCTGGATGAAGGCTACCAGGAGGTCAGAGAACAGGAAACAGGTTGACGAGGTGATGTGCCGAACTGTCACATTTTCCCACACCTGACCTGACCTATCGGTGCAGGTAGAGCAGGCGAGTCTTCATGAATGGCAAAATGTTGAAGAGACATGTGCTCCCAAACCAAGCATTTTTTTAATTGATCAGAGAATGGAATTTATACCCATCATATCACCCCATTGATTAAGTCAGACTTTGCAAGTTGAGCATGCTTTTTTTGTAATGTGACAGTAGCAACCTTGTGGCTAACATATTGGCAGTGTGAAAATTCTTTAATTCAGACAGAGAAAACAGTCCAACGGCCACTTGCAGTGTCTGCAAAACTGCCAAGTAAAGAGGAGAGAGTACTAGAGCTGCTTCTAATACAACCAGTTTGATATGACATTTAAAATCAAACCATGAAATTACCAAAGCTACCCATGAAAGGGAAAGGACACAACACTGAAACAACAAACTCTGAACTTTTAAAAAAGGAAGATAAATACCCAGAGACAGGCCAAAAAGATTCCAGAGAAGGTGGTTAAATTCATGCTGTAGACAAGCAGCCCATCTCTGTGGTGAAGAATTTAGGATTTTGTCATCTCTTGGAGCTTTTGGATTCACATTACGCCCTCTCCATACAACACTGCAGACACAGCTTTACTGTGTCAAGGTTTATGACAACACATGAGATGATCTGAAACACAGTGCTACTGCTGTGAGATTCACCACAAACAGACTTACAACACACTGGACTGATTCCTCTACTTTTAAGTCATAACATGCTGTACTGCATGCAGACCAGTTTCAGGGGTCTCATACAGCAAACAGGACACCAAGGAGCTGCTGAGTACATGAGAAATCAACAAGCAACAGGCACGTCTTTCTGTGCAATAACGTAAGAAATATGAAGAAGGCGATGTATTGTACAAGGGTTCAACGTGTGGGCTGCACTGGACACTCACTCCAACTGGCTGTACATGAGCATCTGCTGTCACAAAGCAGCATCACAGACTCACCTGTAGGTGTAATGGAGATGGAGGGTCATCTAAATCCCTCACAACAGGTCTACTCATCAAATTTCTAAAAATATATGGATATACCAGTCATTCAGCAGTCATATAAGTTCTCTGCGGCGACCTGACGTCATCTGAAAGCAGCTTATAGAGCCATTTTTTAGTTGTTATCAAATAGAAAAGAAGCCTGGTACCAGTTGATTTTGTCTAACCTTCAGACAGTTATCATGACCCTTAGCAAAAAGTTGTTTATTCCAGTGTAAGTATACTTATTTTATACTAAAACTGAGGCAGTACGCTTGAAGTTTACTTTTTATATACTATATTTATGTACTTAAGAATACTATAGGGAAGTATACTTGGTTCATACAGAAACAAATTTAGAAAAGTCTAAGTACATTAATACTAATACTAATACTAAGACTTACACTTGTACTTTAGTACACTTTTTCTTTTCTGAGAAATTACCACTCTTGTAAACTTACATGTTCAAGATCATATAGTGCTGGAGTTAAAAAGTTTACAGTAAATAGTATGTTTACTCAACTGCATTATCTTTATGTACCTTAAAAACATAAACAGAGAAACATTTGACTTGACCTTATCAATCAAGTTCTAGTCCCTTTCATAAGGGTTTGGCGATGGTGATATGTACACAGCATCATCTGTTTCTACAAGAACACATTTTGTTTTAATCATGTCAGGCCAGACAGCATTATCACTTTGTTTTTTATCCTCATATATGAAAGTACTTTGTACATTTCTTTGTGAATCTTTACATACAGGCCTGTTTGATTTAGTAAGTACCTCAACTAAAACACAACAGTTTGGCACATGGGAAAAAAAAAAATTGATGTGAACATATTTGTTTAAAAATAACAAAGTCATTAATTTAACAAAATGTACCATCTTTCAAACATACAGCACTGTTATATATAAAGTATAATTATAAGTAAACTAGTACAATTGAAAAAATAAGAATTTTTTAATTCATAAAAGTATACCTAAAGTATACTTCAATAAAGTGAAATGTGGACTAGAAGTATATACCTAGTACACTAGTAGTATATAGATAAGTGTACTTGTTGTATACTTGAAAGTGTACTTTTGTAAACTTAAAATGACCTTATTAAATATTCTTAAAGTATAGTTTTCTAAACTTAAAAAGGTTTCAATTTAGTCCAAAAAAGTATTAAATTACTATACATTCTCCAACACCCAACATGAATCCATATAGCCAATCATGAATCCCTCCATCATGGCGGCAAGAAAAAACCTTCTGTTAAGCAGCAGGAAATCTTGAATGTGGACCCCAGTCTCATGATGAACAGCAAATCCACACGATGCTGTGTTGGGTGTGTGGGCAAAGGGAGGGAGGTAAGTGGAGACAAGTGGACTAAAGTAAGAACTAAAGCTAGTGACAGATCAATGGACCAATCATAGACCTGTAGTCGTCAAATTTGTTTCTGCTGCAAACAAATTTATTAGAGGTTAGCCTCTTGAGATGCAACAACTTGTTTTCAGGAGGGTCCTCATGTCTGTGTGGTTGTGGTGATAATTTTATAGAAGTGTAATCAACAATGGTCATACTGAAAATAAGGATTTATGGTAGTGACGAACTCATGGCTGCCCAGACCACAAATGCGTCCCTACCATATTTGTCTCCGTTAAGTATAAATGTATTAATGGTAGACCTCTTGAGATGTGACATCTCATTTTCAAGAGGGACCTCATGTCAATATGGTGCTAAGATAGTTACTATAGATGTATCAACCACTGATAGAAAGATCATGCTAATGTCTACATTAACAGCTATAATGATTATGAATTGGAATGGGGCCAAAGAAATGGCCAAATATTTGTTATGTCTGTAATTGTATTAATTGAGGTTTCATGACTCCACAGCAGCAGGCAGTTTCCATCAAGGATCCCAGGCCACCTAGAAGACAAGAGCCAGAGGCGAGTTCATGAGCACTACAAGTACATGATCCATAGTATACTTGTTATACTTACACTTATACTCAAGCATACTTGATAAAATGAACTTCAAGTATACTACTTTTTGCTAAGGAGAGGGTGGGACTTCATAATGGATCATTTCTGGTAAATGGAAGGCTCCACTGAGGATCAGTTGTAGGTATGTGCCCAGTCTCATATTCATCTGTCTTCTGTCGTAGGTCTTTGCTTAAAACAGTTTCTTACCCGCCATCTTAAGGACCGTACCATATCTCTAAAATTGCTCAGAGGATACAATAGACCTGACTCTGTGGAAGTCTGTTTACTGACTGGATTTCACTCACTGATTGGACGCTGCAACACAGTGGACATCAATAAAACTACAAACTGAGGAGTTTAATGACAGAGAGAAAAAAGATATCCTAAGAAACAAAATGGACAAAACATACATTTAAACTGACGATAACCTCAATAAATCTCTACAGACAGTCTGTGATGAGCTGGGTAGAGAGAACTCAGAAAAAAAAATACATTTTAGTATATATATATATTTTTATGTCATAGTCAATTATTCATTTCTATTAATAAAATAATAGGGTCAGACATAGTGGGTGTCAGGATATAACATGTTTTACATCTTCAATCATAAAAAACTTTATTTCAAGGCTGATCTAATGAAAGCATTCAGTTTGACTGTTCTGATTTCAGTTATTGTTTTAATTGTACATAACGAACACTAACAATAAGGGACAATATATGTATATATGTATATATATATATATATATATATATATATATATATATATATATATATATATATATATATATATATATATATAAATATATATATATATATACAGTAGTACCTCCACCAAGGAGGTTATGTTTTATGTTTTCCCTGGCATATGTTTGTTTGTCTGTTTGTCAGCAAGATTACACAAAAACTACTGGACAGATTTGGCTGAAATTTTCAGGAGACGTTGGTAATGGCCCAATTTAGAAACAGTTAAATTTTGGTGGTGATCCAGATAACCGCCATTAGGGAACGATTGTTTTTTCTCAATGGCTGTCTAACTAATAATGATATCAACATGATTCTGTGTGCTAGGGGTGGGTTTTCAGGTTCATGAATCATATTATGATGGTAACTTTATCTGGAAACTATTGCTTATGGATGTAACAGCAATACGTGAGCTACCTTGGCTGAGATCAGTGCTCTCCGAGTGCTTTTTAGTTAGCACCAATTTTTTCAGACAATCAACCATTCATACGTAACCGCCAGCTAATTGTTATCATCTTTCATCACAAACATTGTTACTTCAGGTGATGCTGCAGAAGAAAAGACGTCTCAGGTCTTTTATTAATTGATTTGTCCTCTGTCCTCTGCTTTGTTTCTTGCGTGTCTTTTTGTGTCTCTGCAGGGATTACACTGAAGTGAAAGACTCACGCCTCAAAATGAAGGACATAGATTCACTTTCCATCGGCTTCATAACTCACTTTTAAATTCTTAACGTTGCATATTTGTCCAACAAATCAAATCCTAAAGAATTTAATATGAAAAGGAAACAAGTGAAGATTTTTTTCACAGCAGCGCTGAATGTTTTTGAACATGTTGATCTGAACCTCCTTCACAGATGAATGATGGTGTTGATTTTCTGCTTTGTTGGATCATTTGAGGTCTTAGTATCTGCTGTAAGAGAGCTCATCTTCACTTATTAATCTCAAATGGTTGCTCTCTTGTTCTGCTCTTCACGCCCCCAGCAGAGTGGTTCATAAACACTCGTCCTCCTGGTCGGTTTCTCCTTCTCCCCCTCTGTTACTGTGGGACATCGTGTCCAAGACATCAGTGCCTCGTTTTTACTGCAGCTTTACTAAGCACTCTGAAAAAGGCTCTGTTTTTGTTGTTTCCTCACACCGTCTGTTCCTGATAGCATAGCTCAAAACAACTAGCCTGTTACAAAAATGAGTTCAGAGTCATCTCACAGCAGTACCCCCCTAATCTGACGAATATTTGGCAGATTGACTCAGTGGCCTGAGATTCATATCACACTGGGGCTGTCGTGGCGAAAGAACCCCCACTTCAGTGAGGGCCGTGCTTACCACAATATGTGATACTCTTGTACATTTATGCTGAACAGAACAAAACTGGTTTCACACTTAAACTGGTCAGCACTTAAAGGGGTAGTTCAGTATTTTGAAGTTGAGTTGTGAGGTTCATTTCAATAGGAAATTCATTATCCACAGACATTTTGACCAGCTCTGCCCCTGTAAGAAGAGAACCTGCACAGAGGTTAGACGATATACATTGCTGCAGATGGGGCCAAGAGCTCAGTGTAAAAATACTGAATTTTAGATGATAACAAACTAATACAACAATACACCAGGGTGATTGTACACCATACCAAACACATTTACAATGCTAACTTTGTTAGGAAGCCCTTTTGTTTGGTTAAACTTGTAGGCTAAGGTATAGCCTACATGTCCCTCTGTAAGGAGTAAAGTGGTATCAAAACAAAGAGACTTTTTGCATTAAAAAAAAAGGCATTGTATATGTGTTTGTGACAGTTTGACAACCACCCCAACGCTGTAACTGAAATTTGCTGTTAGCCAAAAAATAAGTAATTTACACTGAGCTCTTGGCCCCATCTGCAGCAATGTATAGCCTCACTTCTGTGGCAGTTGTCTCAATCTGTCAAGCAAAATCAACCTTAAGACATGCTTTTTTTCTGGAAAACCTGAGCTATCAGAATATTTATGCTGCATTAATGTCAGATTCATGTATTAAAAGAGAACCAAAGAGATAAAGCAAAAATTAAAATGGAATTTAGATCTCAAAGAACTTCACAACAATCACATACAGATTATTATAGAAAAGCCTTTTCACTTCTGAATATCACTTAAGTCTTGACAGTCATGGTATTTACTTATTTATTTTTATCTAAATTTTAATTTAACCTTTCTTTAGCCAGGTTAGTCCAACTGGGAAAAGAGATCCCTTTTTCCCTTTGGGGTGCCTGCAATCCCATGGAGTTAAGAGGGTTAATTATAAGTTAGTAATCAGTCATTATTTTACATTAAGTTATCTTGTTCTTTATGTAGGCCTATTATAAAAAATTAGTCAGGCTTTATTTGCAAGATTGCAGCTTTAGAAATAAATGTAAGTATCCCTGAAATAAACTGTCTTGAAATCATAAACTGCCAACGATATTGTGCAATCATGAGATATAAAAGCACAGCTTTTTAAAATTCAGAGTTATATGGATATTTGCATCAGTGACACAAACAAAAAGAAAATAAACTGCATAATTTCAGTGCATGTGCAGTGAAGATTTAAATGATGTAAAAACAGATTTTTCTCTGTATGGTAGAGTTTTTGGTTCATCTGCCTCCAACTGATGTCACACCTGATTTGAACCATACCTACAAAAAACCTTTCATGACTGTTCAGCCCTTTATTTAGATTTATGGAAATATTACTTTGTTCCTCTGGTAGAAAAATATGAAATAAAGCCAATCTTATCCCCACAGAAAAAGAACAATAACATCTGGTCCGTTGCTAATCAATTCCTGAAGGATTCTTTCCATTTTTCTAATGGATGTGCCTTCAGGAAGCCTATTATTTTCTTCACGGCTAATTTAAATTTAGTTTTCTCGCAGCATTGCAAAGAAGAATCACTTGACAGTTGGGGAGGAACATAGCTGCTATCTGAGTCTCCTGGTGTTAACTTTTTAACTTATTATTTATGATTTTATTTGGTGCAAACACACAGATATTTTCCATTTCAGCTGCGTCTGGAGAGCAGCAGGAGGAGGACGCAGAGTCCCAGCTCAGACTGGTTGGCTCGAGTTAAAAATGAGATTGATCCTAAATATCAGCAGAGGGGAATTACAAAGCTTTGCAGTTACCAAAAAGCCATTTAGCAGGAGAGTTATAGTTTGGATTTATATGCAAATTAGAAATAAGTCTTTAGTAGCATTGCACATCTTAAAAAATCAGATCTTTATATCATTAGAGTTCTGTTCAGACAAAGTCAAGAATTCATCACAAGATTTTAGAGTTTGAGAACATTTTCAGTACCTTTGACTGTCATGTTTACCAAAGCAAAACAATCTTAGTTATATAAATGTTCAGGAGTTATTAAAAATTAGAAAGGAAGATGGAGGGCAGGAAGTGAAACTGGTCAATATCCGAGCTAAGCGTGGCAGGGTACACTCTGGACCATTCACCAGCCAATCACAAGGCTGATATATATGGACAGACAACCATTCACACACAGGCTAATACCTAAGGGCAATGCAGAATCACCAGTGGAGCATGTTTTTGGTCTGTGAAGAAAAAAAGGAGTACTTGAAAAAAATCCATGCATGCACCGGGAGAACAAGCAAACTCCACAAAGTAAGGCCCTGAAACCCTCTTGCTGTGAGGCATGAGCACTGACCTGCTGTAGAGGTTAGCTCATCTAACCAAGACAGGGATCCCTCCCCATCACACGGATTGGGTCGGGCTGCTCCTTTGTTTTATTTTTTGTTCTTGTTTTGTAGGCTGAGAGGGACAAGGCTTTGGTGATAACACACCATGTGTGTTTAGCAAGCAATCCCATCTAACCTTAGTATGTACAGATGTAGCCACTTCAAGTTTCCCCTTCCAGCCGAGTGCCTGCCGAGTTCCAGCCAACATCCAGCCAATGAGAGTGCCCAAATTCCACCTTGGACATGCCCATTTGTTGGTGCTTCCCTCACAAGAACACATCAACCAATGGGCCTGTCCTTATTGGAGCAGCTTTAGCATTAACCAGTCTCTGTGATTCTGTTATGTCATTGCGGGGGATCTCATTAAAGGTGCAGTGTGTAGAATTTGGCATTTGAGCGACATCTATCGTTCAGATTCTAGACTTAGCCCAACTGTAACCAAAACGTCACACCACTGACCAACTCAAGCCTGTGACGACCAAAAGGCATCATGAACACGGCATCATTTACTAAAGTCACAAGGTTTGTAACCATTATTTTTATAGATTATAGGTCAGTTGTTGTCCTCTCTGCTCTTTTTCGCCTGCATTCCAGGTAGATTTCAGAACCGGTGGACAGATTCACGTTTCATTCTTTTTGTGCCTAAAATCCACCCGTAGACAACATGGTGGATCGTTATGTGGGCCTACATGAACGCGACCTGCGGTACTGTAAATTTTCTGAAGCTTTTTCTAACTAAATAAAAATAAAACAAACATTTTATGGGGATGACTGTACTCCTATTTTGATGGACTTTACATACAAATAGAAACATTATATCCTATATTCACCGTTTCTGTTCGGCAAAATGCTGCCAAATTCTACACACTGCACCTTTAAAGTCATAGCAGTGGGCAGGCTCCAGCATGACCCAGTCATGGGCCAGTCAAGGCTCAGTCATGGAAAGTGGGGAAAATTTAAGTGGCTTCACCTGAACGATAGACAGTACACACATAGTAAGGCTTCAGCAAATCATTTCCTGTGCTCGCCTGGCGTGCTTGGCTTCCTTTGGCACCTCTTAGCTTCATGCATCAACTGTACCAGCAGCAAACAGTTAAACAGGAAAATGGAGCTTTAAGATGTAAAAAGAAAAGCTGTATCTGGAAAGTATGGAGTAAGTTTAACTTGTTTTGATAAAGCCTTGGTGATGCGTTCATTAAGGTCTCATAAACCTAAAAGCCAGGGTGCTGGTTTGGCAGAGTGGTAGGCAATCAGGCACTACCCATTACATACTTCTGCCAGTCCAGGTTCAAATCCAGCCTGTGGCCAGTTTGCAGTATCCTCCCCTGCTCTCTCAAACTCCCCTTTCACAAGCCTATCCACTGTCTCTCTTTCAGTCCTGACAATAAAGGCCTAAATTCCCCCCCCTGAAAAAAATTAACCTAAAAACCTTAATTATTGAAGCCAAAATGTTTAAAGATGTAGAAGCTAGTTTAAAGTTTATGGGAAGGACTGGGCCTGGCTCAAAGGCATTGTGTAGGGATTCTGGAGGATTGGGCATCAAATCTAAGCTTTGAGTAAGTAAATTTTTAATTTGACTCTCAAGTTCACATTTTAAAAAAACACATCTCTCTCTATCGTCCTGTCTGTCGTTCTTTCTCTTTCTCTCTCTCCCTGTTTAATATACTTGCTAATAAAAACCATTGAGCCCTCAGTCCTCAACATTTTTGGATTGTGACTTTTGCTGCTCTTTTGGGGATTAAAATATATGCTTTTCTTATTTATTTGGTCAGTTATTGTTTTGTTTTTGAAAGATTTTTGAAATGGGGTTGTATGAGCAAAATACAATTTGCCTGAGCATAAGGCAGAGTTGCAGGATTAAGCTCTGTGTCTGTACAGAAAAAGTCAACATGAAAACTAGGACTACATACTTCTGTGGATGGTGTCACTCACTCCAAGAAATTTAGAGATTTTTGGGTGAAAACAAGCCCCAGAAACACCACAGGGTTATTACACTTTACAAACAGAACATTTACAACAACTTTGTTTCCTACTAACAAGCCTCTTTCCTGCAAGGCACAGCTAATGTGTCCTTCCACCAGCAGTTCACTGATTTAATTTTGCAAAGCACATAAATATCATTTCATCCTTTATAAAGTTTAGCTCAGTTTACAAATGTCTGAATATTATCCTGCTGACCAAGGACAGTCATTTTGACAAAGAGTTATTGCCTCCTCAACAGTGTAGTCACATCAACGACACAAAGACTGGTACTGAAAACACTGTGCTGATACAGTCACTCCCTTTAAGACAGCCTATGTCAACAGGTTCAGACTAAAAAAAAGGAGTGATGAACATGTATTAAAGCCTGGAAACAAACACATCAACACATTGTTTTCCCTCCTGCTGATTTCCTCTGAGGCCTCATACAGTTTGTGTGCTGGGGGAGAGATCAAGGGTGGCAACATCAATGTATTTTGGTCACATTAAACAGGAGCGAGCCTGCTGATTTGGTGCAATAGCCTTCTAATTACAGTGTAGGATTGGAGAAATAATGAGTGTCAGCGATGGAGCGCAGCAGGAGGGGGAAATGGATGCTGGGATCTCTATTGTTCAGAGCTGAACGGAGTCTAAGCTCACCAACAGTCTAATAAGCTGAGAACGAGTGTTTTTAATGACAGAATGTAATCCCTCCTTTTTCTGCTAAGGAGTCATTTGTTCATCTGTAATGTAACATTTAAAGCGGACACTTTCATATCTGAAACAGACTTAAAGGTTCAGTTTGTAAAGTTTTTGTGGAGAAATGTGTAAATTAACTTTAAAAAGACTAGTCATGTTACATACGTACCATCCCCAGATATTACTTTAATTAGTGGTCATAGTTCATAGTTAGTAGATCAGCTTCGTGCACGGGCTATGAAGTTTGCACGTTTTTATACACGCAAACCTCTGGTAGATCAGGCCCTTAGAGCTTTATTGACCCCCATTTTCAGGTCTATAAGGTGACTTTTGCCTTACAATCCTCAGACATGTTTTTTGTGTGTAAACTTGAAGCTTTATCCATCTTTATTTTTTAGGTCTCCTATTACAGTTAAATTTATCCTACAGCACTTAAACATAATTTCCCCTTTTTTTAAATTATTTTTATTTTTTTACTTTTTATTATAAAAAATAACTTTTTACAATTTTTTTTTTTTTTGTTGCTTATTTATTTATTTAGTCTTTACAGTTCCTTGTTGTCTGGCCTTCTACTAAGGATTTATATGGCCTACAACATTTAGACTTGTTCTTTGGGTATGAATTTGAAGCATTATCAACCCTTATATTTTGGTCTTTCACTAAGATTACATTTAACAGAACACTAAGACATGTGCTTTTATGTTTGTGTTTGACGCTTTATTGACCCTCATTTCCTGGTTTCTCACATAGGTCACATTTATCTTAACCCCATCAGAGTGCCCCGGATAACTTTTATAATTTTCACTTTATAGGATTTTCTTCAAACTTTGCTCAAATGTCCACTTTGACCCAAAGACAAACTGATTAGATTTTTAAAGTTAGAGGCTTGAGCCAACCAGAGTCAAGGTTCTTTAACCCTTAGATGCATAAGATGCAAAAATGACCCCAGCGGTTGTTTTGTTTTTTTATAATATCTTTGTAATTTAAAATTTTTATTGCTTAATCTTCCATGTATTCCTCAGATAGGTTGTCTTTGACATGAGGCCATTTGGATTTATATCTCACTGTTATATTTTTTAAGTTATTGCATCTTTTGTATTAGTACCACACTTTTCCATACGGGTTCAAAAATGACCTGAAGCAATTTCTATGGAATTTCAAAGGTTAACCCCAGGGACCATTGATTTCTATCAACTGTAACTGTCAGCTCACCACCCTGAAGATTATTTGTAGACAGCAACATTCATGTAAGTATTATCATCATTTTGATACCTCACTTTACATGTGCTTTGATAAAATATGAACTTTTTTCCACATCGCCCACGCTTCACCCATGCCTAAAACCGCCACTGTTTATAGCTTCCTGCAATAAAATTTAACCCATTAGGTGGCCTATTATACTATTACTGATAACTCAATGATATTATAAGTGTGTGTGTGTGTATGTCTGTGCAGTACTTATGCAGCTACATATTGATTCATATTTTGTCTGCCAATCGAAAAATCATTTTTCATGTTCTCATCTAGAGTATCATGGCTGCTAGGATGTAATGATCAGCTTTTCTCCCTCTTTCTCTCTTTTTCACCAAAGCCGTTGGAAAAAGAAAACAAAAAAAAAGAAATCGCTTTGAGAAGAAATCTGGTTTGCCTTTGGTCTGATTCTCCTAAAAATGAATTACAGCAGTGACCTAATACTTTCCATCCTTTGTGATTGACAGTATTTTACTCTATATACAACTTACAGTAAGGAACTGATGATATTTCAGTAAAATACTGTTGAATTTACAAAAAGCCTTTACAGTGTGAGCATCCAAAGGTCAACAGAAAACTAGAGTTATTCATCATTTCCCAAAAGACTTAAAAAGAAAATTTGATTAAGGTATATTGTCTTTTTCAACATCTGAGAAAAAAAATGCTTCCAAAAATTGGCACAAATTACAATATGAACCAAAACCTTTCTCAAAGCTTTTTTGTGATAAAATGTTGATAAAAAGTGATAAATGAACATGTCATACATGAAATAACTCTTTTGTTGATCAAAATATGATAATCTTAAACCAAAATGAATGAAAAATCTTTAGTTTACGGCATAAAATGCATTCATTCTAATTGGGGTCCTTTTTGTCACTCCTTCTGAATATAAACAAACACGTCCATCCAAAATATGGAAAACTGTATCACTCTGCACAGCACTTGAAATAGGTGAAATATGGTGTTTGAGTTTAAGGTGATTTACAATGACACCTCATGTCTGTTGTGTTTCTTTGTACATCTATCTTAAACAGCACAGATACAAAGATGGCTGCCTTGACCAAAGCAGAAATCAGGCCCATATCAGGATGTGGTCCTGAAGCAGCCGTGTTGCCACGCTGCAGATGAGCTCTAAACCTGGAGCGTCGTGATAAACTGTGTAAATACTCAGTTACTTGAAGGAGCAGGCTCAGCGGGGGAGAACACCGCTGTGGAAATAACTGGTGTCTCCCCTGTTCTGACGCGTATGGATTGACGTCACACAGTTTACATGGCATGCACAGCAGGAATTGTTCCCAGTTGTGAATGTAATCATGTCCCCTCTCCCCCCGAACACACACACACACACACACACAAGCCCAATGTGTGCTCTTCATCACTCTTTAATGTTTAGCTGGGGCCTGGAGATAAATCCAAATATAGCACAGGAGGCAAATGGGAATTTGTGAGTCATCTGGATCAACTAAACGGAAGTCAGTACGTAAGTTTCCATTTCCATTATAAACAGAGGTGAAAAAAGACACATCAGCAAGGCCTGCGTCAACACACAGTGCCATTTCATTTCACCCAGGTGGATTATTAGGCTGTTAAGATCAGATGTGGTGTTTATTTTTCACGTTAATGATCCTGTGCAGCAGAAATACATGAATAATACTGTAGCTTATAGTGTTTCCACTTTTAACTAATACAGACAATAACGGCAGAGAGACATGAAGACTTAATAAGTATGATCATTTTGTCAGAATATTTTGTTCATTACTTATGTTCAACATAATAATTACATTGATATGTTTTAATAAGTTATTTATAGAGGGAGAAAGCTATGAGTTGTTTGAGGAAAAAAAGGAGTATGTCTTCAGGCTGCACTGTAGTAAAGTGTCTTGAGAAAACACTTGTGATTTTTTGCTATACAAATATAGATTGATTAATTGATTGATCCCATTGCCTGTTGCTATGACTACAGGTCACGCTTTGCATTGTGGGAGGGAAACGAGCAGGCTAAGCTACCCACAAAATGTGTTGTATTTTAACAGAGGAGGTATAATGTCGCATAAAAGATAATATAGATGGGTATATTTATTAATGTTTGACGTGACCTTTGACATAAATACACATAAACAGCACATATATATTAGTATGACCTTGACAAACAATCATGGATGACCTGCTGCTGTGGACCTGCTCAACTCTATGAGCTCTCTCCTGCATCAAACATCAACAAAAATGACACCATTTAACATAAATTCATACTTTTAGAGTAGTTAGACTTATTTTAATGGCAGTTCAGCAAGAATCTGCTACGGTGATCAACATTAGTCCTGCACAGTTCATAGTCATGATAGATGTTAATTTTAATATTAGAATGGCCTCTCTTTCCATGGTTTTATTTATTATACCTCCATAATACACACCTTTGCAACCATATAGACATGAGGACCCTGTAGAAAATGAGATGCCACATCTCAAGGTGCTAACCCGGAATAAATTTATAGTGACAGAGACAAATATAATGAGGACAGATTTATGATCTGGGCGTCATGGGTATAAATATATATGTATATATATATATATATATATATGTATAGTTTCCTTCATTGTTACTTCCATGAAGGAGGTTATGTTTTTGCTGGCATATGTTTATCTGTTTGTTTGTTTGTTTGTTGTTTGTTTGTTTGTTAGCAAGATTACATAAAAACTACTGGAGAGATTTTCCTGAAATTTTCAGGAGATGTTGGTAATGGCCCAGCTTAAAAATAATCAGATTTTGGTGGTGATCCAGATAACCATCTTTAGTGAACAATTGTTCTTGCTCAAAAACTGTCTAACTAAAAATGATATCAACATGATTCTGAGTGCTATTCTGAGTGCTAGGTGTGTGTTTTCAGGGTCAATGAATCATACTATGGTGGTAACATTATCATGGAACTATTGCATATAGATGTAACAGCAATACATGAGCTACCCTGGTGGAGGTCTGCACACTCTGAGTGCTTTCTAGTTTATACAATTGTTCAAACAAACTGCAAATCATGGTAGGTCCACTTGTAATGAAACAACTCTCCCAGACATAGTGAGAATACTCCCTACATGTCATAGTGATAGAAAATATTAGTTAACCTTCATAAATACTCTGACTTGCAGAGGAACATAATGTACCAGCGCCTGTATGATGACAGAGCCTCCAGTTTCAGCTGTAGAGCAGCTGGAGTAAATGCACTGGAGACAGCACGAGGGGAATACTTGTGAACAAGAGTTTAGCCCGAGGTTAGGTAGATAAAATAAAAAGAATAAAAGGAGTGCTTCTTATTGGCTGCGTCCCCTCAGACCAACCTTAAACCTGGAGAAGACTAGATGAGAAGCATAAAAAGGCTGTGACTCATCTCATCTTGTTTTAACACTGAGTCCATCTGTATTCATGTGGAGCAGACGTCCTGGTGTTGATCCCTTCTGTGCCTCCTTCAGTCCACACGGGACTGAGGCTTCCCTGGTCAAGTGGATGTGCTGTGTCACTGCAAATCTCAAACAGAAAAGGGCTTTTTTAAGGACAGAGTCATTTAAGTCTGATCAGGCTGCTCCTCAGGGGTCAGAGGGATCCAGTCCAGTCTGTGGAGAGGAGGGGGGCTGCCATGGCATCAGCTCGGGCCATGGCGGACAACCAAGACTAACAGAGAGAAGCCTCTTGTCATCAAGTGCCCTTCTGCCATTCTCTTCATTGCACATTAGTACCATTTGTACATTACACATCAGCTCCAGAGCAGAAAATGAAGAGGTGTCCTCTCCACAACAGAGACACAGCAGTCTCTCTGCAGGGCTGGATCAAGCTCCTGAAGGGCCTGGGGGACATTGTTTTAAGCTTTGTTTTATCAGACAATCCCATTGAGATGAAAAATCTATTCCACAAAAGAGACCTGGCCAAGGTAGCAGCCAATAGTATATCACAAAATTCATTAAAAAAACACAGCACAGCTCAAAACATCTTAAAACAGGCCTTCAAATGTACAGAGACCTGTCAAGAAAAACGGCTGCTCATTTCTGTCACCACTTCCTTCATCATCCAGTGAGATCAGTGACTCTATGTTTAGCTCTTATAGGGTCTTATACAGGATTCTGAAGGCCATCCATGTTTTCTCTCCTGATGAGTTCCAAAATAAATTTATCAAGGCCATAAACTTGGCCGATAGAGTGTTGCAGGGATGAAGGATCTTTGTAGGCCAACCCAGACACTGGATCTCTTGATTAAAAGCAAATGTGAATTTTCATTTGGTGTTGGATCATTCCTGATAATAATAATTTGTAAATTGTACACATATTTTCTCTGTGATAATCTGAACCTTCACGAACGATTCAATGTTTCATGATTTTTCTATCTATCTATCTATCTATCTATCTATCTATCTATCTATCTACTCTCTCTTATATTTTAGCTCTTTGTTTTATCATTCTTACCAAAAATTATCGTATTATTCATATAACTGTTTATTCAAAGAATCATTTATACATTTGTACATTGTTGTATCCCAGTGTTTTATCATAACACTGTTTTTTTTTTTTTAACTTATGTAGTAATAGCAGTAATATATGCATAGATTATATCTTTCTCTAGTCTTTAACTTTAATTATTTTATTGTATTATTATTGTAATATCAGTATTTTTATTCTATAACTTAGTGTATTTTATTAATTTTACTCTTATTACCTCCACAAAGGAGGTTATGTTTTGCCGGCATATGTTTGTTTGTTTGTTTGTTAGCAAGATTACATAAAAACTACTGGACAGATTTTGCTGAAGTTTTCAAGAGATGTCGTAATGGCCAAACTTGAAAATGATTACATTTAAGTGGTGATCCAGATAACCGCCATTAGTGAACGATCGTTTTGGCTCCATAACTGTCTAACTAATATTGATATCAACATGATTCTGAGTGCTAGGTGATGGTTTTCAGGGTCATGAATCTTATTATGATGGTAACTTTATCATGAACTATTGCTTATAGATGTAACAGCAATATGTGAGCTACCTTGGTGGAGGTTAGTGCTCTCTGAGTGCTTTCTATAGTTTAATCTCTAGTTTTAGTAGGCTTATTTACGTCATCTCCAGTGTTTTCTCATGATGAACTCATAATTGTGTTTCCTCAGTTCCTCACTCACACAATTCTGTATTTTTTACAGGTCTGTTTGACCCTGTTGTTGTTATTTACAATTTTGTTGTATATACTTTTTATTGTTATTTGTTTTCTTTTGATGTAAAGCCATTTATGATACGTCTATTGTATGAAAAGTGCTCCACAAATTAAGTCTAATCAATTGAATAATTGATTGATTGACCATAGTAGGAGGTGTAGCATAGGAGGGATCCGTTAAACTTGTTAACTAACTGCTTGTCAATGAATGAATTTTGTTTAAACTGTGTAAGACTTGTGTTTACACCTCACTTACAGGTCGTCACTTTAACGGACAGGATTAAAGGACCACTTCCCACAGGGCTAACGCTGTAATCTGCTGCATTACCTTCAAACCTTGTGATGTTTTTGACCAATCAGAGGATTAGCTCCTGAAATATGTGTTCAGTTTTGAATCGTCTTTGGGTTTGTTCCCGATTACAGAGTACTCGGAGTAAACAGTCCAGGTCTGCAGTGTTTGAATCTGTAAGTATGTGTGGCCTAACAGATTGTTTTCAGTGTTTAGTCTGTTATTTGTGTCAATATGTCTCCACAATTTCAAAAAAATTTGAGCGTGGGAGTGTTGGTATGCTGGCATGTGTGTGTGTGTGTGTGTGTGGGTGTGTGTGGGTGTGTGTGTGTTTGTGTGTTAGAGTGAGAGAGAAATAGGAGAATGAACACGATGTACCCAAGCACAGTTTTCCTGGGACAGCTCCAACTGTAGGAGTCTTCTTGCAGCTCTGTACTTTGGGGCACCTCAAATGCACAACGCCCCTCTGTCCTCGGCTTAACCTGATCTACCCCTGTGACCTCACTCAAACCCCCAGCCCCATCACACATGGCCAATAACAATGCCCTTGACTCCCACTGTCTCTTTTTCTACCACCATCTCCTCACTTGTCCCTCCTTTCCGGGCTTTTTACTTCAAACCTAACCTGAGTCATTTCAAGGTGCCTTGGAGACCCTTAATGGTTTCTGTAAAGTGACCCCCCCTCCTCGCCTTGTCTCTCCCTACCTTTCACTTGTCCTTTAGAGGCTGAACAGAGAGGAGGGTTTGGTCATGTGGAGTGAATGCTGTCTCCTGTGCCAAGCCTGCAGTCTGGCGCCAGAGGCATCAGGACAAAACAGAAAGCCCTGAAATACACACTGACACACACACAAACTGTAAACACACTGAGGTGGAGCAGCGTCATTTGAA
This sequence comes from Cetoscarus ocellatus, assembly GCA_037902135.1. Taxonomy (NCBI): domain Eukaryota; kingdom Metazoa; phylum Chordata; class Actinopteri; order Labriformes; family Labridae; genus Cetoscarus; species Cetoscarus ocellatus. The sequence goes on along the minus strand of JBAMNC010000891.1, from coordinate 203,507 downwards.
ACACAAATTGAAAGTGGTAATCCTTCAGATCCTCTTGTTTTTATTTTGGCAACAGGTCTGGCGCTAAGCGGTCATTACAGAGGGGTTTGAACCCTGTGGCCTGATTCTTCCTGCCGAACACGTTTCTGACTAGTTCTTGTTAATTCAGGTAAAGTGAAGTATAATAAGGGTGGCACAGTGGCGCTGAAGGTAGCGCACGTGACTCAAGGTAAGAAAGTCAAATCCCATGTCGGTCAGTGCTTGTCTGTGCAGTTTGCATGTTCTCCATGTGTATGCATGAGTTCCAAGCACCTCGGCTTCCTCCCACAGACCAAAAACATGCATAATAGGTTAATTGGTGACTCTAAATTTCCCTTAAGGAGGTGTGTGAGTGTGACTTGTTGTCCATCTCTCCTTGTGGCCCAGTGAGTGGCTGGTGACCAGTCCACGGTGTAGCCTGCTTTCTGCCCAGTGGCCCCCCTGTTGATTACCTCTCTCTCTCTCTCTCTCTCTCTCTCTCTATACATATATATATATATATATATATATATATATATATATATATATATATATATATATATATATATATATATATATATATATATATATATATATATATTTATATATATGTATATATGCCTGCAGGAAGAGGAAATTAATTGTATGGATAAAATAATTTATGCTACTTTCTTTTTTCTATTTTCTCCTTGTTACCAGTGTTATCAGTCTGCTTTGCTGCTGTATGTCATCATTACGTTCAGAAAATACTGACAAAAATAAAAATGCAAACACATGTAATTTTTGTTCAAACTCTGTTGTTGCACTGGATATGAAATGATTGCAATAAAAATAATAAAAAGGTTACAAAGCATATAAAGTACACAGAGCCATTAAATAATTGTGCAAAAGAAACAAAAAACAACAAAAAAAAAAACTAATCCATCGAGTAGTCAATGACTAGTCATTAGTTGCATATCTAGTGAATGTCAAGTTATCTGTTTCGATAAAAAATATAATAAAGTGCTACAATTGCCCCCAATCACCCCAAAATGTTAAATGCTAACATCATTAAACAAAGCAATATAAATCACCTAATAAGACCTCCACCATTCAAACAACCCAAAAGCAAGTTTACAACACAAGTTTATCATTGACTGTGTAACACTGATTTTACAAGCTTCTGAGATATTCATTACTCTGTTGGAGAGGTGGTTTATTTATTTCTAGTAAACTGGTTAGGGGTTAATTAAACACCAATTTACTCAAACTCTTACTGCCACTACACTGTAACTGATTTCTGTAAATGTAATGGTATTTTTACAAAATATCTACAGCTACCAAGGGGAAAAAAAACACAAAATAATTTTAAATGGCAAAAGATTGTGGAAAAACATACTGATTTCAGTAAAATTAACAGTATTGTACCATAAAATCTACAGTTACCTACTGTAAAATGTCGATACAGTAAATTATGGAGAAGAGAAAAAATCAGTTTTGTCCAGAAAACTGACCAATAGCAGGTAAGATTGATTTGAGTAAATGTTTCACATTTTTGGGTAAAACAAATTGAATTTGAGTAAATGTGTTTTATTAGAAAAAAAAAATCAATGGACGTGTTTTTTTTTTTTTGTTATATTTTGTTTTTTTGTTTTTTCCAAAAAAATGATATGTAACTGATAAATGATCAGTAAAACAATTAAAGATATAGTAATCGAAACTAAAATATAGGAAATTCACTGTAATTTAAAATGCATTTAAAAAGTTGTAAAATAAAACATGGAAATGATACTGTTAATAAAATACAGTAAGGATGCTGTTTACCTTGAATAAAAATACAGTAATAAAACTATTATAGAAAATACATTAATAATGCTGTACATTAAAATGAGTAATGCTACTGTACAAACATTTACAGTAACTTGCTGGCATCTTGTTGCCAGTAAGTTACTGTAAAGATCACAACAAGCTTTGCAGTGCATTGTACATACAATAATACCTTTACTATTTCCTGCTTTCCCGACTATTTTTTTTTATAAATTTAGCTAGTTTCAGTATCATTAACTCAAAAGGACAGTTTGGGGACTTGCAGCTGTTGCTCAAAGACCTGAGTCTTGACTTGGACTTGCAACAACACACTTTTATCCGTTTCTGCTGTCAAAAAAACTAAAGTCCAATTTACTGAACAAGCAGAAAAAGGACCATCACTCTCTAACAGTCAGACGCTTTTAATGTAGAAGGTTTGTATATCAGAGAGAGTAAGAATGAGAGAGAGGGATCTTAAGTGTCCAAATAAGATTAAATGACTAGTTAGGATGGATTATTTTGCAGCAGAAGCTATTTGGTACAACAAACCCCTGATCAGGGAGGAGGGAGGCGAGTCCAGAGAGATAAAGAAACACTGATACAGAGAGAGGAGCAAGTGGAAAGATTTAGAGAGAGAGATGAACGAGGGAATGAGGGAACCGACGGGATGAGCAAGGGAAATCTGGGTTTAAGAGCTTTGCTCCACTTTAGCACGAGCAAATTATTCAGAGCCTTCAAACAATAGAGCCAAGAGAGGAAGAGGACTCAGCTGAGATCAACACCATGTAGGAATTAATGAAGTTCTCTGCCAACACACAGCAGAGATTTTACAGTCTGCAGGCCGGAGACACTCTCCTAATTGTGTTTTGATATAACAAAAATGACTGAAACTCATTAAATTAGTAAATGTTGAAAAAGCACTTTTGTTGGAAAGACCACTTTTACACCAGTGGATTTAATTCTTAGGTCGATTCATATTTTGAAGAGCTGCTGTGGTACAAGTAGCTGTCCTATGTTTGTCACGGTTCATGTGTGTTTTTATAAGCTCGCCTGAAATAGGTGGTATGGGCTTGCTCCCAAATGACCTCTGCAGTGGTTAATTTGCAGTGAGAACACAATCAACCCAGCTGCAATGTGACAAGTTAGCTAATCACTACTGTGGCACTGTAGCGGTGGTACTGCAGCAGCAGCGTTTTCTTTTCACATTATCAAGCCAGAGCTTTTAGACTGGAAGTGCGAGCGATGAGTCGCAGGTGCATCTCCTGCACTGAAAACCTCAAGAACAGGAGGCTCGCCTATTTGTTCAGTAAGCTGACCAGGTTTCTCTGCAAGAACAAACAGAAAATGCCAATCAGAGAGCTATATTTACTTTAAAGAAAAAGATCTGCTAGCCAGCAAAAAAGTAGAGCACTTTTAGAGAGCTCTTATGTTTGTGTGCACGTGCAATATGAAAGGAAATAAAACTGTGTATGTGTGTATGCTTGCGTCTGCCGGAAACGAGCAAACCAGGGATGGCGGGATATAAACTGGCAGCTCCTCTCCTCCACGGTCACCGGGAAAGTGCATAAAGGTTTCCCCAACAGCAGCAGGAATTCCTCACCAGCCACTATTAAGGAAACATCACAATAACAGGCTGTATGAAGCAGCAGGTCGCAGAGCACAGACACACATCATGACCTCTGCAGTTTAACCATCAGAGCATGTGATGCAGTCTAGGTCAAACAATCTGACTGCAAATCTACATAATAATTCACAGTACATGGCAAGAGAAAACAATAAGCACAATACTGAACAAGATGATGCACAAACTTACATCACTAAGAATAACAACAGTACCACGATAATACTGCTAGCATGGTGGCTAAGTCGTGATTAGCATCATTAGCATTGACGTGTTAACAACATTTATTTGCTTATTTAAGCGTGATACCTTATACCTGCAAAACATTCTTACAATGCAGACACGTTGTACACTTGACATACATGCTCACCAATTAAGGAAACATCACAATAACAGGCTGTTTGAAGCAGGAGGTCGCAGAGCACAGACACACGTCATGACCCCTGCAGTTTAATGCTGCTTTCCATTTACATTGGAACTGGGAAGAGGGAAGTGGGAATGACTTCATCTTCAAGTTATCAGCGTTCCAGTTACAAAGTCAGAAAACCCGTTCTGATCTACCAGGTGATTGTTAGCCATTGTGTTAGCTGTTGTTAGCACGCCCTGCATTATAGTTAATAATAATAATAATATACCACATGGAGAATGTAAATAACACTATTGCAGCATTTCCATGTATAAACGTCAAACAATACAATGTATACTGCTGATTTAGTGCTTCAAACAGACGAATAAACGGATTATTACAGGAGCTTAATAACTTCTTACACAGGGGGCAGCCATCTTCTACTGTCAACTCGGGGGTGGGGAGGATCCCCCAACGTCCAAGCAGGAAATTTCGACCTCTGGGGGAGTTCCAGTTGAAATTTCCCACTGGGAACTCGGAAATCCCGACTTCCCAGTACAACTGAAATGCACCATAACCATCTGAGCATGTAATGCATAGGTGTGGCGTAACTCAGCTGACTGTTGTAAAACAGTCATCTTGACCCTTAAAGGGCATTACACTCAAAACAAACAAAACAACAAAATAAAATACCCAGACAACATAATGTAACACAATACAGTTGGATTACAACAGCTTAAAATACAAATTACAGCTGAGCTAAAATAAAATAAAATAACAACTTACAGCTGGGTTACATAGCAGCGCTTGGCTTGAGCGGCAGTGTGCTCTGCTTCACTTGAGATACGTGAAGTCCCCGTATGTAATAATAATAATAATAATAACTTTATTTGTTTGTACTGTGTTCGCTACAGCTCTGCTCTGGCTCATTAGCATATGTAGGGGACCCTCCTCTAAGCCAGCTGTTCTGAAAAGAGTGATTATGTGAGCGTGGAAAGAATGGTGCTGTGCTTTATTCATAGGCTTTTTGGACCAAAACATGTTACTAACATTTCATGAAGACATCAAGGATCCATGTTAAACTGCAGAAAAGGAGCAAAATATGGGACCTTTAATATTCAGCTCCCTCTTTGGTCACAGCTGTTTTAATGAGGCCTCTTCATCCTCAAGTGTTCATATAAAGTATATTTCTAAATACATAATAAACAGGTCAGACATTGGTGTTAACATCTGATTTTAAAGTGGATCAACTTGTGAACAGAAACAAAATGTTTGTGCTGAACATCCTAATTTTCCCAGAGAATCATAAATCACATCAAGACCCATTAAAATATACTCTATCTGACCATGTTTAGGTTTAACACACAGTCAGTCATGTTATTCTTTGCATTAAACTCACAGCAGAGCACCTTTCTTGTTAAAACTGACATGTAAACAGTCAAACAATTATTAAAACTGTTAATTTCTCATGGAACAAACACTGAATGGTGGACTTTTTCCTGTTTTTGATGGACTCTCTTAAATCGTGGATCCTGCAGAGTGGGTTAGTATTTCAAGAAAAGGTGTCGATGCTCAGGTAAGCAGCAGTTTAAAGTTATTCAGCACTTAGTCCATGACAGAAATCAATGTTGACTGCTTTTTAGGTTCAAAATCTTTTGTAACTTTAAGCCATGAAAGGTCCATTTACAAAAGGGGGAGAGGGAGAAGTCCTGATGTGGTGGACTCTGTTAAATATAAGTACTGTTCACAGGAGAAATGGAAAACACTCTTAAGATCATATATAATGTTAAAAAAAAACAGATGTATTGGCTCTTTCACACAATAACCAATGCATTTATGTTAAAATGTTAAGCATTCCTTTAAAAAACCCTAAACTTTTTTAATATTTCACTAACATGATATATGTAGTCATATAATGTAAACAGAATAAAATAATGCAAATATATTTATTTACAAAAGACTGAACAATATTAACTTCATTTGAAAACATAATCTAGATGCTCAAAATGGTACAAGGGCCATAAAGATGCTAACAATAGTTTAAGACGTTATCTTAAAGTTGGTTAGCATTTTCTACACTTTAAAGCTTTTTTTGCTCTGTAGCTGTAAGCCGTAATGATCTGCCTACAAGAGTAATAAGAAAGTGCTCAGATTAATCTAACAAACACATTTTTTTATTTACTTATTTATTTTAGCGTAATGGAGGTTTGGCTTAAGTAATCACATGAGATCAGTTAGGGCTGTGGTGATGGGGCCTGACAGTGAAGTCTTCAGTGGGCCTATAATTTGTAGCCAAACCCCTGGATGTATGTAAGTATTTGTTATTCCTCTAACATTGCTGTTGATATCAGGTCAGCATGTTTTTTTTTCTAATAGCTGTATACTCTGTATTGATAAAATTTGTTTGTTTTTCTCAAAAAAATATTACAAGACTATGATGACAATGGTCCACTGTCACTCAAGTAAGTGTGAGAATGTCTTAAAATTAAAAAAAAATTTAAAAAAGTACTGTGAGGCAGATTGGAGTGTTGAGAAGAAAAAAAATGTAGTCCAGGGATGTCCAGACTTTTCTCACTGTGAGCCAATATAAGAAAATTATGAAGATGGTCGGGCCACCTTTGACACATCCTCACTTAAAGGTAGTAAAGATATGAAAACCATTATAATGTAAAAACAGCCAACATCACAGCTTTCCATTGGTGGCTTCACAAGGCAAATAGCCAATCACTGAAGAGTTTGGGGCAGGCGATTAGATGTTAGAGGGCTTGGATACTACTTAATCCATTCCTTATTAAAGTCTTATGAGCAGATTACAGACACCAATGAAACAAGGTGTTGGAGCGTAGTTAAGAAAAAATATTTACTTAATTTAGTTAATGAATTGTATTGATTAAAACACCACAGTGAGCACAAGCCCAAGGTCAATGACAAAACAGACCAGAGTTAGTCGTAGTTTGGACAACCCTGTTTTAAATCATTGTGACCACGTCATACAACCACTAAAAGAAAATAAATTAAAGGAGGTAATTAAACACAAAAGAAGAACCCCAAAACTAAAATATATTAAGGAAAGATACAAGAGATTTAGAGTATAAAATACAACCAGCTAAAAGCCAGACCGAATAGGTAGGTCTTGAGTTTCCTTTGAAATATGATCATGTGCTGCTCTCAGGTCTTCAGGTAGACTGCTCCACAGACGAGGGTTATGATTATAAAGAGATGCTTCAGGGCACGATTAAAAGACCACAACCTGAAGACCTGAAGGCTCTGCTGGGTTCATATGATAACAACAAATCAGATACACAAGAAGGACCAAGACTGCTTAGAGATTTAAAAACCAATGAAAGGCCTTAAAATCTGTTCTAAAAGATACAGGTAGCCAATGAAGAAACTAAAATCAGTGTGGCGTGGGCTTTTCTTTCTGGTCTTCATCAGCATCCTTGACCTGAAGTCCTGCATTTCATCACCTGTTCACTCACTCCTTTGTGCATTTGTGAAGTTTTTCACAAATTAAAATAAGGACGCTTGCAGCAGAGAATCTTTTTGTCTCCTGAATCTTTTCTGTTCTAACTGTGCCGCTCCAAAGTTTAATTGAGGTGGAGAACGTTTGTGTGTTTGGGTGGTGAGGGTTTGATATTTCTGAGCCTTAATTGGATCTTCCTGTCCTGGAACAACCTTCTGTTTATGTAATAAGCAGCTCTAATTAAACATCAGAAATTATGTCACACAGATTAAGATTGAGGTGGATCAACTCAGCAGTGCCAAAAATAGATGTTTTGTTTGAGTCTTGCTGAGTTTACCCTCAATACGGCCTTAATCTGACGCTAAATCGGGCTTCTTGGTTATGACTCTGGTGTCCTGCTGTTTACACTGCAGTCTGTCGGCTGTTAACGATGAGTGTGTGACACGGCTGAGTGTGTAACTTCACTGATAGATCACGTATTGATCTCGCTCTCTCTCTCACATACTCACTTTGTGCCTTCCTGTTCTGCCAACACCCTGATTAAACCTCTAAAGCAGATTGCATAATACGCACAACAGAAGCGGGGCAGTGGAGATTTAGAGCAGCAACCTCTCCCTCTCTCTCCTGTGATGAAGGCATTGCATAAGGAAAGGAAAGGGATGGATTCGGGTCATGATGGCTCTGGGAGCCAGTATGAGTGATTAGAGCAGACACGCTCAGGCAAACTGGAGCTGGCTCTGTGTCTGGAGAGGAGAGCAGAGGGGAGCTGAGGGATGGAGGCGAGTGAAGGAGAGACAGACAGAGCAGAGGCCGGCCTCCCAGGCTGTCAAACCATTACACTTGACTGCTGTTCTATTCTCGACCAGCCTGTGTGCCGCTCCAAAAATAAAACACTATGAAGGAGTGGGCGAGCACATGCATATGCAGCAACACTCCCCCTTCTCCTTCTCCTCCCCCAAAAAGAGAGCCACGTAGAGTAGTGCAGGAATGAGGCAATAAAATATGCAGGTGAGTTAGCATTTTAGCAACTCCAGACCCTAAGGCCCAAAGTCTACGGGATATTTGAGTGACTTTTTGAATAAATACCTGAAATAAGGTCCATGGTGAACAATGCTTTCAAGATTTTAAACCAAAGCTATGTAGTTTTTCCACTTTGAAATAATATTTCTAGAATCACTGTGATGGTACATGGTCTGAGGGGGTCTGTATCGCCTTCACTGGAACTAGGTAACTTCGAGGTGAAAATTTATACTGCTTTGACTGCTTTACGGCATACGTCACTTCCTCCTCCTTCCCGATTCGTTTAAAAGACGGAAGTCGAGGAGAATGCTAAACGTAGAGTTGTTATCATGGTGGAAGCAGCGAAAAACCCAAAGAAAAGAAAAGTTTTATAGGAGGAGATGACAAAAAGAAAGCAGAAGACTAACAAGCTAAATGCCAGGACAAGGATAAACACTGGGACCAACTCGATTGGATTGCATTCGAGAGTTTGATGCACTGATGCTGCAGCAATACGCCCTAGCTGTGTCTAGTCTGACGGAAATTAAATTAAGAAGAAGAGGAAGAAGAACATAAGCCCAGCGTTCACTTTCTGCCGTGAGCTGAAAGACGAGGAGGGATGTCCGACCGATGCTGTTTTGACCCTGTTATTGTTGGACTTCTAAGTACGTGTTGATAACAACTGACAGCTGATGCTTGAAACTTTATTTTTCCGAAAAGTTAATGCACTCATAAAAATTTCTAGGTAGCGTGCTCTTAAACTGTGGTATTATTTTTTGATGGGACTTCTTGTAGGCGGAGAAAATACTCCTTTGTATTTGGTACAGTCCTTCCCTGTTTGTTGCTGGTTCTGCGTCACAAACTTTTACAAATTGTGGTTTACTGAGGGAGAGGAGAGAACTTTCTACTGCATCTAATGTACTTAGTGGCCATATGGAGCTCATATAACCCCCACTAAACTGAATTATCCCTTTAATATGATTTAGGGTATTATAACATTAATCAAACATTCAGTGGAATAATCAACAAAGAGTTCGAGCTCTGCTGTTTAAGGCAGGTTTACCTTAGCTATGTGGTGTTTTGATCATCATCATAACCCACGTCTTAAAGCTTTGTTTTATGTCCTTGCTTTTGGCTAAGTGTTACGGTTTCAGGAGAGACTGTACTGATCGTTGACCTGCAGCTGAGCAGCGACTGCTTAAGTTTCGGGAGAACCACTTCTTTTCTTGTGTTCCTATAAAGACAAAGCTGACCATTTCTTGTTTCATTTGCATTATGCACCCTTCCCTCCCTCCATCCCTCCCTTGGCTCTTTTTCTATTTCCTCTTTCCTCCTATCCTTAGGGCATTAAAAAGCGGGATTTGTCATGCCCATTCGCTTTAGCAGACTCTCCAAAACTGATTCCAGTTCATCATTCCAACGTTATTAATAAATAGTTGTCAAATTCATCACGCTGATGGTGGGGTCATGCTAGTGAAGGACAGTTTCATGACAAATGTCTCTTTGTTATGGATTTCATTAACACTTTGCCTGATTTGTATTTATGCCCTTTGAATTATAGAGGGATTTAATATTTTAAATATCTCCATTAACACTTGAAAACAACAAACGAGTTCCTCTGAAAGTCTGCAGAAAGTACACACTTTTTTAAAGCATAACACACAGTGATTCATCTGACCTTATTACAGAAAAATATCTGACAAACATCATTATTCAAGGTCTTAGACATGCCTGCATGGGACAAGAGTTTGCTTCAGTAAGTGTGTGTACCTGGAGTTTTTCTCTCTTCTTATCATTGGGGTTTACTCACTACAGACTCCATGAAGAATCTAACAGTTTAGAATTCATGATTGTGATACATTTATTGACACCCAGACAACAAATCTGTCCCATCGCATTTGTCTATTCTGAAGTGAAATTTATAAACGGTGAGCTCCATCTGATGTGGCATCTTGTTTTCAAGAGGGCCCTTGAGTCATTATGGTTGTAAAGGTAATTATAATTAATAACAACCATGGATAGAGATCTATTTTATATTAACATTAACAGCTATAATCATAAAAAGGTGGACTGATGTTGATTGATAGAGCAGCATTTAGCTGAACTGCAGTCACATTGGGTTTAACGCAAGTGGACTTTATGCGCCCACAAATACATCACCACACCACTGTGCAATCACTGAAATGGTCCATTAGGAAACCACAATTTAGTATGCATAACAAAATACAGTTTCTAAACAGTGTTATTTATTAACAGTATGATCCTGGCAACATAGGTAAACTTTGCTGTCTGTCCCAAAGACAAAAATAACAACAAATAGAAAATATTCGCAGAGCACATTTTTGTAAGCCACAATAGACGTCATTCTAGTTCTAACATCAACGTCTATAATAATTCTAAACTGTAGAGTTGATGTTGATCATTAGAGAAGCATCTAGCTGAACTGCCATTAAATTGGGTTTAACTGGTCTGAAAGTATGAATTTATGTTAAAATATGTCATTTCTGATGGTGGTTGATGCAGGATAGAGCACATGGAGTCAAGCAGGACATCCATGGTCGTTTGTCAAGGTCATACTGATATATGTGTGACGAACTATCATGTATTTAATTTTGTTGATCTCTCTGAAGCTAATATCAGGGACTGTAGTGATAATGGAATGAGGCTAAAGGAAAGGCCAAATACTCGTAACTGTAGTTACTGAAGCTTTGTAAGTCCACAGCAGCACACCAACGATCCCAGGACAAAGCTCATCATAACCTCCACCAAGGATCTTATGTTTTTGCTAGCGTACGTTTGTTTGTTTGCAAGATTACAAAACTACTGGACGGATTTTGCTGAAATTTTCAGGAGATGTTGGTAATGACCCAACTTAGAAATGGTTGGATTTTGGTGGTGATCCAGATAACCGCCATTAGCGAACAATCGATTTTGCTCAATAACTGTGTAATGTTCTCTGAATCAGTTAGTGTGTCTTGTGTTCATTTCCCTAAAGACTTTGGAACTTTACTTTTGGACTTGACTTTGTTTGGATTTTGCTGGAATTTTTGAGTAAAGAACTTTGCCTTTGTTACTTTTTTGTCCTGGTTTTTCTGCATCTGAGTCCAATTCTTCTGAATCGTGTCAAACTGTCTAACTAATAATGATATCAACATGATTCTGAGTGCCAGGTGTGGGTTTTCAGGGTCAAGGAATCATATTATGATGGTAACTTTATTATGGAACTGTTGCTAATAGATGTAACAGCAATATGTGAGCTACCTTGGCGGAGGTTTGTGCTCTCTGAGTGCTTTCTAATTGCTATTATATCATGAAGCAAAAATTAGCTTGACTTCCAAAGTCGCTTACCTCGGACGCCTGAGTCTGTATAAAAATGCCCGCTCCCTGTAATCAATCACAGGACACTCTGCACTGATTTAAATGTTTAATGTGAAACTCACTCCTCTGATATGTAATCTCTGCTGATGTTACTGTCCTGAGGACCTCCATCCCACACAGTCAGCATCGGATCTTATTATACAGGATAAATAAAAACCCATGACTACAATGAAATATTCAGGAGCAGTAGATTAGGATCAGTACTCTGCTGGAGAAGGTGTCACTTGGTTACTTTTCGCCACAACTTGAAAATAAAAGACGTGAGGAGGAACTTTCTCCTGTTTCTCCAGCAGTCAGTCACTGTTTCGCCTCAAGCTGTGAAACTTGCTGAGTGTGCATCATGTGAATCACGGTGTGTGTACTTATATGTTGTCCCAGCTGATTTATTGCATAAGGGCAGCAGCAGTGGAAGTGACCAACAGCTCAGTGACCGGTGATCCCGCCGAGCTTTTAGAAATCTAGTTGCAGGAACGCCTGTCGTCCATTTCAAGCGCTCCTTTCAGTTTCTTCATTACACGGCCAATTTTAAGAGCCCTGATAGGAGCAGAAAACTTGATCTCAAGAGCTTCATTTCCTAATCATGCTCCTACATGGTGGTTGGTTGTATAATGCACTCTCAGGGGTTCGAGTTTCTTTAATGCTTCAATCTAAAGACTCCTTTAAAAAGTCAAGAGTAGAGAAGTGATGTGAAACTGTGAAGGCCTGGAGACTGCTGGTTGCCTGTCACTTCCCTGTATGCATGAGTATGAGATGCATCGGTGATCTTCTGCTGCCCTCTTGTGGAGCTGAAAGTTTCCTGCGACTCATTTTGTGTTTCCACAAAGAGAGAAATTTGGCTCTTCATCCATGCTGCAGCCGAATGAGGGACAACAATCAACATTATACACATTTAATAAAAACACATTGAAAAATAATAAACTAGAAAGCACTTGGAGAGCACAAATCTACATCTATAAGTAATAGTTTCATGATCATTATATGATTCATGACCCTGAAAACCCACACCTGGCACTCGGAATTATGTTGATAAAATTATTAGTTAGACAGTTATTGAGTAAAAACGATTTTTCGCTAATGGCCATTATCTGAATCACCACCAAAATCTAATGATTTCTAAGTTGGGCCATTACCAATAGCTCCTGAAAATCCCAGCAAAATCTGTTCAGTAGTTTTTAAATAATTGCTCACAAACAAACCGACAAACAAATTAACAAATGTACGCCGTCAAAAACATATCCTCCTTGGTGGAGGCAATAATTCCTGACAATTTGTGGGAATTTTGTGGAAAAAAAAAAATATAAGCCTGACTCTATCCAGCCTTGTACAAACAATATTCAATTAACAAACTGCAAACACAAAATATTTAATAGTCAAACTGATAACTTTCTCTGTTTTGTATTGCAAATATCCCGTCATTTTGAATTTGATGCCTGCAACACACGTCAAAAAAGCTACAACAGGGACAACAAATGACTGGGAAATGCTTAAAACTCTGTTTGGATCATCCCACAGGTGAACAGGTTTATTTCCTATGAACACAGGTGAATAAAGAGCATAAACATAAGTGAGTGTCATGATTGGGTATGAAAGGAGCATCTTGGAAGGCTCAGCAAATTAGGAACAAAGTTTCTCAATGTACATTTACACTGAATTTAAGACGTTTATCATCTACAGTTCATAATATCATTAAAAGAGAAATCTACAGGTAAGCAACTAGGCTGAAAACCAACACTGAATGCCGTGACCTTTGATCCCTCAGGTGGTACTGCATTAAAAACCAACATCATTGTGTAAAAGATATCACATGGGCTCAGAAACCCTGGAAAACCATTGTCAGTTAACACAGTTCATCTCTACATCTGCAGTTGCAAGTTAAAACTCTCCCATGCAAAGAGAAAGCCAGCTATCAACACCAAGAAATGCTGCCGGCAAAATCATGGGTGTCGTGTCCGGGCTAAAGAGGAAAAGAACCACACAGACTGTTAACAGCACAGAGACCAAAAGCCAGTATCTATGATGGTGTGGGAGTGTGTTAGTGCCAATGGCATGGGTAACTTGCATGTCTGTGAAGGCACCATTAATGCTAAAAGGTGTATACTGGTTTAGGAGCAACGTATGCTCCCATCCTAGCGACGTCCCTGCTTATTTCAGCGAGACAATGCCAAGACACATTCTGCATGTGTTACAACAGCACGGCTTTGTGGTAAAGAGTGCAGGTACTGCACTGACCTGCCTGCAGACCAGATCAGTCTCTCACTGAAAATGTGTGGAGCATTTTGAAGCCCTGGACTGTGAAGCAATTGAAGTCCAAGTCAAGCAAGAATGTGAAAGAATTCCACCAACAAAGCTTCAACAATTAGTGTCCTCAGTTTCCAAAAACGTATTGAGTGTTGTTAACAGGAAAGATGATGTGAGAGTGGCAAACATGCCCCTGTCCCGGCTTTTTTGGAACATACTTTAGGCATCAAATTCTAATTAAGCAAAAACTAATTGAGCAAATATTTACAAAAAATAATGAAGTTTATCAGTTTTAACATTAAATATCTTGTCTTTGAAGTGTATTCATTGGAATATAAGTGGAAAAGGTTTTGAAAATTATTGTATTCTGTTGTTTTGATGTTTCACACAGCGTCCCAACTTCATTGAATTAGGGTTTGTATTGGTGGTTCAGTCTGGTGTTGCTAGTGTTTGGACCGTTAGTACCAGTTAAGCATAATTTAAGCACCAGAGCCTACCTGAATATTGTTGCTGACCATGTCCAATCCTTTATGACCAAAGTGTCCCCTATCTTCTGATGGTGACCTCCAGCAGGATAAAAAGGTCAAATCATCTCAGACTGCTTTCTTGAACATGACAATGAGTACTCCAGTGGCCTCCACAGTCACCAGATCTCAATCCAATAAAGCACCTTTGAGATGTGGTGAATTGGGAGATTCACATCATAACTGTGTGATGCTCTCATGTCGATGTGGACCAAAATCTCTGAGGAATGTCACCAAGAATTAAGGCAGTGTTGAAGTCAAAGGAGGGTCCTCGCACTAGCAAAGCTGTCCAGTGATTGTATTATTATACTTAAGTTACTTGTTTGATAAAAAGTCAACGTCAGGCTTCATGTTTGTATGGGTTTGTTCTTCATTTCTCTCAGTGGTCTCTGTGTTCGATCAGATAATCACAGAGACATCAAATCGAGCAGTTACTTAGCCAACAAGCATGACAACACGACCACGTTTTTCTTATTCAGTCTGTTGTAGTCTCTCTGCGACGCATCATGAAGGCAGAGATGTTGCTTTCACAGCCTGACACACTTGTTGTCTTTAACTCGGAGTAACAACTTTGGTTTGTTTACATGTATGACTGTCACACATGCAGGACACAAAAATCCAACACAGACTCTGTCAGGAAGTCATGAGGCATCCCAAATGGGGTCCAGATAGTTGATAATGATGGCGGTCCATGAGATGAAATTACCAAGTTTTGCAACCAACAGGTTCTGAAACTCATCATGTCGGGTGAAGCAAAAGTCATGCTTGCATCATGTCTTAGTCTGGAGTCATTTGCTGTCTTGACTTCAAAATTGTTTTAGATTGCTCATAGACTGTTTTTCTTTGAACAGATCTCATGTGTTTGTCTCTTTTCAGAGAACAATCAGCCCAACAGCCTTTTCTCTTCTTACTGGGAGAATCACCTGCATAAATGAGATCCATCAATCAATCAACTTTATTTGTATAGCACCAAATCATAATAAATTCCATCTCAAGACAATTTACAAAAGAGTACGACTATGCCATACTCCTCATTCTCTCTCTCTCGCTCTCTCATGTGTGTATTAAACTTTGTTTTTTAATTTATTTTATTCTTATTCATTTATTCATTTTTGTTTCAAACCCAACATGAATCTGCCATGAGCACAGCCCTGTGCCACAATTGGCAACAGTTACAGTAGTGAAAAAAAAAACCTCTGTTAAGCAGGCATGTTGGGGTATAAGGTGGAGCAAGGGAAGAGGACTGAGACAGGGGAACTTCAATGAAGACTCATGACCACAATAAATGTATGGATGCTCGCACCATAAATTTGTCCTCATCATTTTTGTCCCTGTTAAACTAAAATTTATTGGGTAAATTCCTTAAGATGAGACATCTCCGTTCTAAATGGATATAAAGGTAGTTATTATAGTGGTTTAATCAATAACAATCATAGATAGAGCGATTGTTTCAATATTAACATAAACATAAAAAAATAGTAATAATAAGGTGGTGGGGGCTAGTGTTTTTTAATAAAGCAGCATTTAAAAAAACAAAAATGTTTTTATTGCATTAGAAAATGAAATTTCCATAAATCTGAACTGTGCAAATATCACATTTTTAAATAAACTGACCGAATTTCATAATTTCTCGAACAAAACCCTCAAAACAAAATTTCTGCAGTGGAAGTGAGGTTTGTATTGAAGAATGTTAAAAAACATTAGGGTACAAATATCAGCATCAACAAGCTGATGAAAGTATTAATATTCATGACACATTTTAGACGATGAAGCAGCAAACTAAAACAAACAGTTTGGTGCAGAAAGGATTGACTCAACACTGGGGGGCGCTGTTTCATGCAGTCTATGAGAGAGCGTCCTGTAACCTTCACTGGACTGAGAGCACAACAAACAGGCCCCAAACTTAGGACAAATGTTTAAGACTTATACAGCATCAATTCAAGATCTCAGACATCGAGGGATGAGCTAAAATGAAGTTGCACCACACCAGCTAAACTGTCTAGGTATAAAGGTATTATAATGCTAATGTTACTCTTTATAATAGCAATCATAAGTCATTATAATGCCTTTGAATATGAGTTATATGTATATAGTGAGTTATATTGTGATGCCTATAAGAAATTATTAACATTTTTATCACTGTGTAATAATACATCTGAGACGGTAAAGCATTTCTTAGTGCTCTGTATTTCCATCACTTAATGTTGGTGTTTGAACGTTTAGATATCGACAGATTTTTTTTAGTAACTGAATGATAAACTTTTCCAGCAAGATTCTTTTCCACTTTTTGTTGTCAGCTTTTATTATCTTTTATTATATTTTTTACCAGTGTAAAAGGTATTTTATTAAAGATTAAAGTAGCTGATTTCTCTCGAGATCCCTTCGTAATTATTTAAAGTTAACAGATAATACATTGTCTTGATTTTGAACCACAGGTGGTTTGACATGCTGATCATGAAAAAGTTCTATAATAAAAAGTTTACAGCATTTTCTTTGATTTTCTTGCCTTTACTAAGTCTTATATTTACACTTTACTTAGAACTAGTGATGGGTTATACCAGACTTTTTTTTTTTAAATCAATAAGATACTGACACTTTTGATGTAATTTTTTTGATACAGATACCAATCATCGCCTTAAAAAAAAAAAAAATCACAGTTAATGTTCATGAACTGAAGTTTTTTTTTTTAAATCAACCAAAAGCTCATAAAGAAAACCCATGGTCTTGACTTTAGAATATGAGTGAGTTTGTTTTAAGTTGAAGTCCAAAGAAACATTTTTAGCAGATATCCACCATTCAAGCCTTAAGTAACATGTTTTTTTGGATGATTTGATAATTATTTCATAAGGATAAATAAAAATAAGTAATGTAGGCATGTTGCAGTGAATTATAAATCCTTTTAAACTAAACATAAGTTCAATGTTATTTAAAAAGTGACCTATTTTTGTATGTAGCAATGTATAAAAAAGTGTTTCCTTTTTGTCTGTCCAACTCCAAAAACAAAACTGTTTTATGTTTCTGTGTGTGAGCTTTCAGCTGCAACTGAAACTTTTTGATACGCGTGATTGGTTTCCAATGTCACATGACACAAAACGTGGCGCTGTGCCTTGGCTAGAAGAAAGAGAATGAAACAGTCCATATAAACATTGTGTTAGAGTTCTCATTTGGTATTGATATTTTTAGGGAGTAATCACTACCAAAATAGTATATAAAAGACCTGGTACTTAAATAATCAATATCTATCCTTCCATCCCTACTTAGAACATCTAGTGACCATTGACTTACAATCTAATTATAATGAAATATAATAAATGAGTTTATAATATGTTTTAAACTGATTACAATGTATTACAAGAATGTAAAGTCTCAAAGTGACCTGCATATATGTTGAATTAACACCTTGTCTCATTAATTTTTCTGGAATTCTTCTTAGTGCATCAGATCAGTGATTTACATTTATTACTTCTTACAGCTATACGCACAATTTAACACACTAAAATTAAGTTTAGAACAAGCACTGTTATTATAAAGACTTTTGATTACTTTTATAAAGCATCATGCATGATCACAAATGTTTATAACCATGATTATTGATACCAGATTAATAAGGTAAAAGTGTTTTCATAATGTTATAAAGAGGAGCTTCATTTAAGTCATCAAAGAGGTCTTCTAGGAGTTTGTGTGTAAGAATATTTTTTCTTTTGGGAAATCACATACAAGCAAGAGGGGAAAATTGCTTTAAGAAAACATGCAGGTCAAACTGAGAAGACACGAGAGATTGAGAAACAAAATACACTAAATACTGCAAAAACAATACAAAATAAATTCAAGGCGATAGACTTAACGTCCGGTACAAAACAACTTTCCCTTTGACCCACACTAGTAAATAAATAAAAACATAATTTGACAAATAAATTGCTGTTATTTTTCTTAGTTATTAAATCTAAACACAGTAAGCAGACATACAAGTGTTTACAGTAAATGACCGCTGATCGTGATTTGAGTTCATCTGTGAAAATCTAATGCAGGAACTCTGAAAGCAGACAAAGGCCCAATCCTGATCCTCATCCCAAAGCCGACTGAGGCCAAACGAGGGTACAAGGTAATGGGTGACACTTTCATGACATAATAAATTCAACACTGAAAAAGGGAGGGAAATTCCACTTTTTTTACGGCTTTGTTTTTCTTTTAGAAACATATTTGTATGAGATATGGCTGTTAAAAACAAGACTAATGCTGTAGTACAATTATATCAAACATACATTTTTTCATGTCTCCTTCAATCTGCTCTCCTTCTGCATCCACACGCCGCTACATTCAGGTCTTCCACTGATCGACGCGATGCAGCAGGTCTTCTTCAGACAGTTGTCTCAGACCCTCTGTCGTTCTTTTCTTAACTTTGACACAGACTCAGACTTGTTCCTTTGAGCACAGAGGAAAGAGAGAATTATGGCTATGGCACACACAGTGTTATAGATCAGATGAACAGGGAGGGTGATCAGCTCTGTGATTTGTTTTTGGGACTGAAACTGCTTTCCTGAGAGAGAAGTGTGAGATGGTGCATCGCCTTGATGAAGGAGCCATTTTTCCACAATTGTGGTCTCTGTCCTCTAACTTTTTCAGACATTTTTCTTCTAGAACCTAATAATGTTGGTTCACTGTTGACCCCTCTGTAACCCACACCTCCAAAATGATCCCCTTAATGTCAAAGAAAGAAATCAACATGGCCTTGAATTTGAATTCTGGCTTTCTTCATCGTCTGGGATGGTGGTGTTTTTCAAGGCATCGACTGACATTTTATCTCAGGGTATTATTGGAAGATCCAAGTTTTATTGCATGTAATCAATCAATCAAAAGAATGGATTTCCTTCAATTTTTGCCAAAATGTCTCTGTTTTTTCCAAAATTTGTCAAACTGTCTCTTTATCAGTGGAGAACATTTCTGCTATCAGCTTCAAATAATTTGACTTTGTCTCGGGCATCCTCTCTGCCTAAAAAATCTTTAGTGCCAGTCAAACACACGAAACATGTTCCCCAAACACCTCAGTTAATGTAACAAAAGATTCAGCTGCTGTCAGGGATGGGAATTGAAAATAAATTCCAGTTTAGAATCAATAACAACTCCCTCAAGGAACCCTTATAATTGGTGTTCATTAGACGCAATTAGCGAAGTGATTACAAAGAAGTCAAAAATCATGGCAGACATGGGGCAGAAGGGGTCCAAATTTCATCTTTTTAAATAAAAAACACACTTACTGCACAACTTTCGGTAAGTGGAAACACCAGCAATTTTCAAAAGCGTTTATCTGTGCAATACTGCGTGGACCATCAAGAGTGTCATGCGTTTGACTTTGTTGCCTCTGAAAACCTGTGAGGGCCACATGGAAAATCAGCAGGAATCCATTAGAGGATCGCTTAAAAAGAAAAGATCAATAATTATTATCGATAGGATTTGATCAATTCCCATCCATAGCTGCTGTTTCGTTTAATATCATCCACATATATTTTGAGATAATTAGTTGCTCAACCTTAATTTAATCATTTTTAGACAACTCAGCACAAACGTGCACTTCAGTGAGTGGGTAGCAGTGCACTAAAGATGTCACTTATTGTAAACTCACCGCAGTTTGTGAGTGAATCCTCAACCTTTAATATTTAACACTCAGTGTGACTGTGAACTACGTGGGGATATCATCATAAGAGCAGTTTCATTATTTAATAGCCATACCTGGTATGTTTGAGCACAAGATTTAACTTTAGAGACATAGATATGGAAACTCAAAATAAACATACTTTTCACTTTTATTAAAGTTCATTGGGTTTCATTAAAAAATATTTTCTCTCTTTAACAAGAACACCGCATCAGTTTGTTGTTTGTTTACATTAATATGGGGGGGGGGGGCTTGACCATCATCTTCTTCATGCAACCCATTTTTGCAATGACCTCTGGGTAAGGTGGAAAGAGTCTGCGGGCTCACGGAAAAACTGCATCATTTGTTGTCACAAAGCATCAGAGCCTGCGACAAGTGCATTAGGAATATGTAAACAAAATTGTGAATAACAAATCATACAAATATTAATGGGGATTTTCTTCAAAATTTGCACAAATGTCCACCGTGATGACAGGTTGAAATCAGCAGATTTGGGGGTCAAAGGTCACAGAGCCTTTGGATCATCCTGTGCTTTTGAATGTGATCTTGTGCTTGCAGTCCCTCGGGAATAGTTTCATTCTCCATCAGCTTTAAAGGTGTCTAATCTGACTTCTATAAGAACTGCTCACATTTTGGAGATCAGGGGTCAAAGGTCAAGGTACAGCAGCGTTGTTGTCATCGACTGCTTGTGAATGTGATATCCTGAAAATGCTACGAGATTTTGATTAAGCTTTGCTCGTGCTTGTACTTGAAGGAAAGGATGAAGCATTGAGATTTTGAAGGTTAAAGGAAGATGCTCAAGGTCATTAAAGCCACATTCACACATCAATGTTAAGTAACCAACATTGATCAGCGCAGAGAAATCATCAACATATTGTTGAAAGTATGCTCCTGGGGTCACTTTTGCTGTGTTTAAGTTCAACGTATCTTCAAGATACGTTCTCCCCTGACTCATTATGGACGGATTATTAACATTTGCAAACGTAGATGGAACTCATGAGTAGCGTGCTTAACTTAGAAACTAGTTAGTTAGGAACTTTGGCCTAATGTGGCTTGGCGCTGCTGAATATGGTGTCAAACATATTGTGGCCTCACTCAACAAACACCACAAAAAGCAGACATTTATGCCATTTCACCTCATGCAGCTGCAGCTGGTCTCAGTTTTCCAAAACCATGCCAAGATGACAAAGACCGTGGTAACCAAAAGGGCGCCTCAAGCAGAACAACAGGAGTCCAGGTCTGAGAAGAAAGCAGCTGGAGCCAAACCATAACTGAAGTAGTGAAGGTAAATGGAGGTCAACTCTTTCTGACGTATACAAAATCAAACGTTTGGAGTTTTTAAGCATGTGTACAATTTTCAACATGCCCCACAAACATTTGTGTTGTCCAACTGATGTCACTTAGGTCGTTGAAGCAGCTCGGTGTTTTGCAAAAGCTGGCCAGATTATCTGTCTGCGAATGCAGCTTAAGGCTAATTGTTGCTTCTGTAATGCAATATTTCATTGTATAATGTATATGTACAATTAGAAGAATGCTTAAAGAGATTTTTTTAAACTTTGCACAAATGTCTTGCATGGCACAGGGATAAAATTTTAAAATTTTGGTCACAGGTCAAAAAGTTGGAGAAAAGGGAAGCAACATTGAAACCCAGATGTTTAGGTTTGAGTAAGTTGTTCAATTAGTTATAAAGTAAAATGTAGTCAGAATACAAAATGAGGCAACAAAAAGGGCAATGAAGTGCTGTTTGAAACAAAAGGTGACTGATAACTGGATTAAAAACTAATTAAAATAAATCAATTAACCAAAGCTAAAGAATCCTTAAATCACTAAAAATTCACAACATAACAGCACAGTGAAACTTAAATTAAGAAAACTAACTGGTCCAAAATGACCACAAACGGCTTTATGGCTAACCTTGCCTGTTTCTCTTACAAAGCTTCAGGGTTAAAAAGTTCATTCAAATACAAGAACAGCGATCACAGAAGCTAAACACTGTGCAGAGCAGACAGTCGAGTTTGCCGAGGAGATGTGGCAGCAGACTGGCCAAGTCAGTCTTCTCTCTGATTGGTGGACCAATTACCTGCAGCTGCTCTCCAATCAGGCCAATCAAAGCTGCCAAAGGTGAAGAAACAACAGACAACTTCACAATCACTCACACAACTACACATAGAGCTTTTTAAAACAGGTTAAACACGGACAGAGGACGGGGTTTGGCAGCAATCGTAACACAAGGTCACAGAGCCTTTGAGTTATCCTTTGCACTCATACGTGAACACAGTATCTACAGAATTGTTTGGACAGTTCTCCTTAAACCTAAATCAAATGTCAGGTTGCAGCTCAGAGAGAATTTTAGCATTTCATTACACCTACCCCTAATGTCACTTGAGTTTGACTGAATTTCAAGGTCATGGGTCAAAGGTCATACACTTCAAAGCTCTTTATTCTTGAGAGAACCAACTTTTGAGACTAGGTTACACATAGTTTGCTTCAGGGGATTGTACAAATATCCAGCCTGCTGTGAGTATGAACAGACTACACTTTGACGATGATAGGTCAAAGGTCAAGGTCTTTCTATTTCATGGTCATTCTTTGCTATCACATCAGATAGCTCTCTGAAACTCCTGGGGTGCATTCAATAGAAAAAAAACTCCTCCTTAACTCCTTACCTATCCACTCTACCTTAACCCCAATGGAAAAGGTCAAGGAAAGAAGGGAACAAGAGGAAAGGAAAGGAGAACTGCGGTTAAAGAGGAATTCAACTGCACTTTCACTTGGTGTCATATTTATGCAACAACGATTTCTTGTGACGTGCGCAAGCCTGATGAACTAAAATGTTCTGAAAACGAGAAGTGCACGAAGCGTCTTCGTCATCTGCTTTACCTCACAGCGTTGTTTTGTGTCGGCTTCACACCCATTAACATTAATAATCCAAGATCAGAGGATTTACCTGTGACAGGTGTTTTGTCCTTTGGTCATGCAGTGTGAGTTTTCTGCTCACAGCTGTGAGGTGAGGTGAGAGCATTTATAAATGTTGACATCTTTGACAGAGCACTTAAAACCTGAAGTCTGATAAAACGTGCAAAATGTTTCAGAAGCACTATTCTCCCTGTTTCATTCGCATATATCGTTGTGAATGTTGTTTAAATTTGTGTTTTAATTTGAAGTACTGTAAAATGCCTCATTTGTCCATCTTTTATTGACTGTTTTTTAATAAACATTATTAGGGACCCCATTGTTCTGTCATATTATTGGCATGATTTACTTCATAAATTAAGATGGATGGAAATGTGATAATAAATATATAATATTAATATGGGAAACAAGGACCACAATTGTATGTTTAATATTCATCAACATTGTGGGCAGTTATGGAGAAAAAGAAATGCTTTAAAGTAAGTGCTTTATAAATTATAACATGTAATTTTTTTATCTGTCCGCCAATTTATGAATGATTAAAAAAGAAATGAACTAACGGTTATGTTTTTAAAAGCACTGACTTTGATTTACAAACCAAGCAGAAATTTTTCTTTTTCACTAGTAATTAATTTTTACAGTTTAGAATTATACTATAATGTTGCAGGTTTACGTCTTTTTAACATTCATACACCATTCAACACAATGGGCTCTAATTTCCTGGTGCAACTCGGGGTGGCGCAGCCTGGTGCACCCCGCGCAGTGGTAATTTTGTCCGCCGCACCGCTGTGTGCAGCCAATTTGGCAATTTGGTAGACCGGCTGTGCTGAGATAGGTGTGATGGCGCACCAGGGGGAGGTGTCGAAAGAATCAGCTTGGGGCAGTGACAATTTCGTGCCAAAAAAACACGCGGAAGGTGTGCTGAAAGCTCGCCAGCTCCAACCTGGTCTATTCTCAGCGCAGGAGAGGTGTAATGCGTGCAGTGTTAATTTCACTCACAGGCGCACAGTGCGCACACGTCACCAAAACCTCACAGGCAGGGATCCAGAGTGTCAGGCACATTTCAATGCAATAAACAATCACAACAACCACTATTTAATGTAACCGTCTGAACCAGCACATACATTTGTATCTATATTAATTGTCCCGTCACACCTGATGTCAGATCAGAGATGTTTGTCATAACTAATGAGTTCACATCTCTCAGCCAACCACAAACAGCCACATCATCCGATACGGAGTATCCGGCTTCTCTCATCTCATGAAATTCAAAAGAAAAGAAAAGAGAGAGAGACGCTTGCTGAATAAATGTAAGCCACTCGTTGTCTTAAGGATTTACCTGTGATTGCCCATATTTCTCTGTTTTAATCTTTATTCTTAATGTGATCTAAAAAGATGGAGTACATTATTGCAAGGAGGATGAGGAGGAGATATCGGGGGGGGAATGTTTCACCAAAGGTGCTGCTATTTGGCGATGACAGACCAGGAATGCAGGTGGATCACAAGCATGATGAATGGATTAGCCTGCTGCTGTGTCTAAATGTAATTGTCACTTAATTTTATACTCATAATTGTGACACAGGAACAGATTACATCTGTCCTGCGAGGTGGTCCACACGGTGGCGCACATCGTGGCCTCCGATGCGCGGCCCGGTGGCCCCTGCGCTCCCCCAGCTGCTGTAAAAGTGACAGCGGCTCTGACCTTCTTCGCCACCGAGGTGAAATTGTCACTGCGCTGTGGTGCATTTAAGGTGAGGAGAGACGTTCATTTGATTGGTGAAGATTACACTCGGCTGTGTTAAACCCACTCACGCCTCCTCTCCTCCCTCTCTGCTAATTGCGCTGGTGGGAAGGACGGAGGCGTGGTTGCACCTCCCTGCGCCAGATTGCGACGTGCACAAAACTTGCAAAATGCCCTGGACACACCTTGTTGGCGAGGCGCAGGCGTGGCGCAGGGCAGGTGCGCTGCGCCTATGCCTGGTCTACGAAATTAGAGCCCAGAGTAACAACTTTGGTTTGTTTACATGTAAGACTGTCACACATGCAGGACACAAAAATCCAACACAGACTCTGTCAGGAAGTTATGAGGCATCCCAAATGGGGGATAGTTGATAATGATGGCGGTCCATGAGATGAAATTACCAAGTTTTGCAACCAACAGGTTCTGAAACTCATCATCACATTCAAGCAAACACATGATGGAAAATGTTTGTAAAGCAACAGTTACATGATTTTCGTCCTTTCTCCATCGTAAGTTTCCATAAACTTTCTGCAGGGGCCGTATTTAAATATGTTGCTGCTGCAAAGCATTATGGGGCGCTCCTTTCTCCTTTCCTGTCATAAAGGATGGTCCAGTGTTTCCTAAGCTAAAGGAGATAAAAAGGAAGCAATGATCTTCCTTTCCTTAACTTTTGGAGAATTCAAACAGCTCTTATCATGGCCAAAGCTGAAATTGCTTCCGGGTCATTTGGGAAGTTCCTTACCAAAAAAAACTTTCGACATAGCCTCACTGTCATGTAAGACTGAGAGATGACCTGGTTGGATTTGGGGATCATGGGTCAAAGGTAATCTGGCATCATGTTCACCATCTGCTTGTGAACAAAAACACCTCACAGGATTTTCTTTCTATTTTGCTCAAATTTTTGTTTTGACTAAAGGACAAATTTGTAGAATTTTAGAGGAATAAGGTCAAATGATAATGGGCCTTCTGATCACAACTCGCTTCCTAAATTCATACATCAAGAATTCTTTTAAGGATTTCTGTTGTTGATGGGCGATATTAGTCTTGATTTTTTTTTTTTGATTAGTCTGATTTTTGACATTGATTCTAAAAATCTTTTAAAATGCAAACATAAAGTTTCAAATTTGCTGTTTTTAAAGACAAAAAAGGAAGTACAACGGCATTACGGTCAGGGAACAGAAAGTGCTGCAAATGAGACTTGGATTGCGACATCTTATCAGCACCCCCATATCCTTATGACTTTCAGAATAGAAACTGATATTGTGTTATGTTATATTATATTATATATTTGACATTACTGTTTGCAATCAAGTCTTTTACAAAAATTGTGTCGTTATAAAAGCTCATGGATGCAGCAGTCTACGCAGTCATATCTTTTGATATCAATATTTTGTGGAAGTATACAATAGAGCTGAACAATATGTCATTTAAACTTGTTGATTTCAGTCTTTGGCCTCCTTTTAATATAATTATAAAATTACTTTTATAATTACTTTTATAGTTATTTTATGTGTCTTAAAATAATAGACATTCATAAGAACACAATCCTTCTTCAAAAACTGAAACACAAGCTTTTAGAAGCTAAACACATAAGGAAGCCCAAGGAGAATCAATAAATACATCATTTGAAATGCTTAATTCAGAAGGCTATAAACTAAAGCAACTGCAAGCCATGAGCTCATTTGTCAAGTCTACGATGGAATATGCTTAGTTCCAGGCTGATGCCATCAAGAGCAGTTATATCACTGGAAAAGGTTTGTCTAAGGTGTCGAGGGCTCAGCACAATAACTTCTGTCTTGTCTGAGTTAAGAGGGAGAACATTTCTGGCTATCCAGGTCCTGATGTCTTTCAGACATGCTTCTGGTTTGGGCAACTGATTTGTTTCACCTGGTTTAACTGATATTTACAGTTGAGTATCATCAGCATAACTATGAAACTTGATGGAGTGTTTCTCATGATAGCATCTGGGGGAAGCATATATAAGGAGAAAAGTCTTGAACCAAGCACAGAATGTTGAGGAACTCTGTAAGTGACCTTAGTGTACCCAGAAAACTCATTGTTTATGTGTATAAACTAGTATTGATCTGATAAAGACACTGTAGAAAAAACAAGGTCCAGAAAACTCAAAATTACAAGGTAACTGTTTGCACTAGATTTTTGAGTTTTGGATCAATACTCAAAATTTTGAGTTGAGAGAAGAACTGCTCAAAAAAAAAGACAATCTTCGTCAGGATTTGAACCCAGGCCAGTTGTGGCACATCATGACTATGTTGTGTTTGCCTACCACTGCCCTGGTGTTGCTCACCAAAATCTTTTGTCTTTATGTGAACCCTGTTTTCAGAACTTGGCCTGAAAACACCTGCCCTTAACTAATTATTTTAAGTTTTGCCCAACTTAAGTTAAGAAATTAGACCAACTTAACATAAAAAAAACTTGAGCATCGTTTAGATGACTCCTTTGCTTCAGGGCAAAAAATATTTTTTGTTTTGTTTACTGAAAAATGTTTTTGATGCCAGCGATTTGGAGTTTTTGTTATTACAGTTCAGGACTTAAACCAATTTGAAACAGTCCCTGTAATCCTGAGTAATTCCTTTAGTCTCTGTAGAAGAATGTGAATGTGATAAGCTATGGTGTCAAAAGCTGCGCTGAGATCTAACAAGACAAGCACAGAGAGAAGTCCACTGTCTCAAGGTGAAATTAAATCATTCCTCACTTTAACAGGAGCTGTCTCTGCTGTAGTTAGCTCTAAATTCTGACTGGAAGTCCTCAAACAAGCTGGAACTGCTGACTGGTTACTACGTTCAGAAGGATCTTAGCAGGAAACAGAATGGTATATATAGGCCTGTAGTTAGTCAATGTGCCTGAATCAAGGGTAGGTTTTTTATTATGTGGTTTGATCACAACTATTTTAAAAGACTGTGGCACATTTTCTGTTGATGGAATAATGAGAGCTTTTATAGAAGCAAAGTCAAATATCTGATTCAAATTGTTATTGATCAGAAATGTATTTAAAAAGATGCAATAAATCACAGTAGTAAAAAATATATCAGTGTCATTTTTTTTCCTGTTATCATTCAGCTGTTGTTCTTGAAACTAAATGACTGCTTGTAAATGTACCAAAAATT
This sequence comes from Cetoscarus ocellatus, assembly GCA_037902135.1. Classification (NCBI taxonomy): domain Eukaryota; kingdom Metazoa; phylum Chordata; class Actinopteri; order Labriformes; family Labridae; genus Cetoscarus; species Cetoscarus ocellatus. The sequence goes on along the minus strand of JBAMNC010000891.1, from coordinate 175,727 downwards.
TGTCATGCAGTATCAATACCCCCATCCTTAATTTGTGTCAAATTATGCACACATGTCCTCTGTGACCTGACGACAAACCGATTGAATTTGGGAGGTATAGGGTCAGAGACCAAGTGACCCACCACTGTACTTTCACTCTCTGGCAATGTTTTCCTCCTGAAGGCATAAAATCACCATGTGGTAGATTAAGCATTGCTGAATAGTTCACTTTGAGCATCCGAGAGTCTTTAACCATGTCAAAGATGTAATTATTGTTCGTGTCCATCTCACAGTGTGATTCAGGAAAGTGACATCATTTCCCCGTGTAGAGCCGAGGATCTGAAACTCCTGGCCTCAGGACGGCTACCACCTGCCAGTTTCAAACCTTTCAGCTGGATGATATACTGCCATGGGATCCTGTTCATCTGCAGTCAATGCGTGTGAGTGGCTACTGTATCTTTTCAATAGACGTCCGAAATGATATGGCCATAACAGATGCAGGTCATGAATCAAAGGTCTAAAACCACCCTGCTAGCTGATCTGTTCAACATGTGCTACTGTCAGATGTCCTCTGAAAACACAACATGGACTGACAGCATAGAAATACACACAGGGTGGAACACATTCTACCACCCCAGTGTCTTCTGTCTGCTTTGTCCTCTCTACCTGATGCAAGTCTACAACCAAGCCTTTCACAGACCACACTGCCTCGCGTGAACTGAGCCCATGAACGCAATGACCCCATCACATCAACGAAACTCAAGAGGAAAAAAAATCAGAGCCTAAGTTCTGCACAGCATATCAAAGCATAACTCCTGTACCTTTAACTTGGCCCAGGTTAAATTAAAAAGGCATAAAAAGTGTTTGAAAAATAAGGATCACACATGTTTCAAATATGCTGAATTTTAATTGATTGTAAATAGTGTTTTTGTAGACCACAGACGAAGCACTGAAGCACTTAAAGGTGTTTTTCTTTTTAATTGACACGTGTGGGGATGTCAAAGAATGAGATAATTTGATAGCATGAGACATTCTTTTGATTAGTTTGATGGTTTCAACTAATAGTCTACGATGACCTGTTGGTTTTATCAAATTTACCAGCTGGACTCAATCCAAATCACACAAGAGGTGGTGTGTTTGCCACCAATTATGTTTATGGAACCAACATTTATGACCAGTCTGTTATTTAAAGACCCCTTAATCTTTGAATCACAGACTGGGGGGCTGTGTTACTGCGTCTCAAGAAAAACTGGAAATACTGCCTGGTGGTTGAATGCCTCTACACATTGCAGGTGTCAGACCCTTTAAGTGCAGTGATAGTCAAGAAGAAGGGCTGGGGTGCTGGTTTTGGTTGTGTGCTGAGGCCTATGGATGATTTATTACCTCCACCAAGGAGGTTACGTTTTTGGCCTTGTATGTTTGTTTGTTTGTCTGTCTGTCTGTTTGTTAGCAAGTTTACTCAAAAACTACTGGATTTACGTACATTTTTTTTACCTCAGGTTTGGCTTGGTCCGAGGAAGAAGTCATTCAATTTTGGTAGTGATCCGCATATTTGTCTTGATGCAAGAAATTCCCCAGTTTTTGAGAAATCCCATAAGTTAACATTGGGCTGTATTAAAAAAAAAAATCATATCTCTGCCATCACTTAATGGATTTGCTTCAAAATTTGCAGGTTAATACATATAATATGTCTCTATCATTAAGGTAAATTTCATCTGGATCCGGTCCATATTGACATCTAAAAAAAAAAAACATTGAAGTTTATAATAGGAAATCCTATTCATTTCTCCTCGGCTGCTGTAAGGGTTTCACCCCCCTTATGTCATTATGGGAACTGTAGTTTTCTTGCAAAGAGACGTCAACGTTTTCAAGCCTATCATTTACCAGCTTCCCTTGCAATGTGGAGGAGCTCTGCAGTCATGAGCAGAGACTCGGCCGTCCAATTGGTGCACGTGGTGATCCAGAATTTTATCTTTTATAGGGTTGTGGAAAAGCCACTGCCATAACTGAGCTGCTTGGCAGAGGTCTGTGCTCTCTGAGTACTCTTCTAGTTAGAAACTACAACTGTTAGTGAGCAATGTGAGGGTGAATGGGTATAAATGGGTCAATGTGACCTGCGGTTTAAGAGCGCTATGAGATGTCAGAAGAACTACAAAAGGACTTTACAAGCTCAAGTCCATGCATCATTACAACATCATTACTTGACCTTTTGCATCTTACCTCAAAAATCTTGCAGTGTCATCCTTAAAGTGTTAGACTTTTTTGAAGTGAGGTTGGTAGAGGCCCATGGCACTAGTAACTATGATTGCCAATAAAAGAGCTTGCGAGCTTGCCCCTGGGGGGAACAGTAGCCAGTACACATCAGTGCCCCCGAAAGCCTCATAATTAACCCACTTACAGGATAAAACTACTTAAAAAACTACATCGGCTTGACTATATGAAACAGTAAGATTCTTTACAGTGTTTAACTTTTCCACAACAAAGCCCCTGTGTTTGGAACTATTTTGTGATGCGACGAAGGACAATGTATCCTTCTGCCAGCAGCTCCCCTCATTGGATCAGGTCAGAGTGCTGCAGTGACAAAGCGTTTCAGCAATCAGGACTACGACACACAACAAAGAACAACAAACGAGCTCTGATGAAAGTCCAGGAGAAGCCAAGTTACCAAGTCCCACTCCTGACAGCAATGGACCTCAAAGTTTGTTGACATGGGCTCTCAGCTCATCCATCAGTGCCACCAAGTAACTTGTGATCCATCTTACTTCGTTCTCCATCCCTCTTTCTACCTGTGACTCCATCTGCCAGAGTTCTTCCTCTGTGTACTCCAGTTCATAAAGATATCCTCTCATACCCACAACTGACAGCATGTCGGCATTACTAGAATCAAAATCAATCATTTTTAGTTCAGTTTTAGTGAAGTTAGGGTTTGTTGTTTCCTCTGACAACCTGACCAGCTGATGGTGGAGGGACACATAACTCCTATGTCCCAAAACACTGAAGTTCTAAACACAGGGGCTTTCTCAAGGAAAAGTTAAAGACTGCAAAGAAACTTACTGTAGTGTATTTTGGAGCCAACTTAGTTTTTTGAGCAGTTGTAACCTGTAAGTGGGTTAAATTCAAGGCTTTTGGTTGTCACCATGGACTGGCCCCAGAATATCTGCCTTCAAGGACAAAGCTGAATATCCGTAGTCATTTATGTTCATGTATCATTATCTCTTGATGAACCTCATACGAGGAATAAGGCATCAAATATGAGATATTTAGTTGTCATGCATCATGAGTTATTGTGGATGTTCATGATTCCCGCCTAAATCTGCATTAAAAATTAAAAGCTAAAAACTGAACAACCTCAGCAACAAGAGATGCTGGAACGGGGCCAGGCAATTGCCTAGGGCCCCGAGCTGGCAGGGGCCCCGAGAGATGGCTGACATTGGTCCATATCAATGGCAAAATGACTGAACTGCTTTAGACACTGCAGCGTCGATCCATGAGGAACCATCCGCATAGGGCCATAATATGGAGTTAAAATCATGACAAAAGCTCGCAAACACACTAAACATATTGTACTCACGGCCAACGATTCACAAACAAATTCAGTGTAGTTTGCAAATACAAAACATAGTTCACAAACTAATGCATTTGTTTTGCAAATAGGAAACACACCAATCAAACAAATACATCTGCCTTCAGAAACAAATTTAAAAAGTACAAAAAATACTCCAGTACAAAAATGTATTCTAGTGTAATTAAGTTAGAAACAGAATGAAAAGTTAAGGTAGCCCAATTGGCAGCCTTACATTGAATCAACAGCGCCACCAGCTGCTGTGGAGTGTGAATTGCAGGACAATGCTTAGAAACTTTACTGGCGTGTGTGTGGATCAGAGTGCATTTGCGTGTGGATCTGCAAGGCAGAAAATTAGTGCCAAAGGTCACGTGACAGTGGTAAGGTTGTGCCAAAAGTCATGTGACAGTTTTTTGTAGTTGTAGAATTGTTTCTTGTACTTGAAGAATATTTTTTGTACTTAAAGAAATATGTTTGTTCGTGATAAACATGCTGTATTTGTTTCTGAAGCATGATGTATTAGTTTGATGGGTATGTTTCTTATTTGCAAAACAAAACACATTAGTTTGTGAATGATGTTTTGTATTTACAAACCACACTGAGTTTGTTTGTGAATCGTTGGATGTGAGTACAACATGTTTTGTGTGTTTGTGAGCTTTTGTCATGATTTTAACTTCATTGGGCCCTTTACTAGCTGTTACTGGCTAACTGCTAATATAAAGGGCATACCCCCATAGACACTGCAACTAATCGTTGGGAGTCTCCCTTATGGGCCCCTACTAACTGGCTTTCTGCGGCAGCAGTACTTGCAGGTCGTCAAACTGAAGCAAAAATGAAGCAAAGGTATCCCTCAGGGCATGGAAAAAGTAAAAAAAAAACAAACAAGAAGATGATGAAAAAAGGAAAAATAAGAAAGTGGTGGGTTTCAACGTCTAAATGGACTTGAGCTTATGTAGTGCTTTTGTAGTCTTTTGACTACTCAAAGCAGCTTTACACCACAGCTCACTCCTACACATTCACACCCACTCACTCACAATCACTCTCTGATGTTTGGAGTTTTTATTTCAGTTGTCCATCAGTATCAACTAACACATTCGCTGCCCATTTACATGCCAGTGACGCAGCAGTGGGAGCAGCTTGGGGTTAATTGTCTTGTCCAAGGACACATCGTCATGTGTTACGGTATGGCTCAAGCTGGGAGCTGGGCTCTGAAGCTGGGCTCTGGAGCTGGGCTCGAACCTGCAACCTCCCCATTATTGACCAAGCGCACTATCCAACTGCGTCATCGACGCTATACAAACGCGCTTTATAAGCTCAAGTCCATTTAGACGTTAAAACCCACCACTTTCTTATTTTTCTTCTTTCTTCATCTTCTTGTTTTTATTTTTCCTTGTTGCATGCCCTGAGGGATACGTTTGCCTCATTTTCACTTCAGTTTGATAATCCACAAGTACTGCTGCCACAGAAAGCCAGCTAGTAGGGGGCCCATAAGGGAGGCTCCAGACGTGTAGTTGCAGCGTGTGTGGGGGTTTCAGCCTTGACATCAAAAAGTAGTGATGTATTATAAAGTAAAAGATTACTGGAATAAATCTTCGTACTGATGTTGGGCCTCCATTGCCCCTTTTGCCTGGGGCCCACAGGGTGTCTAGAAACACCCCTGTCCACATTGCAAGTGTAAAACATTTTATTAGCTCAGCATTTTTTTATGACTTCAACATGTTTACGGACCCTGAAGCAAAGTGGAGCTTAAATTCTTTTGAATATCATCATGAATGGCTCATCATGAATGGATTCATGATGTTTGAAACACCTCAGTCAATGCCTCAATCACTGTGTGAAGTCAAGCATAACGATGAGCATTACTGATATTTCATTATAAATACATTCATAAACAAGTTTACATGATAGTGAGACATTTTTGATCATTTGTGGATTCAGTCTACAGTGTTCTGCTTTCTCTGTTTGTCTTGCAGTCCTTTCTTTGTCCAAGGTGCTGCAGATCCAATACTTCTCTGCTTAAGAGGCTCCACAGCTGCTGCAGTGCAGGTCTGATCTCCCTGGTGGTTTTGCCAGTAAAGGAACGCTGTACATGGGCCGGCCGTCCCGCCTCCCTCGCCAGCCGCTCAGAATGGGAGAAACAGAATCTCATCTGGGAAGGAGAACACCCTCGTCGAAGCCCACCAAGGCCTGTTTCTACTAACCCAGAAAGACCTGCTGGCACTACATGAAACAAATACTTCTCTGGTAGTGGATCTGAGTTTACAAGCTGGGCTCCTCTACCAATTAGACTGGATAATAGAGGCAAAGCAAAACAGTTTTTACTATGCCACAGGGGTCTTGAGAATAGAGGGATTCTGTTATGGAGGTTGAAGAGGGGTGGGGGGGGGTGGGCAGGGGATATACGACTCCCAGGTCTCTTTTATCACAGCCTGTCAGAGGACCCGCAGGAGAAGCTCCTCGTACTTCCCTTTAGCAGCTCCAAATCTCAATATTAACCAAACATATATGTAGAAATAAAGGCACTAAGTACCCTGAGATTAAGTTAAAAATCAATTCTTTCTTTTCTGTGATTTAGATTTTTAACTCCTCCAAAACCATGGGCTCACCAGCACCCCAGAGCACTAACACTTACAAGCATATAACAGATCTTTAACCCTTTAACTCCCACAAAAAATAGCCATGAAATTGTCTTGTTCACAAATTTGGGCAGTAATGCAACAATTAATTATTTTTTTACGCCCTAAATATTTATAAATGATTAACCTCTGCCAAATGGTTGAGCTGGAAGTTGATAGTTGAAGACATAATTCAATTGTAAAGGTGAAAAGAGAACAAAAATCAGGTAAAATGGCCTTTTTTGAGAAACACTTTTAACTCTTTGGATGTCATATTCTTTTTATATATGCCATTTTTGGTTTTTATGACCAGTTTTATTATAATGCTAGGTTTCTATCTGAGAAATCCCCCTTTTTAATAAGACATTAATAGGACATAATGCTCTTTTCTACAATTATGTTTAACCCCCACAAAACATAGATGGCCTAATCAGGTTTAAGAAGTTTGATGCATTTATTAATAAGATACAGTCACTCAAAGTTTGGTCTACCAAGCAGTTGATCTGGGAGTTAAAGGGCTAAGGGATGAACTGTGGTTGAAACCCACTGTTTTGTCAATCTTGGGCCGATTTCATGTCATATTTATCCCTACATGAGATGACACATCTCAAGGGGCAACCTGAGCAAATCTGTATTTAGAGGAGATAAATATGATGAGGACAGATTTATGATCTGGGCATCCATGGGTTTGTTGTTATCATAAATTCTTATTTTAGTCCCTTTGTCTCTGCCTGGACGGATACATCTCTGGATGTATGTATATGTATGTATGTGTATATGTTTTTATTATATATATATTTAAATAAGTAAATGCATGTATATGTGTATTTTATATATGTATATATGTATTAATGTATATATGTGTGTATGTGAATATATGTATACATGTTTTTTAGATGTGTATATATATATATATATATATGTGTGTGTGTATGTGTGGGTGTGGGTGTGTATCTATAAAATGAAGAGTATGTTTTTAGCCTGCTCTATTGTAAAGTGTCTTGAGATAACACTTGTTATGACTTGGTTCTATACAAATAAAGGTTGATTGATTGATTTATTGATTGATTGAAAAAAAAAAAGCCATTCAAAAAATCAATTAAGTCTTTCCTGTGATTCAGATTTTGACCCTTTGAACTCACAAAAAATAAGGAGAGCAAAACAGTTTCCAGAAGAGAGAGCATAAAAATGTGAGTATTTTTTACTCCATGTTTTCGGCATTTTTTGCCATCATGCTAAGGCTTGAAGTAAATAGATGCAAATGAGAAAAATCTTGTTCATCAGTATTCTGTGAGTGATTTGGATATGGCTCTGTGAGAGTTAAATTCAAGTTTTTGTTTTTTCTCTATGGTCATAAAATCTTTTGATATGTCAGTTTTACATAACTACAACATAAATACACTGTTAGCCCATAAATTAGATCTTTAACTTGATTGTGGCTGACAGGTTTGGCCCTCTACATGCATTATTACAATACAGTAAACAATCCAATTAGAATGAAAATAGCAGAAAATAGCTTGGAGCTTAAAGGGCTAGTCAATGATAAGATAAGGACAATGACCAATCAGTAGACAGAATAAAAATCCCAAATCTTTATTTTCAAACATTACACAAAATTATACAAAATTTTGCTTAATTTCAGAGAGAATGTGAAGTACAAAAAGGAGAGAAAGCTTTTATAATAAATAGCCAAAAATACATGTGAGTTAAAAAAAAAAAAAAAAAAACTAAGTGACTCACCATGAGAAAGTCAGTTTAATATATTACAACTCATCTGCTGAGATGCATCATGTTACACTGAGTATGTTTGTTATGACCTGCACAGATTTATGGATGCATTTATACAGAGTTATAGAAGTTTTGATGAGTGAGTATGTTCACGTGTTATGAAATATGAATAATACAGGATTAAAAAGGCTTATGAAGGTTAAAATATGGATGGACTCTCAGTCATGTCTGCAGTCTCCATTTCTGTAAGAGTCAGTGAGGGTACGAGGGAACGAGAGTCTGGGGGATAAAAGTAACAAGAAGATCATGATGGATGTCTCATGGTATCTCAATCAACAACAGAAAGCCCCGTAACAGTTCAGGAACACCCGACTTCAGGGGTCACATTTAAGTGCTTAATTGATGCTAAATATTGCATTGCTCATGATGATTTAATGCATGAATTAATGAAGGATGCACAGTTCCTTCCTGGTACTCATCACAGACCAAACGAGCAGACAATGTGACTTATTCAGTGAGTTTGCCTTTAATAGATTATTAGTTAAAGGACATGAACTCATATGCAACTTTGCTTACTGTGAGGGCCATGATGAAGGTATTCTCACTTGCAGAGGGCCAAATTTGTTAAAGCTGAAGGATGCACTCAATGAGACGGACATGAGATCCAATCAAAGAGTAAATCTACCAATAGCTTTCATCAAGATTTATGATGCAAAAATATTTTCATGCTCAAAAGTAAACAGTAAAGCTTAAATTCAATGTGTATAACATGAAATCAAAGACAGTTAAAGGTAATTTTTTGGTGTAATAAAGGGTTTTTTTTCCCAAATATTTAGTATTGCTTCTTTGAAGACCTTCTGGGCACCATGACAGCAAAACATATAAACTATTATATGCTATTTTAACATATTCTGCCTTGTAAACACAGAAACTTACACCAGTCATGACAGATTTTTATAGAAATACCTCCATTTTTCATGTGTAACACACTTCATCTTTACACATGCTGTCTAAGAGGCAAGTTACACTGAAATACCACAAGATTTTGGCATCTTTATGTCCAAAATGTTTCGCACTTTGGGGCCGGACATTTAAAGTTGGCTGGCAGGCCGCGCTGAGTGAGTAGAAGGTCTGCTTGTGGCCCCCGAGCCGCCAGTTGCAAACCTGAGTTTTCCAAAACTGGCTGAAAAAGAGGTTTATTTTTGGGCTATGCCCTAGCAGAACAAAGAAACTTTATATATTTTGTTTCTGTCTGGCCAAATTCTCATTTCTTCATCTCTTTTGATTTTCATTTTTTCATAAAACAACGTTATTTCTCACCTTCATGTAGGTGAATGGGTTTCTTTACATCCTGAGCCAAATAAAAAATACGAATAATAATGTGAAATCAGGAACATACAATATTTATTCATTCAGAAATAGAGTGGGTTTTTTTCCATGTCCGAAAAAGTATAAAGTTTGGAGATAAGAGGTTTGTGCCCCACAGGTGGCATTTTTTAGTCATAATTTGCTTTTTTATGTTGTACCTTATATTATTGAATAAAGTAATTTAACCTTTACAACAACCTGAAATACCTTAAATATTTTGGGAATGTTTTTTCTATGTTGACTTCTTCAGATTTTTACAATAACAGATAACTTTCATCATGATTTGTGGTTCAGCATAACTAAATCAATATACAGTGTACTGTACAGGCAGAACTTTTGTGTTTTTGTTGAAGCCTGCCTTAATACAATCAAAATAGTTTATATTAAAGTTTATGAACAGCTCATACTTGGTCTGTATTTCCCTAAACTGAATGTTAAAAATTAATTTTCAAATGGATGTTACGAAGTTACTTCACAGATGACTTGATGATTCAGTCATGATGGAGTCTTTGTCTTGGTCTCTTTAAATACTGAGTTAAACTTCAGCATTACACAAATCACTCTATTTATGGTTGGTGCCTGTCAGAGGGTTTCCCTGTCCTTGAGCACAAGTTACAACATTAACAATTAAAATAAAATTCATTACTTAAACATGATATGCAGTCCAACACAATATGGATATTAAACTATTAAGAGATCGGATACATGAAATGAGAAGTTAAATTTGTTTTTGATAAATTCAGTTTTAATATTCTGTAAAACCTGAAAGAGCAAATTATCTACAAAGGTGTTAAACATGTAAAATAAGTGTTTAATTTGAATAAAATATAAAGTTTGGGTATTCATTTAGGGCAGAGTCCAAAAAAAAACAACATTTGGCCAAGTGAGTCTAACTCATCAAAAACTTGTGAATTTACATCTCTTTAAAAATGAACTATTAAAGACAAACTCACTGACTACATTCATATTGTCCAGACTTTTGGTCTGTGAAGAGTAACAAGTAATTATTTATCTTGCAATAGTTCAGGCATTAAATCATCATGAGTAATGTAATATTTCAGCATCAGTTAAGCATGAATGTGAGCCCTGAAGTTCTGCAGCAAACCCACAAACACCACGTCACTCAGGACTGACTTCTGCATCGCAAACTGATGCTCAGGAACAACAAACCCTCCACAAAATCTCATTTTACTGTTTGTAAAGGTTTCAAATACTCTTGACCTCGGAGCGTTTGTTTTTGCAGTCAGTTCAGATTCTCTAACTCTATGTACAGATTATAAATCAGCTCTACTGAGGGCTGTTGGTGATGGCTTTGAGAATATCACACGTGTTTTTAGAGATGACCTCCCGCAGCTTCCGTACACGGCGAGGGCTGGAGGCGCCCACGTAGCTCTCTGGCTGCAGGACGGCCATGCCATCATTCACGTTGCCCATGATGATGACCTGCCCCTCAGCAGCTGCACCTGTGATGTTTGGGCACGGGCAGTTCCAATCCATGTTCTGGAAGGTCACCTCCAGAGGCTCCTTGCCGAAGAAGCGGAGCCCCATCTTCTCGTCCTTGAGGATTTCTTCCACGGTGACGAGGGCGTGTCCGGAGTCCTTCTCCTCTGTTAGCTCGGTCATACGACCCAGGACCACAAAGTCACTGCGGCAGAAGCTCGTCACCATCTTGCCCCTGGGCTTGCAGGCTTTGCAGTGGTGGTTTCTGGGGTAAGGGCACATTTCTTCGCAGGCCTCTTTGGATTCAAAGTTGTTTTCGTTGCCGTCACAGCCTCCATAGATGAAGGACTGACACTGGCGTAGCGTGCTGCTGTACGCCCAGCGCGGCTCGTAGGCCTTACATGAACCCTGCAGACTGGGCAGACCACAGGGGCCCGACAGCTCAGGGCCACAGCACTGCATACACTCCTCATACGTGTCGAACACCTTACCAGGCTGCTGGCTGTTGTTCTTGCTGTGGCAGTGGGTGAAGGAGAAGCAGTTGTTGGTCTTCGGCTCATAGTACCAGCTGACTTTCTCCAGGTCGCTCCCACAATCCTCTGCTGCGTCGAGGGGTTTGACACACTCCTCAGGCGGGCAGCGGGTCACATTCTTTGACTCAGGGGTCTTCGGTGGGTCTGTGGGTAGCACAGTCAGAGGATGGTTGGCTCTCACTGTCCCTGATGGGTTTTGCGCCGTGCAGGTGTAGACGCCTGAATCCTGCGGCTGGGCGTTGTAGATGACCAGCTGCCCGATGTTGGTGACCACCATGTTCCCTCGAACATGATTCGGCTTCATGAGCACCCTCTCTGTGCCCTCGGGCTGCTGCTTCTCCCAGAGGATCTCAGGCCGAGGACGACCCGTCACATCACACAGGAAGCTGGCCGTGTCACCCACATTTACAGTCTGGTGGGCCGGGCTGTTGACCACCACCGGTGGCTGAGGCTCCGTGGGGGGTGGGACGGTGGACTGAAGGGGAGCAGAGGTGGGGCGTGGGGTGGTGGCCTGGGGTAGCGAGGGGCTGGTGTTGGGCCAGGTGAGGTGGAAGCGACAGGTAACAACAGACAGGGTGATGCCTTTGGAGCACGCCTCAGCGTCCATGTAGCATTTGTTGTAGTAGGTCATGCCATCAGAGGCGCAGGTGAAGTGCGGCTCCCGCTCGCACCGGTCTTTGCACTTACACACCGGCTGGCCGTCCCAGATGTCACACTCTGAGCCCTGCTGGGTGCACATGAAGCTGGCACAGGTGGCTACTGCAGGCATTCCCACTGGAGCTTTGGTCCCATCCACATAACGGGCTGCCACACAGCTCCGATTCCCACACACATTCTGGCAGCACTTTTCAAAGGGCTCACACTCCTGGAGGAGGAGGAGAGGGAGAAATCAGGAGGCTGCGAGCATCAGGGAGCCACGTTCACTCAGACTGCATCACATCAGCAAACAGAACTAACATGCTTCACACAGCAAATCTGACCAAAAAAAAATGTAAAAGACAAAATACGATGAAAGACAGTCCAGAGAGACTGTATGGTAAAAACACCACACACACACACACACGACACACACACATCAGTAAAAGGACTTCATCTCTTTAAGTTTAGTCGGATGATACTACCTGATCAGATTCACACTCTCGCGTGCAGGTGCTCATTGCATCCACCCACAGGTTCGGGTTCATGTCATTGGGGCAGATTCCCGCGTGCGAATAAGTGATCTGCGGCAAAACTCCAACGTGAGTCTCCATCCACAGTGACAGGCACACCAGGAACCAGATCCAGCGTGGAAACAGCATCCACCACATCTCCACAGCGGAACGCAGCTCAACCAGCGCTAAATATTTTACTCTGCGGTTGAAAAAGTTGGAAAAGCAGAGGATCGACTCAGAGGAGCATCACAGGCGTGTGAGTGTTCGGGTCAGGACGATGCGTGTCAGCTGATTGATCCTCTGAATTCCCGTTTCAGCCTCGATGATGCTCTATTTATACCACCGATCCGCAGCCATCACCGGCACCAAGATTTGCCAAGTTACCTGCAACATGACAGTTCTGGGTTGCTCCTGAGATGCCGGGAGAACTTTTTTTTCAGAAGTCAGCGGTTCGCTCTGGGCAGGACAGGACGGGGCACCTGCTTGTTATGGTTAGAAACCCCGTTTAACCCTTTGTGTGCCGTGGAGGCACCAGAGCGCACGGCGCGCAAAGACGCACGGAGAGCAGGAGCTAAAAAGATTGTTTTCCTTTTCGATAAGATGAAAGACAAAAGTTTTTTCAACGTCTCCTCAAAGTAACTGAAGTTTTGTAACAGAACCAGGGACAGTTGGACTGAAGCATTCACGGGGCTGCTCTGTGTTCAACAATCAAAAACGGAAATCAGCCCGTAAATGTGGATTAGATGTTTTTTTTTTTAATTAAAAATTGCAAATGTTGATGTCTAATCACACACTGAAAGTCAGAGCTTTGGAAAACACCATTTTCTGTTAATTGACTTGTCAGAGGAACATATCGGATGAAGAATTAAAGAGTTTACTCCTGAGTTATGCTTTTATAACACTCTTAATACATAATAATAATAATAATAATAATAGTAATAATAATAATAGTTCGCCGAGCAGGGATGCCGTGGAGAGAATTTGGTGCCCATGACTTACAAGACTCAAGACTTTTTTCATGCTTTTGTTATGAATTAAAGACACATCTTTACAAGCAATATTTTCCTCAGGTCATTCTGGTAAAAGCACCTGTGTCTTCTTTTTTTCTCTTGTTTTATTTGCAAAAACAGTCATAATTCAGGTGGCCTTATTATTGCTAAAATATATCTAAGAAAAAAAAGCCCCAAGGCTAAAATAGTGTTCGCATTCGGTTTAATTTATGAAATATGAATAGAAATATCAACATGTGTTTTTCACTTTTAAGATATTCTGTGTGTTTTTGTGGGGTTTAGTTCTTTAAAAAAGGTTTTAATAATTTGCTGACATGCCAAGAGCAACTTGAGTGTTTGAGTAAGATGGGTTAAACGGAGCATTTAAAGCAACAGTGTCCAAACTGTGGCTTGGGGGTCAATTATGGCCATGGGCTACTTTTATAGGGTCCGCAGCAAATTGTATGAATAAAATGCAAATGACAGCATAAATGGATTACAGCAGCAAAAGTCAGCACAAATTGCACTCATTTGCTTTGCTCAGTGCCAATTTTACGGTCCAGTTTGTAATAAACAGTGTTTATTGTTTTGCAGTACCAACACTCCCACAAAGTTCAGCATTTTGGTCTGCTGAATGTAGCATTGGTCTCATTAATAGGCAGATCCAGTGGTGCAGGCTGACCAGGGCCCCCTCAGATCAACTGGCCATCCACAAAAAAAAAAAAAAAAGAAAAGATAAATAAATAATTATTATTATTGTTATTGTTATTATTATTATTTTCATTATTATCATCATTAATATTATTATAATTATTGTTGTTATTGTTGTTGTTATTATTAAAATGTTTGAATTATCTTTTTCAAAATTGTCAAAACAGGGTCATTTAGATATTTTTAGACTTTATTCATGTTCTAGGATTGATTTCGATTAATCTATTGCTTATCGGTGCCAGGGTTGGGGGAGATGAAGCCTGTCCCAGCTCACATTAAGCGAGCAGCAGGGTACCCCCTGGACTGGTCATCAGCTAATCATAGGGCTGACCTAGAGAGACAAGCAACCATTAATACACATACAGGCAATTTATGCACTCAAGGGCTGTCACATTTTAACCTATATTTGCATATATGTTTGAGCATGGGGGTAAAAATCAAACTGTGAATGAACAATGGAAAACAAGAGAAATAGTTCAACAGCACATTAGGGCAGTTGGAGCAGTGAACCACTTGATCCAGCAGTGGGCGCTCTTAGCACAACCCATTCAGCCTACGCTATCTTTACCTCAAAACAAACTTCATCTACGCTGCAAAAAACAAACACAGGTAGAAGACACTTTGAAGAAAAGGAGGAAACTCACAGTGAAAGTAACACTGAAACATGTGAGGAGTGCTGTGTGGAAGCACTTTGGAGTCCACTGTGTGTCGATAATGTGCAGAGCAGCTGACCCATAACAAATGGGCCCATTTGTCAGTCTTTTACCCACCAGTGTTCAGCAGGGCCTTGTCAGGTGCTCCGCCCAGCGCCTCTGCATCCTCCATAGCAGTCCCCATGCTACAGGCACGGGAAAATGCCAACGCAAACAAGGTCGCAAGAATCATATTCGAGGACATGTAGCCTCGAGAGTGGTATATCTTCAATTAAAAGAGATTGTTTTTTGAGCAGTATGCTCGAAAACCGATCGGATTGGATTTTTTTTGGTGAAAGTGACAGCTCTACCCCACCAAGAATCTCCACCTTATCGTGGTGGAGGGATTTGTGTGACCTTGAGATCTCAGGAGCTCTGTTCTCTGGGGCTTAGCTGCTGGTAGAGTCTCTCATGACAAACTGGTCCTGGGGGAGGGTCCAGACTAAGGGCCTGACCTGCTAAAGGTTCGCGTGTATAAATCACGTGCAAACTTGATCGCGCACTCAAAGCTGATCTACTAACAGGGTGCACTGAGGATTACGTGTGTCAAATGAGCGAAATAGCACACGCAATCCATTTAGCATGTTTGCCTTCATGAGATCCAAATTTAATCATTTAGCACCAGCAATGTGATTTATCAAACCTGAAACAGGTTGTGCGCTGTGTTTTTGCGTCTATATTTAACACGTTTAAAAGGCAGGTGCAGAACAGGCACAGCGTTATGCACAGAGGGCTATGGGCATTGTGGCGAGAAACAGGGGTCGCATTACCCGAATATTTTCCATCATTGACTAAATTTTTTGGTGAATGACGGAAAGATTTGGAGGCTGTCTGTCATTATGATGGACTGGAATAAGAGGAACAATCCAGTGTGCCATCATACTCATGCAGACACAGGTGTAATGAACCCTCTCTGTTTTGCACTCTACATCGTGAAGGAGGTCATCTTAATCTATGTATTAAAAAAAACCCTTCATAGCCATAATCACTCTGTTTGTCACTCAGAGCTGACTGCATCACACTCTCCATGCACTGACAGTGAGGTTAGGAGCTGTCAGTGCGTCGAGAGTGTGATGCTTTCAGTGCGTAAAAGGCAAGAGTACCCGCACGGTCTGTGTGTGCGTAACTGTAAGACTGCTCTTCACATGAGAGGTTATTGGTGATGAAGCTGTGTAACTATGTGAATGCTGTCATTTAGATTATGTTCAACTGGAATCAGAAAAGGAAAATTAAAAATGACAGATAAAAATATGGTATGAGGGAAAGTGATGACCTTGTTCGTTAAAATGACAGACAGCAAAAAGGTTACCACAAGTGTGTTCATTTGCCTCAAACTCCATGGCTTCAAACTTTATTTTTCATTTACGGCCACTCTGCTCTCCCAACTCTCCATGGTGACAGCAGGTAGCACACGCAAAATCCTCATTTAAAGAGGGCGGTCCGCACCACTTTTGCGCCTGTTATCAATTTAGCACGCAGTCATAGTAGATCACCCGCAACACACCCACTAATAGCACATGCAATTTTTTAGTTTGCACACGCAATTTAGCACCCATTATTTTGGATCTTAGTAGATCAGGCCCATAGTGTGGTTCAAATGACTGCCATGAAAAGGCAAATTTGGTCTTCAGTCACCTTGCCCAGAATAAGGGAACGAGGTTCCTCGGGGGGGGTGGCTGGGCTCAGCTTTTCAGATAAGGTGAGGACCTCAGACATCTGGAGGGAACTCAAAGTAGGATCACTGCTCCTTTGCATTGAAAGGAGTCAGTTGAGGTGGTTCGGGCATCTAATTAGGATGCTTGCTGGTCGCCTTCCTGTGGAGATGTTCCAGGCATGCCCAACTGGGAGGAGACCTCGGGCTGACCCAGAACCTGCTGGAGGGATTATATATCCCATCTGGCCTGGGAACACATTGGAATCCCCCAGATGGAACTGGAAATTGTGGCAGGAGAGAGGGAAGTCTGGGCTGACCTGCTTGGCTTGCAGCCCCCACAATCCAGCCCCAGATAAGCAGTGAAAGATGATTGGATGGATGGATGGTGACAGCTCTAATGAACACCAGCTAACCTCACAGCATGTTTTTAGTCTGTGTCAAGAAACCAGGGTGCATGGGAATACCCACACATGCACAGGATGAACGTGAAACTTGAAACTGAAAGGCCTTGAACAGCTCTAGAAGTCGAATCAGCAGCTTTCTTGATGAGCACCAGAACCACCTGCTGTACTACAGCCCAGGCCATGTATGAACAATATAATTATAATAGTAATGAACTATACTGAAGAAAGTGTTTATTAATGTTTGACACATTTGAGATGTTTCATGTGGGAAAAATGTTCGACCAGTTTCTCGTACTGAACGCAAAGTCTTTGGAACTTAGTGCCCTAAATTGTTCTTGTTGCAGATCGAACCTAATTACTCCAAAATAATAATGTAATAAATTTAGAATAATGAATCATTTCCCATTTATCATGGGTTTGATAATATATTCAAGACATTGTGATTTCATATGATATGGTTTGTTTCAATCTTGTCAGACTGTTAAAAATCATTCTAAAAATAGGATGGGTAAAAATAAATATTAAATTTGCAGGTTCATAGAAAGAGAAACATAGTTTTAAGGAAGACAACATATTCAGAGACTTTCTTCTGTGCCTAATGACCTGTTAAACTTGAAGTAACCACTAAAAAAATCATCCAGAGTCTGAGATCAACGCCTTGGCCCCCTGCTGCGTCTTTAAGTTAAAATGCAGAGATGTTTAAGTCCATGCTTACAGCTCTGTAGCACATTGCATGTACAGAAAATGTAATATTGATTAACAGATTTCCTGTCTCTACAGTCTCTACATGTGACCCGTGATACGTGACTGCTGCTGCACAACAACAGCCCAGGACTTACATATGACAGTGTACATGCTCTACATACTACACAGCACCTCTTTGTGCACAGGATCAGTGATGTCTGTGCAAACGCTGTGTGTGGATTTAGGAAATATTCACTCTCATTCTTCAGACAAACACATGCCAGAGAATCTGGGGCTTTTTAAAAACAGGCAATTAGACATTATTGACAACTTAAGTCTTTTTTAATTCACCATCATCCACAAATTAAACCCATCATTTATGGGTTTGGCTCCAAACCGAAAGATTAAAATAGCAAACACAAGTCTCGCTTTGAAACTCTTTTTTTTTTTTTTTGCATGGAGCCGCAGAGGTGAGATGAGGATATCGCTAGAAAAAAATAATTCAAATATCAGGTGATGTTCTGCAGACTGGGAGGGTGTGTTGGCAGCCGGTTTAATGAATGAAAGTGTTATTATAATTTTCTCTGCTTTATTCCTTTCCTGTGTAAACTCCTTTGACTGGTTTCCTCCACAGTTCAGCTGAGGACAGGCGAGTGAGCAGACCGCCCTCCGCGCTTTAACAGACAACTCCTGCTAGGAAAGCGTTGGTGTTTGTTCTGATGCAGACATGCTGATGTTTTGTGTGTGTGCATGTGTGCAAGAAAAGCAAACAAATAAATAAAATGTGTTGACCTAAAACCTCCCAAGTTTTCAGCACAAGAGCTTCCACGTCTCAGTCCTGTAAGACTGAGTATACCTGCACCCTGTCACACATGCTGCATGTATGTTAGCATTACTGACTTCATTTTAACATCAGCAAAGTTTCCCTGTCTCATTCCTGAAAAAGCATTTTTTGAAATAAGCATAGATAAGAAATTGCTTTGGGCCTCATGTTGGATTAGGGGTCCAATGCATAGCTAGACCCAGGTTGGACCCCCTTTTACCTCAAGAACTGCCTTAACTCTTCATGGCATTGATTCAACGAGGTGCTGGAAACATTCCTCAGAGAGTTTGGTCCATGTTGACATGAGAGAATCACAAAGTTACCACAGATTTGTCAGCTGCACATCCATAATGCAAATCTCCAAAATCACCACATCCCAAAGGTGCTCTATTGAAATGAGATCTGGTGTTTAGTGACCTTATTGTCATATTCAAGAAACCAGTTTGAGATGATTTGAGCCTTGCAATATGGCACATTATTCTTCTGGAAGTAGCCTCCACTGTGGTCATGGGGATGGACATGCTTGGTAGGCTGTGGCGTTTAAACAATGCTCACTTGGTGGAAATTTCAAAAGACAAAGAAAATGAGTGCCCTTTGGACTTAAAGAAGAGTTTTTCTGAGGTGGTCTTCAGAATGGGATTCACATAACCTTGAATTTATCAAGAAAAGACTCCAAGGCACTCTCTTTAAACAATTAAAAATGCCTTTATTCTCATGCCATGGTCATGTAGACAAACATTGACATGATCCAGCATCAAGCCTTCATCAAGAAGTCAAGCAATCAGATTCTTGGTCACAGCAGGCCCTTTTAGATTGGTGATCCTCCAACAGAGAGATGTCACTTGAGCTTAAAGGCTCAGCCTGCAGAGAATGACAGATGGTGTAATGCAGGTCAAAGGTGGCAACAGATATGTTTTTAAGTCCAGACAATGCCTATAATCATGTCAAACATGCAGGAAAATCAGTAAAAACTATAATAACACTGGTTAGCAATGAGTGAAAATAAACCCCCTATCAAATTGAGCCATTATTTTAACACATCTTCAATTTAGACGAAAGCAGTCAAATCCAATTCTTCATATAATCCATGGTACTCAGTGGCCTGTAATTTGTCAACCCCAAAAGCATCCCTCTGGTTTAGTTACTTTGGTCTGTTATCTTTTCATATGAACAATTGTCAGTGCCAGTTGCCTTTAATGAAACTGGGTTATTGTTGTGAAGTTCAAGCTAATGTTTTGCTATAGGATCGTTGACGTGTCTTTCTCTTTTGATTGCTTGTTTTTGTTCTGCCAGCCTGTCCAGAGAGCATCTTTTTGTTCTCCAAGTGTAAAAGACTTTGCAGATGTGATGTTCCAGTCTGTAAAGGATAAAAGTGGTTTTGGAGTGATCGATCTTGTATGCTTAGCTGGTACCAAGGCGCCCAAAATGTGCTAAGGAAATATCCCAGCTCTGGTATGTCACATGTTGAAGTGGGTATTAATGGATGTGTGAGCTGATACTGATGCACAACTTAAAGATGCAGCCACTTCAGTTTTCCCTCTCCAGCTGAATGCCAAGCCGAGTACCAGCCAACATCCAGACAATGAAAGTGCCCAAATTCTACCATAAACCATGCTTCCTTCAAAAGAACACATCCAATAGGCTTGTCCTTATTGGAGTAGCGTTAGCCTTAACCAGTCACTACATCTCTGTCATGTCATTGTAGGGGATCTCATTGCAGTCATGACAGTGGGCAGGTCCCAGCATGTTCCAGTAATGGACCAGTCAAGGCTCAGTCATGGAAAGTGAGGAAAATTCAAGTGGCTCCATCTGTACGTTGAGACTCAGAACCACAAGTGGGGGAGTATGGGAGTGGTAGATGTGACCTGCATTGAAGAAGAGCTTTGAGTGGTCAGAGAATCACTATTTAAGTCCTTCATGTTGTTTACACCCAATTATGACCCTGATGTTTTAGCAGAAATCAAGACTCATTAGACTAGGAAGCATATTCCCAATTTTCTATTGGCCAAGTATGG
This sequence comes from Cetoscarus ocellatus, assembly GCA_037902135.1. Lineage (NCBI taxonomy): Eukaryota > Metazoa > Chordata > Actinopteri > Labriformes > Labridae > Cetoscarus > Cetoscarus ocellatus. The sequence continues at coordinate 155,379 of JBAMNC010000891.1, read as the reverse complement.
CCTGTGCAAATTGTAGCCTCAGTTTCCTGTTCTTAAACCACACGAGTGGCACCCGGTGTGGTCTTCTGCTGCTGTAAGCCCACCTGCTGCAAGATTTGACTTGTAGTGTGATCAGAAATGGTTGACTTACTGTTGCTTGTCTATCATCCTAGAACACTTTAGTCATTCTCCTCTGACCTCGGCCATCAACAAGGCATCTTTGCTCAGAGAACTGCTGCTCACTGGATGTTCTCTCTTTTTCTGACCAATCTCTGTAAACCATAGAGATGACTGTGTGTGGTAATCCCAGGAGCTCAGCAGCTACTAAAATACTTTGACCAGCCCGTCTGGCACTAACAACCATGCCTGGTTTAAAATCATTGAAATTCCTTCTCGCTGTATTCTGATGTTCTGTTTGTGCATCAGCGGGTTGTCTTGATCATGCTGACATGACTAGATGCATTGAGTTGCTGGCATTTGATTGGGTGATAAGATATTTGCATTTAGGAACAGTTGAATGGTGTACCTACAGATGGAGCCACTATAATTTTCCCCCTTTTCCTTGACTGAGTCTTGACTGGTCCATGACGGGATAATGCTGGGACCTGCCCACTGCCATGACAGCACTGACATGACAGGGACGTAGTGACTGGTAAACGCTAATGCTACTCCAATAAGGACAAGCCCATTGGATGTGTTCTTGTAGAGAAGCTTCAAATAGGCATGTTTATGTTGGAATTTGAATACTCCCATTGTCTGGATGTTAGCTGGGAACTGGCTGGAACTCGTCAGGCATTCTGCTGAAAGGGGATTATTGAAGCAGCGGCATCTGTAATAATGGAACCAGTGTGTGTACATGATTAAGAGATGACAGTGCTGTACACTGTACATCTCATGGATTATAAAACCACAAGGGGGTAGTTCACACACCAGAGCTGCTTTAAGTTAATAAGCCAAGGGTCTCGTATTGGACCTCGGACCTCAAAATCAGTTAAAACTGCCCTTGCCCCACAGAATTATAGACTTCAAATCAAGTCTTATTCATCTTTATACCATTTATCTGTAAAATCTCAATGGTGACCCAGTGAATTTGCTGACCTAAACATTGTTCAAATGAAAAAGGGCCTGTGTATTTTACCTCCAGCTCCAGGGCAAAAAAAAAAGTGCTGTCTCATCTTACACAGCCTTCACACAGTCTGGACCTGTCACGTCAGATGACAAGTTTTAATCAGAGGCCAAGTTAATAAACTGTCAAAGCATCTGCACAAATATGTCCTGGGGCTACAAACAAGTAGCAAACGGAAGGGTTTTCCTTTTTCAGGAGGGAAGACATCAACAAAAATGACTTTTCTTTCAAAATTAAGTTGAATAGAAACACTCAAAGGAATAAAATTACCCGGCAGCACATTCTTGGGACAGAGGTTGTTTAAGGATTCTGGCCTCAATTAGAGTAACATTCTTCAAACTTTTTCAATCAGATTTCTGTTAAGGATGAAAAAAGGAGTGTGACGCATGTGAACTTCCAGTTTCTTTTTTATGGCTGTGTCTCAGCAGATTGCAAACACTATTGGCCATAAAGAGTTTTTGGCCAAAAATTCAGTTTTTCACTAAAACTTTACACTTATCTTTAAACCAAGACCATTAAACTCTTAAAAGAGTGAATGTAGTAGGGAAGCATTTAGTATTGCACAAATTATGAAATCAGGGCAGATACAAGAATCGACATTTGAAGAAACATTTTGCATACTGGCAAAACTGTCACAGACATATCTTTTTTATTATTTTTATCTTATTGTAATTCCCCCTCAGTGCTGACACTCATGTTTGACCATGAGAACAGGTCAGGGCTCTTCCACAATAAAAAGATCTTCACGGTATTTTAAAAGATAAATGGACTTGAGCTCATATAGTGCTTCTCTAGTCTTTCAGGCCAGTCAAAGTGCTTTCACACTACGGGCTCTAATTTCGTAGACCAGACGCAGGCGGGGCACACCTGCCCTGCGCCGGGCCACGCCTGCGCTGCGCCAACGGGGTGTGTCCAGGGCATTTTGCAAGTTTCGTGCACGGCGCAGTCTGGCGCAGGGAGGTGCACCCACGCCTCCGCCCCTCCTACTGGCGCAAGTAGCAGAGAGGGAGGAGAGAAGGCTTGAGTGGGTTTAACGCAGTCGAGTGTAATCTTCACCAATCAAATGAACGCCTCTCCTCGCCTTTAAATGCGCTGCGGGCGAGGCGCAGTGACAATTTCACCTTGGTGGCGAAGAAGGTCAGAGCCGCTGTCACTTTTACAGCAACTGGGAGAGTGCAGGGACCACTGGGCCGTGCATTGGAGGACACGATGCACGTCACTGTGTGGACCACCTCACGGGACAGATGTAATCTGTTCCTATGTCATAATAGGAGTACAAAATTAAGTTATAATTCCATTTAAACACAGCAGCAGGCTAATCCATTCATCATGCTTGTGATCCACCTGCATTCCTGGTCTGTCATCGCCAAATAGCAGAACCTTAGGTGAAAATATATCTCCTCCTCATCCTCCTTGCAATAATGTACTCCATCTTTTTGGATCACGTTACGAATAAAGATTAAAACAGAGAAATATGGGCTTCGCAGGTAAATCCTTAAGACACCAAGTGACTTGCAGTTATTCAGCAACTGTCTCTCTCTTTTTTCTTTTCTATTTAATTTCATGAGATGAGAGAAGCCAGATACTCCGTATCGGATGATGTGGCTGTTTGTGGTTGGCTGAGAGATATGAACTCGTTAGTTATGGCAAATGTCTCTGATCTGACATCAGATGTGACGGGACAATAAATATAGATACAAATGTATATGCTGGTTCAGACGGTTACATTAAATAGTGGTTGTTGTGATTGTTTATCGCATTGAAATGTGCCTGACACTCTGGATACCTGCCTGTGAGGTTTTGGTGACGTGTGCACCCTGCGCACCTGTCAGCCAAATTACCACTGCCCCGAGTGCGCCTCACCTGCGCCGAGAATAGACCAGGTTGGAGCTGGCGGGCTTTCAGCACACCTTCCGCGTGTTTTTTTTGGCACGAAATTGTCACTGCGCCAGGCTGAATCTGTCGACAACTCCCCCTGGTGCGCCGTCACACCCATCTCGGCGCAGCCGGTCTACCAAATTGCCAAATTGGCTGCGCACGGCGGTGCGCCGGACAAAATTACCAGTGCGCGGGCTGCGCCAGGCTGTGCCACCCTGTGCCACCCTGAGTTGCGCCAGGAAATTAGAGCCCTTCAGGTCACATCTACCCATTTTTTCCCATTGACTCACTGGTGGTTGATGTTTCATGCAATGCCAGTTTCACACTGGATGCAAGCTATCGTTGGCTTTTATTACCTCCACCAAGGAGGTTATGTTTTTGCTGGCAAACGCTTGTCTGTTTGTTTGTTTGTTTGTAAGCAAGATAATGCAAAATCTAAAGGACGAATTTTGCTGAAATTTTCAGAAGATGTTGGTAATGGCCTAACTTCAAAATGATTAGATTTTGGTGGTGATCCAGATAACCGCCAGTAACGAACAATCATTTTTGCTCAGTAACTGTCTAACTAATAATGATATCAACATGATCCCGAGTGCTAGGTGTGGGTTTTCAGGGTCAAGGAATCATATCATGATGGTAACTTTATCATGGAACTATTGCTTATAGATGCAACAGCAATATGTGAGCTACTTTGGTAGAGATTTGCACTCTCAAAGTGCTTTCTAGTTTTCCTGGCTGTTTTGGCAAAGACATGCAAGTGGTTCCCAGAAAAAACAGACAGGTCTCCTGTTCTCAAGGGTTTTTTGATATGTGCAGCTCAGACTAGCAGTCTGAAAGCTCTGACATCAGCAACATGTTTGCTAAAATGAAAAAACACACACACCACTGCATCCTGTGTGAACAGGCCCTTTGCTGTCTGTCAATATTAGCAAACACACTCTTTCATTCCCATTTGCACACCACTTGAGCGGCAGTGGGACCAATTTGGGATTAAGTGTCTTGCCCATGGACACAAAGACAAGTGACAGCTGGGGGCGGGCTCCAACCTTCAACCCCCCAAGTTATGTTAGAGCGAAAAACCAGAAGATGCTCCAAGGCGCTCTTTATACCAACATTCATCCATGTGACTCAACAGATAAACATCTGGAACTGACTTATGGTCAGCTCACATCATTTGCTGATGGCCAGTGTTTATGAGAAGAATCAGCTGATAATATTATCAAACCAAAGCATCTGCAACTCAGAAAAACTGTTTAATAGGGGACATTTTTAGTGACATTTAGGCAACCTGACACATCGGATAGACCATTTAGTATATTTCAGTAGTCCATCAGCCAATAGAAAGGCTTTGGGAAAGGGTAGAACCTTTAAAAAGCATATCCAACAGGTGATTGGACAGTCGCTCCATCACTCACTTTCATTGTGTGCCAATCAGATAATGTTGTAGGTTGGTGCTACTTAAGGACAGAACATTAGTCTCTTTGTTAAACAGACTCTTAGGAAAACATATTTGAAGTTGAGCAAAAATATCCCTGACAAGTCAGCAGACAGGCTGTAGCTTTGCCCATGGGCAGGGACATTACTGAGCGAGCTGGCACCCATCCATCCATCCCAGCTCTGACATTTCTGGCACATTTCAGATGGACTCTGCCTCTGCTTTTAGATCAGCATGTAAACACACCAAACACAACTTCTTTGCATGGTGGCTGTGTGTCAGTGGTTGACTCTGCCATCTCCCAACTGAAAGGTAAGGGTTCAGTTTCCGGCTTCTGCTGCTGTATGGCAATGTCACAAACCAGTCAAGACTAAGTCATGACAAGTGGGGAAAATTCAAGTGGCTCCATCTTTATATGTCCCTTCAAATTTATAGTTCATCTGTGGAGAGTCAGTTGGTTAATGAATCAGGTTGGAGAGATTTAGGCCCCATTTACACGACATTTTCACCAGAAACGGAAGGGGTTTTTTCTTAACATTTTCAAAAACGATCTGCCTCCACATGGAGACGCGAGAACGACTGAAAACGCTGTTGCGTGCATGTCAGGCCAGTAGATGGCGATGTAGGTTTGTCGAAAAACAGTGGTGTTACAACACACGTATGAAGAAGACAAACTTTTCACAAACAACAATGGCGAGTGGACACACGAAGATGCAGGAATTTCTTGCCGGGACAATAAAATCTGTGTGGATTGTTTTGTCTGGATAACAAACCGAGCACAACAAACAGCACACATGTTGCTCGGTAGACAGCCGGAGCTGTGGTTGTTCCTGTTATTGCGCGTGCAGCCTTAATGTGAAAGAGTACTGCGCATGCGGTGACGTCAGCGTTTCACCGTGAAATGCTGAATCCCGTCTACATGGAGCTGAACACCAATACGTTTTCAGAACTCTCCACTCTGGACCCTGATTTCAAAAGTTTTCAGATTAAGGCACTCCAGGCACCGTTCTCGTGTAAACAGAAGGCGAAAACGCAATGAAAACTCTCTGTATTTGCCGTTTCGTTGTTGTGTAAACACCACATTATTGAGGTTCTTCCTAAACTTTTCACTGAAGCTCTTCACTGGGGTGAAAATTGTGAAGGGATAGAGCAGGGAGATGCTAAAAAGTAGCATAACACACTCCTGGTATGAAAGTCGGAGCATCGTGTGATGGAGCCCATGAGCCAATGTTAAGTTTCAGTGCATTTATGCATTTTTGCTTAAACATGTGGATGAATATGTTAATTGAAAATTTGTTATGTGAAGACAGGATCTTTTTTTCCAAGGAAGAGGGAAAGCCTAGGTTAAACAAATACATGTCTGCTTGTGGTCACAGCCTGACACATTCTGAATGAAAGGACTGATTCAGGGGTCAATGGGTCATGAAACCTATATCAGTGTGGTCGGGCTAGAACCATGATCAAATCATCAAAGTAGTCCGACCCCATCAGTAGTCTCACCTGTGGTGCTTGAAGTGATCAGACTAGACAAGTTCTTTACAAGTTCAAGTCTACTAACAACCTTTGTGTGAGTGTGTGTGAGTGTGGGGTGATCAATGATCTGGAGGGAACTTCTCATGACGTGCGCTGGTGTTTGTGTGTGTTTCATTTAGATGACACAACAGTATTTCCAACTAATCCTCAATCAGCAGAGAGAGCAGGGAACATCCGATTTCCCAGCTTGAAGTGATGAAACCAATCCTGTTCAAACATCCACCGACTGTAATCGTCAAAACATACAAAAAGAAACAAAAACAGCCACATCCTGAGATCTGTTCTGCTGTTTCACGCCTCTGTGCCAGCTCTTTTGGGTCATCCATCATAAATATGAAAGCTTAGAAGTCTTTGAGAGATTTTCCTCAAACGTTGCAAGAATGTTGAATCTGATTAAACATTCGTCACTGCCAGTATGTCTAATATGTACCTGTGAACATTAGGTCCGAAGACTACTTTGAGGTAATTTTGGGGATATGTCCCCATGTAGGACAGAAGATTCTTCCCCTCTGTTTTTAAGAAGATTCTCTGTCCACACAGGTGTGTTTTTGTCCACACAAAATGCAAAACACATAAATGCTACTTCTATGCAAAAGCTGTTTTATTTTCATCTCTGTTCCCATCACCATGCCTGACTGGTGTTACAGTTTAACTTGTACCTTTGTTAAGTGGTGATAGCAAGCATGATGAGTGAATGTTTCTTAAAACATTTGTTTCTTTTGGCGCTCCTGTTGGTTTGAAGAACTGTTATAAGCAAGGCAATCACATCAGCAGACGGCTTTGGGTCGCCAGTCAAGATAGTCACTAGAAAGCACTCGGAGAGCACAAACCTCCGGTAAATTGCTGTTACATCTATAAGAAATAGTTCCATGATAAAGTTACTATCATAATATAATTCATTGACCCTGAAAACCCACATCTATGATTTGGAATCATGTTGATGTCATTATAAGTTAGACAGTTATTGAGCATGGCGGTTATCTGGATCACCACCAAAATCTAACCATTTCTAAGTTGGGCCATTACCAACATCTCCTGAAAATTTCAGCAAAATCTGTCCAGTAGTTTTTGTGTAATCTTGCTAACAAACAGACAAACAAACAAACATACGCTGGCAAAACATAACCTCCTTGGAGCAGGTAACAATAACACTTTGTCCGGTCCAAAGTGTCAGCAGCGATTGTATCACTGGGGTGTTTTTAAAGCAGCATCATACTGAGTGAGTGACAAGAAATCTGTGTGATCATGGGGTCCATTTGTGAACTCTGAAAACAGCAACAGTTTAGCAGCGTCTGCTGCAACACATGTGAACAACAGTGAATGTTGGTGCTGAGTGTGAGGTTTTAAGTCCAAAATGCTGTTTTCCCTGTTTCCTGGGAGACCTAAGACAGTTTGAAAAGTCTTTACCTTGGCTGGAGTTTTACAGAATATGCAATTTTAGTGACTTAAAGTGTTACGTTTGGACTGAAGGACAAAGAAAAACCTCTGTTTTTAAAACAGCCTGCCTTTGTGCGGACATAGTTTAAATCCTGCATAGTTTTGATCTAGGGTCCATGATCTTCATCTTTTTCATCTTCTTCTTTGTTTGTTTGTAACTTTAGCTTAATTTTCAGTGCTAACCTGAACCTTGCAAGTTAATGAGTTTTCCCACAACACCTTCATGCAGATGATTCACATAAAATCATTATTAAGAAATGAATGTACACACACACACACACACACAGTTTTTCTTCAGATTTAAACTATTTTTTATCCATTCCCAATTTTCCTGAGGAAGTTTTTTCCAAGGGGATTAATTAAGTACTATCTAATCTAATCTTGTAAACTTATTTTAAGAATTTCTGCCAGTCTTTGTCCAAATTTCTTCTCTGGCTTGACCATCAACCATTGTTAACTTGGGAGTTAAACAGAAGTCAAATGTTCAGGCCAGACTTCACCAGCTGTCCAGGTTCTTGAACATAAGAGTCCTGAAAAATCAAAAGAGCTCCAACAAAAGTTTTAGTTCAGGAGAAAGCTTGATTAGACTGACCCACTTCGTGTTTGTGACCATCATCAGGGTCATCAAGAAACACATACATACATCATCCACTTTTTATTTTGTATTTTTTTTTAATTCCTACCATATTTAATGATGTTTGTAATGTAAAAGACACAAACTGAAAAGCATCCATTTAATAAAGTTATTTCCTGAGCTTCTTTCAGGAGGTATAATGTCTTAATATAAGGTCATTTGTTCTCACGTTCTTCTCTTTTCAAAAAGATTTCTATGACTCGCCCTGCCTCAAAAACCTATCTTCTTGACCCATTACTGCATTCACACCTTTTCATTATTTCAGACATCATGGAGGCAAAAATAAACCCTGCAGGTGGACATTATCTTAAGAACAATGAAATCTGTACCAGTTTTTCAGCATCTGAAAATTATGTTTGACCCCATTTGTAAATGTTACAAAATCTTGTATGCCCCTGCCTATATTAATGATGTGTAGAGTCCCTCTTTTTTTAGCTCATGTACTTGTCCCTGATTTTTAGGATCGTTGATGTAGACAGCCTGCTGTTGTGGACCTACAAACCTGCAACCACTACAATAAAGAATTGGCCTTTTCTTTAGCCCCATTCAACTATCATTACAGTTCCTAATATCAACCTCAGAGTGATCAATAAATTAAAATACACAGTAGTTCCTGCAAAAACCAATATATATATATGTATATAGCATTGTGGCCATGACTACTGACATGACCGACTTGCTGCTGTGGACCTGCTTGACTCAAAGTGCTTTATACTATATCAACAGAAACATAATTTAACAGAAATTTTCATTTTTAAATTAATTGCACCCAATTTAACTGCAGTTCAGTTAGATGCTGCTATATTATTCAACATGAGCCCTTCGCCTTATAAGCATTCTAGCTGTTTGTGTTAATATAAGAATGACCTCTCTATACATGGTTGTTATTGTTAAAACTGCCATAATAAGAGAGAAGGCCTCTTCCAAGACCTGCTTGGAAATGAGTTGCCACATCATGGCAAAGTGCGGTACTCATGGTGGATTTGTGTAAGGTTTAAAAGGATAGATCGATACATAGGTAGATAGATAGATAGATAGATAGATAGATAGATAGATAGATAGATAGAGAGCTCATTACTGCTTCTGCTTGAGTTTTCAGTGACTTTGTGGTCACTTTAGCCCTACCCCCAAGGTAAAACAAACAACAAAATAAACTCCCTATAAACCATCTCCTTTGTAAAACCACAGTTTGGTTAGAAGAGGAGGACGTAGTCACAGTGGTCTGAGGAGTGAAGGGTCTCTGTTGGATCTCTGATAGACTGAGCACACTCTAGTGGATGAATGCACTAAGTGCAGGTCCTTTTTTGTATTACTTCAACCAGTTACTTATCTACACTAATCAGACACCTCATGAGGTACACCTGCTTAACTACTCCATCACACAAATACATAACTGGCCAAGCACATGGCAGTAACTTAATGCATTTTGGCTTGTAGACCTGGCCAACAAGACCTACTGAATTTTAAATTAAACATCAGAATGAAGGAGAGAGGGGATTTTAGTGACTTTGGCCATGGCATGGTTGTTGGCAACAGACGGACTGGTCTGAGTATTTCAGAAACTGCTGATCTCCCGAGATTTTCATAGACAACCATTTCTAGGGTTTCCAGGTCCAAAGAAAAGAGAAAATATCCAGTAAGTCAGTTTTCTGAGCAAAAAGGCTTTGCTGATATCAGAAGTCAGAGAATAGCCAGAGTGGTTGCAAATGATAGAAATATAAGGCAGCACTTTATAATAAATATAACAGTTACTAAAGTAGCTACCCGTTACCATGAAGGTAAGTAGAAGAGCACTTATAAACACACGTGTTGAGTCTTGAAGCAGATGGACTACAGGAGAGCAGAAGACCGCACCAGACACCACTCTGACAGCGAAGAACAGGAAACTGAGGCTTCAAGTTGCATGGGCTCACCAAAATTGAACAAATGAAGGTTGGAAAAGTACTGCCTGTATGATGAGTCTTGATATCTGCTGCAACATTCAGATGGAAGGGTCAGAATTTGGTGTGAACATCATGCAAGCATGGATCCATCCTGCTTTGTATCAGCAGTTCAGACTGGTGATGGTGTGTAATGGTGTGGTGGATTATTTTCGGGGCACACTTGAGCCCCTTAGTACTAACTGAGCATTATTTAAACACCACGACCTACCTGAATGCTGTAGCTGACCATGTCCATCCCTTTATGACCACAGTGTACACCATATGTGACATGGTGATAACACACCATGTCACAACACTCAATTCATCTCAAACTGAGTTCTTGAAATGACAATAAGTTCACTGTACTCCAGGGTCCTCCTCAGTCACCAGATCTCAATTCAACAGAGCACCTTTGGGATTTGGTAGAATGTGATTTTCACACTGTGAAAGTGTACCCATTAAAACTTTCAGCAGCTGTGATGTTATCATGTTAATATGGACAAGAGTCTCTGAGGAATGTTTCCAGCACCTTGTTGAATCATGCCATGAAGTACAGGGGCAGTTCTGAAAGGCAAAAGGGGGTCCAACCCAGCACTAACAAGGTGTACTTAATAAAGTGTCAAGGGTGAGAAAATGTTTTTTGTTTTTACTATCAATACTTTGTTTTAAAGATTGTTTTTGTGCCTTTATTGATAGGAGAGAGAGAGCCCGGATAGGCTTGTGAGGGAGGGGCACTCTACAGGTTCGATTCGAACCCAGGTCAGCTAAAGCATGTATATGGGTAATACCTAGTCGCTTACCACTAGACCAAACCAGCACCCCACTATCAATACATCTTGGGTTTCGTTTTCAATCCCAGTACCATGTTGTTACTCTGTATCATTGTTTTTAGACATGCAGTATATTTTCATGGATAACAGCCAGCAAGGCTGCTCGTAAGGGGGGGACAAAGGGGAGAGTCTTCTGGGGCCCAGCCTGATAGGGGGGCCATAAAGGTTAAGAAAAGGGCCCCTGTCTAAATTCTAATACTAACATTCCCTATCACATTTACAAGATTACCCATTTATTTACAGGCACTTTATTAAAATGTGTCCTGCTTGTCATAACTTTATCATTTTGCAGGGGTCAGTGGGACTTCACTGGAGGGCCCTTAATGTTGGGCCCTGGACTGCCATTCACGGATCAGAACAAAGCTGGGACAGCAGCATTTATAAGAGGAGAGGAAAAGGGCCCTGTAGGGAACTAACTTCAAGAATGAACTGATTGAAACCAGGGCAGGAAGTTAAATTCTATCCAGAGGCAGGCAGCACGGGTGTATTTCACCAAATAATATCAGGAAGGGCCCCTACTGGAATTTCAGGGGCCCTGTCATTCCTTCTGCCATGGAGGTTATGTTTTTGCCGGCATATGTTTGTTTTTAACATAACTGCGCAAAAACTGCTGGAGATAATGCTGACATTTTCAGGAGATGTTGGTAATAGTCAAACTTAAAAATGATTGGTGGTGATCCAGATAACCACCATTAACAAACGATTGTTTTTGGTCAATAACTGTCAAACTAATAATGATATCAACATGATTTTGAGTACTAGCTGTGGGTTTTCAGGGTCAAGGAATCATATTATGATGGTAACTTTATCATGGAGCTATTGCTTACAGATGTAACAGCAATATGTGAGCTACCTTGGCTGAGGTTTACGCTCTTCGAGTGCTTTCTAGTTAAAATACAAAATCCACAGCAGCTCAGAAACTATGATGCAGGTCAAAGAGGGAACAGTCGCCTGTCATTGTCCTGCATATGGGCTCTGAAATATTGAACCACGTGGGTCCTTATTCACAGGCAGACGTGCAATACAGAACATAAGCCACCTCGTAAAAAAAAAAAAAAAAACCTTGTCAGAATCTGTTGTAAGTGAAGTGAAAACAGCCTTATAATAGATCTGTTTGTAGTATTATTTTCATTTAATAAAGAAATTATAAAACTGCTACTGAAGCTCTTAGCATCTATGCTAACCTCTGTAAAGCAGCCACTTCCTGCTGCCGTCTTGCTCGCATCTCCCACCTCTTCTTGCTCTGAAGGACTCTGACTGGGCTGTGCCACTTTGGGTCCATTACAATCATTGTAGGTTGGAGCTTGATTACAGACATTGAATCAAGCAGCTTGGTCTAGATTAGATTAGATAGCATCTTAAAAATCCCTTTGGAAGACTTGGAATTAAGATTCCAGCAGCGTATATAGCAGATAAAAAGATTTTGAAATAAGATTGTCCTGAGGGACAAAAGAGTTTCTCAGTCTGTTTGTCCTAAACATGGGATGGAGCAGTCTGGGGCTGAACGGACTCCTCTAGTTGCTGATGACGGTGTACAGAGGGTGACTGGCATCATCCATGATGTCCAGCAGTTTGTCTAGCTTTCTTTCCTCTGCCACTGTCACCACAGAGCAGCGTTTAGTGCGTCCTCTTGCTCTACTCCCTCTGTCTCTCTGTTATTGTGTTTGTGAGCGTGGAAATCAGAGTTAAGGGGACTTTCATGTGCTGGAATGGCTCTCATGCATATGTTAAAATGTGTAATTTCTTACTATACCTAATTGAAAGACATCACAGGTGTTGTTTTCCTTTTTTTAATAAAGGCATTGTCATATTTCATATTTTGGTGGTACAGAATTCAAGTTTTTATAGATTTGGTTCACAAAAGAATCACATATTTAACTGAACAAACGTCCCTAGATAAAACAGTTCTTTAAAAAGTTGCTTAAATAACGGTACAGTACAAAAATAAGTGGGTTTATCACAAAGAATGTTTTTTTTAAAGAGGAAAGTACAGTGGCACAGTATTTTTCTTTGTAGAAAAAATAAAATAAAAAAGTTCCTCCTTTTCTTGATTTTGTAGGTGTTTTTGCAGCAGACAGCCGATTTTTAAACGATACATTCACTGGTTTTCTTCATCCCACTGGCAGAAGGCACTAAAGCGCAGACGTGGATCAGACAGAACTTGCATTTATGGCTTGTTTTTGTATCCTATGAAGATGCCAAAAGGATGTTGTTTGTCACTCAGGACTATACAATCAGTGCTAGACACTTAAAGGTGCAGTGTGTAGAATTTGGCAGCATTTCACCGAACAGAAACGGTGAATATAGGATATAATGTTTCTATTTGTATGTAACGTCCGTCAAAATAGGAGTACAATCATCCCCATAAAACGTTAGTTTTATTTTTATTTAGTTAGAAAAAGCTTAAAAAAATTTACATTACCACGGGCCGCGTTCATGTAGGCCGACATAACGATCCGCCATGTTGTCAACGGGTGGATTTTAGGGACAAAAAGAACGAATTGCGAATCTGTCTGCCGGTTCTGAAATCTACCTGGAATGCAGGCAAAGAAGAGGAGAGAGGACAGCGGTGGATGTACAGACAGTTGTTACTCTGCACTAGGGATTTAACCTAAACCCAAACCTTGTCACTTTAGTAAATGATGACGTGCTCACGATCCCTTTTGGTCTTCACAGGCTTCCGTTGCTCAGCGATGTGACGTTTTGGTTACGGTTGGGCTAAGTCTGAATCTGAACAATAGCTGTCGCTCAAATGCCAAATTCTACACACTGCACCTTTAAGACAGAGTATGTATAATAAATGTCCTGATGTGTTTCTTGTCTATGTGATCCAAGTCTGCAGAGGAGTCCAGGCTTTTTTAAAACCAGCAGCAAGTGCCCTGAAAATCTTCCACTGGCAGCTCCAGCGTGCAGTCAGACTGAACCGAGCTGATCCTCAAGGCTGCTTTGTAAAGTGGAGACAGAAGCCGACTCTACTGTGTCAGTCCTGCATCTTTAGCCATGCCATAGAAGATTCCTCTCTGTGCTATGAGGTTTGCTGGAGTGTCAAACTCTGCTATCTGTCCCTTGTCCAACACCAGGACTCTGCGAGAAAAAAGCAGAAGACAGGAAATGATTAGTTAAGTCTGTGTTAATCAATAATATTACTACAGATGGACAGTAAACCTTCAGGAAAAGTCTGTAACCTTTGACCTTCAGAGTTATTTTATGAATGTATGTATTAGGGTTGGATAATTGTTTGTTAAATTCCAATTTACGACAGAATTTTAAGTTCAGAGCAAATCAACACAACTGAAGAGTTAAAATTAAGTTACTTTTTACAAAGATGGACCATCCAGTGTATTTCACTAGTCCATCTGAGAAAGAGCCCATAGAGAGTCTTTGGTAATGGGCAGAACCTTTCAAAGCGTATCCGGCAGGTGATTGGACAATCATTCTGTCAATCACATTCATTACAAGCCAATCGGATAATGCAGCAGACAGGTGCTACTGTGGCAGTGTTGAGGACAGAACTTGAGTCATTACGTAAAACAAACTCAAGGCTTAACAAGTTGGAAGTGGAGAAAAATGTATTTTCTACAGAGAAGTTTGTTGTGTTATTTGTTTTTCATATAATAAAGAAATGCGGTCCAGATCTGATTAAACTGCCACTGAAGCTGTTAGCTTCTATGCTAATCTCTTCCTGTGCAGTCATCTCCTGTTGTTGTCTTGCTTGTAGCTCTCACCTCTTACTACTCCAAAGGTTTCTGATTGGCCGTCCTGCTTCTGGATGCTCACAGTCTTTGTAGAGTGAAGCTGGATCTGTCTGATTACAGACGCTGATCAGGCTGATCCAGCTGCACAGCAAGGTTACTCCAGGGTGCTTTTCGATAACCTAACACAAGGGCAGGTTACCTCAAACTCAGCTATCCTTAACTAATTATTCTATGGAAAACAATCACTGTGCAGTCCAAACAGCACACTGGACTCTTCTTTGAAGCTGTAACTCATGTACACAGGGGCTGTTCAGTGGAGCAGTAGAAGAAAGTTGCTGGTTAAACTCTAATTTTGGCTTTGACCTTTCTGCGTGGACTGTGTATGGATTGGGTTTCTCTGGGTACTCCAGTTTCCTCCAACAGACCAAAAACATGCTTGTTGTGTAAACTGCCCTTAGGAGTAAGTGCAAGAGTGTTTTTGTACAAACCACAATTCCAATGAATTTGGGACACTGCATAAAACACCATTAAAAACAGAATACAATGATTTGCAAATTGTTTTAAACCTCTAGTCAATAAATTATATTTATTATAATTATTTCATCTTATTAGGGTCCTCGCCCTAAGGGAAAGGACCTCTTCAGTATATTTTAATCCTGTTAATCTATTTTACTTTTCCATTACATTTAAGATTGTGTCGTAATGTACAATTGCAAAGAGTTTATGGATTTCATTGTCTACAGTCCATAACCAAAATATCAAAAGATTCACAGAATCCAGAGAAATCTCTGCATGTAAGCAGAAAGGCTGAAAACCAACTCTGAATGCCTATGACCTTCGATCCCTCAGGCAGCACTACATTATAAACCAACATCTTTCTGAAAAGGATATCACCTTGTGGGCTCAGGGACACTTCAGAAAACCACTGTTAGTTAACACAGTTTGTTGCCACATCTACAAGTGCAAGTTAAGACACAGCCAAATATCAACAACATCCAGAAACACTGCCGGCTTCTCTGGTCCGAGCTCATCTGAGATGGACTGAGGAAAAGTGGAAAAGTCTGCTGTGGTCTGAGTCCACATTTCTAATTGTTTTTGGAAATCATGGATGTTGTGTCCTCAGGGATAAAGAAGAAAAGGACCATCCAGACTGTTATCAGAGCAAAGTTAAAAAGCCAGCATCTGTGATGGTCTGGGGGTGAGTTAATGCCCATGGCATGGGTAACTGCATATCTGTGGAGGCATCATTAATGCTGAAAGGTACATACAGGTTTTGGAGTGACATATGCTGCCATCCAAGTGATGCCTTTTCAGGGACGTCCCTGCTTATTTCAGCAAGACATTAGAGACACATTCTGCACACCTTACAACAGCGTGGCTTCAGAGTAAAAGAGTGTTGGTGCTATGCTCCGTGTCCTCAGTTCCTAAAAGCTTATTAAGTGTTGTTAATAGGAAAGGTGATGTAAGACAGTGATAAACATGGCCCTGTCCCAGGTTTTATGGAACGTGTTGCAGGCATCAAATTCAAAAATGAGTAAATATCTGAGCAAATCCAGTTACCCAAATGCAGTATCATTCTTGACCAAAAAATATTGATATCGATAGCAGAATTGGCAATAATGAGTTCAGAAATATCAGCATACTGGATATCAGCAAAAATCAAACATAGTGCATCCCTACTTGGTGATACTAATAATGGACAGTAGTGTCTATATCGTTATACCAAACCTTGTGTAATCCATGATTGTGTTGAGTCTGTGAGCGATGGTAAACACGGTGCAGTCCTCAAACTGAGTCCGGATGGTGGACTGGATCAGATCGTCTGTCTCCAAGTCAATAGCAGCTGTGGCTTCATCCAGGATGAGGATTCTTGTCTTCCTCAGGAGAGCTCGGGCCAAACACACCAGCTGCCTCTGGCCCACACTAATGAGTGAACAACACAACAAACATGACTACAAAGAAACCTTAAATTATCTACCACCGCACAATCAAAGACGATTCATCTGAGTCCTGCACACCTGAGGTTCTCTCCTCCCTCTGAACACTCCAGCTCCAGTTTGGCTGTCTGGTTGCTCACAAACTTGTGAAGGTGAGAATGTTCCAGAGCTTTCCACACCTCTTCATCGCTGTATTTCTCAAAGGGGTCCAGGTTCATCCTCAAGGTGCCTGAGAACAGGACTGGCTCCTGTAACAGAAAAGAAACAAGACTTTTTAGGATAGTTATGTTGAAAGACGACAGAAAACTCCACAGACATTCTTGATTTCTTCATTCTTTGGACCTTCAAAGTAATTTAAGTAGACCATAGCTAGACACAGTATCAAAAAGGACAGATGTGGTTTTAAAAAAGGGAGGAGCTTGACCTAATTTTTGGCCAGGATGGTGACTTTTTGAAATGGCGGCTTCCTCATTACTTCTTAACGGCAACTGGAGGTCACAGCTCCAGTCCAAGAGACATTTCCAGTATTAAAATTCCAGTCACTTTCAGTTTTTAGTTCCTAAGAAGACTTCAAATATCAAAAATAGGCTTCAGATGTATCAGTCTCTCCTCTAAAATGACCCTTAGTGGCAGTTTGGATCTGTTTACTCCCAGAGCTTCATAAGAGGTCTGCTGGTGGTATCAGTGCTATCTCATTTGACACCAAACCAAAAAGAACTTAAAAAGAAACATCAAACTAAAATTAGGACGCACTTTCAACACAGTGCAGTTTTTGGATATAAGGTAAGGTTTAAAGCAATAGTCCAACTTTTTTTGTTTTCATGTCTTTCCTCACTCCTGAGCCCATGTCAAGCAGATAGACACCATTCTTTCGACTCTGCATGCAGTAACAAGTAAGAGACGGGCAAAGGTCACCCACCGCTAACTCGCTTATCTCAAATAACTGGAGGTCAATGTTAACGGTGGGGTTGGCAGTCACAGAAAACTAGCATGAATTTGAATGTAGCATCTCCTCAGGACTCCATCTGCCTGTCTTAGCCAGGACAATCCGGCAAATGAGGTTCTACTTGTTTAATAAAATAAAGTTTGTATTAATATTAATATTAATTAGGGGTGTCCCGATACAACTTTTTCACCTCTGATACGAAACCGATATTGCAGCCTTTAGTATTGGCCGATACCGCTATCGATCCCATACGACATCAGCAGGAATCATACATGTTTTTATTACTTATTTTGTAGTTTGGACTGTAAGAAAAGGCTTGATCAGGTGAGATTACTCAAACAGAGAACAGTAGTCAGTAATAGTAGGTATGAGAAAAACTGACCCATTTGTTATTAACCAATGGGTTAAATAAATTTTAACCTTAAACATAAGAACATACTCCAATTAAATAAATAAATAATAATAAATTAGAAGTTCCTGAAAAGTAACCTCAATAAATCCAATTAAAAACAAAAAGAGTTATTTTTAGATTGTAAAAAAAACACTGTGTTTAACTTAAACATAAGCATATACTACAACTGAATTAAATGAATAAAAAATAATTTAGAATGGACTGCTTGTATTGGAGTGCTTCTTTGGGAGATTTTAGATGCAGGCCGATATAATCCGATATCAGTTTTTTTGCTGATATCGGACCAATATCCGATATCAATATCGGATCGGGACACCCCTATAATATTAATATTAATATTAATATTATACGTTGTGATTTTTCATGTTCTAGCAGCTGGGGTAAAAGTGTGATAAATTCTATTTTAAAAAAATCAACAATGACCAAAAGAAAAGACTTAAGCCCAACTCTCACTGGTACAGGCCTGCACTGTTGGTTCAGTGGGTCAAATACAAATCACAAAGTTTGTTGTCAGAAATGTGTGTGAATGTTTTGCCCACCTGTGGGATGATGGTGAGTTTTGACCTCAGGTCGTGCAGGCCAATATCAGAAATCTTCACCTCGTCTATGGTGATCTCTCCGGCAGCTGCCTCAAGTATTCTGAAGAGGCAGAGGGTCATGGAGGACTTTCCCGCTCCTGTGCGACCAACGATACCAATCTGTGGGGAAGCAGAGCTGTGATCAGAGAAGCTCTCTTCCTCATCTCTTATTTATTAGGAATTTTACACAACCTTCCCACCTTCTCTCCTCCTTGAACGCTGAGTGTGAGCTTCTTAAGGACCAGGTCTAGTCCCTCTCTGT
The DNA here is from genome assembly GCA_037902135.1 of Cetoscarus ocellatus. Lineage (NCBI taxonomy): Eukaryota > Metazoa > Chordata > Actinopteri > Labriformes > Labridae > Cetoscarus > Cetoscarus ocellatus. Next base: position 136,775 of record JBAMNC010000891.1, on the reverse strand, counting down.
ATCGAACGCTGTAGTCCACAAACTCCACGTTCCCTTTCTGGGGCCACTCAGGTGGGGGCTTCTTGTCCTCCACGTCCCAGGGGGCCTGTGAACACAAACACAGCACTGAGGACTAGGAAAACCGTCTGAACAACTCATTAGTCTGTTTGGATGTTGGCAAAATAGATTTATCACTCTGAAAGGTTGAAGAGCTGGTAAGCTACATGAGGAAAGTCACCCACACCTGCCAAACGTTTATCTCACCTCTGGGACACAAATGATGCTCCGAACAAAAGCTTTGACTAACAGCTATAGCAGCTTCAGTGAGACACATGTCCTGACAGCTGCAGAGAAAGAACACGGTGTACAGTACAAACACTGTTTGTCTTATGTAACTCAGGGCCTGTACTGGCACCAGGTGATCCCACATTTCTGGAACTAGTTATGGTTTATGGGTCTGGTGTTGTCTGAGAACACGTCCTGGCAGCAGGAGAGGTTTTTTGAGAGACGTGGGTTCCTAAATTTTAATTGCAGCACAAAGCCAGAGCTATTAAACTTCTGAATACAAACACACGCACAGCTTGTCCCAGTTTCTATGGAATGTTAGAAATGGACAGACATGGTCGCATCTTGATTGTCCCAACACACGTAAAGTAGCAGGTACCTCTGTCTTGGTCTCGGAGTACTCCTTCACTCTCTCCACTGCAACAATGTTGTTCTCCAGATCTGAGCACATTCGCACCATCCAGTTTAGAGACATGGTGACCTGCAGACATGACAACCTAAGGTTTAATGCATCAAAATGATTTAAAGTACTGCACAACACTGCACATCACACACAAAATAATCACATGTACTACATATCCCTTTAAAACTGACTGACATAGGTGTAAATATATTCATTATTTTATGGCTTTAATTGTGCCTGATTTAACCCTTCTGTTGTCCTAATATTCTGCATACACTCCGTGTCCTCTGGGTCAAAATGACCCACCTTCACTAAACCTTAAAATAAAGCAGTTTAGTGGAATTCTAAACACCAAATCTATTCTGCCTGAAGAAACAACTTGTCATTCACCACAACTTGTGTAAATACCTGAGTTTTCTCTCTTCACGTGGCAGAAAGACATGGCATTTATTCAGGAGAAACCACACATGATGCTGTCAGCTGTATTATTTTTTACTACATAGGCAGTAAGTAATATTTGTGTCATATGTCTATAGCCTAAGAAAGAAGCAGAAATGAGCAAAAAGCAGTTCTGAATGCATTTTATTATGCCAATTAGCATTTTTTTTGCCAGTGAACAATGTAAAACAACATATACAAAACAGGGAACTGACATCTGCAGCACCATTGCCTCTATGTCCCTGCACCTGCTTTCCTGAACTTTGACCCTCTGTAGGGCAGTGTTCATTTTGTTGACTAATTATTTTTGTCATAGTTTTCATCAACAACCTTTTTTCCTCTGACAAAACTAGACTATGACTAAAAAAACACAAGTGCGCATGGACTAAAAAAACTAATGTAACTGACATTTTCGTCAACAAATGAAAACTAGACCAAAATGTTTGACAGAGACTTAATCCAATCAGACCTAATTTGGTCATGTAGAAAGTAGAGACAAGTTAGGAATATATCCAATCACAGCTACTTTGGTTGTGTGGAAAGGTTGGATGAGTTAAGAGGGACATCCAATCACAACTGCCTTAGCTTGGTGGTGGTGGGATAAGTTGTGGAGCGATCCAATCAGAGCTACTCTCTTTATGAATTGATATATTCATGTAGAGCAGGTTCACTGTTTGTTGTCAGTTCTGGTATTGTAACTGAGATGCTCTGCCAGGTAGCCTAAATAAAGGTGACTGCATTTCACACAAAAGTTCAATTTGTTTCTGTTCATTTATACATTCAAAGGGTTATTAGATGTTTCATTTTATCCAAGTGTAAAACATGACTTCAGAAATTCAAGGAAACATAAAAAATGCCTTACACTTAACACTTCATATTTTAGTCGACTAAATATACAGCAGATTTCTCCGACTAAAATGTTGTGAAATTTCATCAACTAAAACTAAACTAAAATTAAAACAATTTAGATGACTAAATTATGGCTAACACTAAAAGATATTTTGGGCAAAAGACTGTAACTAAAACTAAATTAAAAAGTGCTGTCAAAATTAGCAATGCTGTAGAGTTTGACACTGTACACATACAAACAAGGTAACAATATTGTTTCATTTTAATCGCCCGTCTGTTCCTGCAATTCCAGACACTCTCATCAGAGGAGAAGACCACATGTCCTGTCATGTTTACGTCTGTAACTGGTTGATCATAGAAGGGCATTAAACTGACTCTCTGACTGAGATCTGAAATCAATTGATAAGCGGGTCAATTTGACCCAAAGACACCTGTAGTACTTTTTTGTACAGTTTTCAGGGAAATGCAAATGAAGGTAACATTTCACTTTTGCTGATGTTGGAGTCAGTCTAAGAAAAGTCATCAAATTTTTAAATTGAAAAAAAAAAAAATAAAAAAAAATAAATAAAGTAAATAGTTTTTTTTTTTTCGAAGCTGCACAGCACCGTGTCATTTTGTTACGAGGACAACAGGAAGTTGACCAAGAGAGAACAGAGAGCTCTGCATGTGCAATGACCACGGATGTAAACAAACCGAGGTTTGCACATGAGACAGAAGAAAAGTTTGCAAAGCTATGAAAAACAACATCCGTGCTCTTTTGATGCGTTTTAGAGGAGCTACTATAGACTGTGAAAGGGGAGGAACACGGTTAGTGACTGCTTATATTCATCAGCAAACCAACATCTCATTCAACATAATCTTTGTAGATACAAACTAAAGTACTGCTCTCTAAACACAGCATGTTTGTTTGTGGTCTTTGGTGTCGCCTCTCCTCCTTACATGGTCATCATATCAGTTGTTGAATGCAGTCTCAGTTGTGCAGTTTGTCATGATTTTCAGGTGAGTCACTGTGCAGATTTATGGCTCCGTGGTTACCTATTGTGTCCTTGACATATCAACCGTCATTACAGACGAAAAAAGTCTGACCTCAGCATTAGTCCACGCTCACGTAATATTACAGCCACAGCAAGAAACCCCAGAGTAACCTGTGATTCAGGACTCCCCTTTGTTCCAAACATTGACAAAACTGCTCAATCCCCTGATTAATATCCAAAATTAAATCAATTCAAATGATGTCTGAGCTGATTCATCTATTCCTGCGTGTTTCTACATTCTCAACTTTGTTTGATCTCCAATGATATGATGCTGTCTTACATCAGTTTAAAAATAACTTAATGGTGTTTATTTTTGTTTGCTCCTGTATTCGTTTTGGTTCCTGTCTTGCAGGTCGCCCGGGATCCTTGGTGTAGACTGCCTTGGTGTGGACCGCCTTCTGCTGTGGACTAATGAGGCTTCAGTAACTACAACTACAATTAATTGGCCATTCTTTACCCCATTCTATTATCACTACAGTCCCTGATTATAACTTCAGAGAAATCAACAAAATTAAATACATGGTAGTCCCTGCAAACAGCACACATATAGATTGATTATATTAGAGTGATCTCTCTATCCATGGATATATTGATTATACATCCAAAGTAAACATCTTTACGACCATACAGACATGAGGTCCCTCTCGAAAATGAGATGCCACATCTCAAGGGGCTTACCTTTAATAAGTTTATATTCAACAAAGACAAATATGGTGCTATGCAAATAAAGATTATTTGATTCAATCTAAATTCAGCAGAGACAAATGTGGTGAGGACAGATTCATGATGTGGTCGTCCATGGGTTTGTCGCTATCATTAATTATTATTTTTATTCCCTTTGTCTCTGCCTGGATGGATACATCTCTGGATGTATGTATGTGTATATACAAATATACATACAGTATGTATATGTATGTATGTATATGTCCATATATGTGTATCTATAAAATGAAGTGCCTTGAGATAACACTTGTTATGATGGTGCCATACAAATAAAGATTGATTGATTGATTGATTGATTTTCTCCATATTATTCAAACTCTTAATCTGCTTGTTTGGGCGTTACTAGCCTTAAAAATTTCATAGACTTTCCTTGTTTGACATGATTATCGATGTTCACTTCTCAGTTTCCACATTCATTTTGTTTGTAAAGCACTTTGTAAACATCCGTGTTTTAAGGTGTTATAAAATTGAAGTTATTATGTTATGACTTAATGCTTCCCATTTTTAAAAACAATCAACAACTCATGAAGGCATACTTTACGCTGGCCTTGGAAAAACACTTTATGACGATCACATGCTCATACAATAGATATTTGTGTACCTGCAGAGCGTAGGACACTGACAGACCCACGAGTCCAGGGTTCAGGCTCTCCTTTCCCGTCACAGCGAACAGAGCAGCAAACAACACGATGCAGTTTCCAATGAACTCGATTCGCACTCCAAGCCACCTGCATGACACAGCGTTACAGTTAGAGGAAGTCAGGCATGTTTTCATGGTCTGGTACAGGTCTGTTTGGTCAAGATAAAAAATCTACAGGATCAAGAGGAATTATGTCACATGTTTCTGCGTATGTAGTGTTACTGGTCAGAGAATAATCAATAGACAAATTAATAATACACATAGTTTGTGTTTAAAGTAAAACAAATGGGTCAACGCCTGTGTTGTTGAAGTGTCTTCACTTTGCTTTGCATTAACATTTCTAACTTTTACATCTTCCAAGTTGTTACAGAAGCTCTCATTAAATAATTATACCAGCAATAAATGCTAAGGAAATACATTTGAAAGCTAAACTGGGGCCTTCGGGTAAATGAGACGTAAAGATGTTGTCCACACTGAAAGTTAAAGAGGTCTACAACATTGAATTCATAACTGCAAAGCTAAAATTGAAATTTTAGTTTTTTGGTGAAATGGTCAAATACATACTTGTTCCTTTTTAACTGATGTGGGAGAAATACATGGCTATAATATTAGGGATGCACAATAGTATCAGTATGGTATCAGTGCTGGCAGATATTAGCTTAAAAGTGGAATATCAGTATCAGCAGATATCATAATTTCTGTTGATATTTACAGCTGATATTTTAGCCTTACATATAAGCCATAAATAACAAATATACTGGCTGTCATACCCACAGAACGTATGAATGAAGCACAATGCATCCCCTTTTTATTGCTGAATGATTACATTTAAAAACAATAGTGTCTTCTGTTAGAGAATCAATCAGTGTCAAAGTCTGACACAAACTTGCGGTTACGAGTCAATTTTAGTGAAGGAGATAGCTCCTACTCTTGCCCAAAAATATCGGTAATGATAAGTTTAGATTTATAAGCACATTGGATATCAGCAAAAATCTATATTGATTTGTAACAGATGACGTTTGGTCATATGATATGGATTTGGGAAAGCCAATGAGTTGCCTTCTTTGGAGCAACACAATAAACACAATAATAAATGTAAACCTGAGGCTGAGTCTCAACACAACCAGAAGCTTGTCTACGCACTTGTGTAGCCCTTACAACAAGAAACCAGACTCTACTCCTGAAATATTCTTTAAAACAAAAACAATGACCTGACATTTTTACCTCCAACAAGGAGGTTGTTGCCTGCATTTGTCTGTTCATTAGCGAGATCACACAAAAACTACTGGACGGATTTTGCTGAAATTTTCAGGAGATGGCAATAATGGCCCAACTTCAGAATGATTAGATTTTGGTAGCGTTGCAGATAACCACTATTAGTGAACAGTTGTTTTTGCTCAATAATTGTCAAACAAATAATGATGTCAAAATGCTAGGGGATGCTTTCAGGGTCAAGGAATCATATTATGAGGGTAACTCATGATGGAACTATTGCTAAAAGGTGCAAAACAGCAAAATGTGAGCAACTTTGGCGAAGGTTTGGCTCTTGAGAGCTTTCTCATTCAAATATATATTTTAAAGATGTACACAATAACACTAGGATTAAAGGCTAAGTTCGTTTTTTTGACACCTGGACCTTATTTTTAGGATTAAATACACTCTTAGACTCACCCAGACAATTTTGGCGGAGCTCGGAGCAGTTTTCGAGCAATTTAGATCCATCCAACAGTGTTTTTTCTCATGCCATAGTAGCAGACGGGGCCAGAAATCGAAGCCCCTAAATTAGGCATTATCTGCTGCTAAACTCACTCCTCCTCTGTTGCCATTGCTGTGCAATGTCCACAACACCACCAGTTAGCCCCCATTCGTGGACGTGCAGTGGTTGCTTGTTCTCTGGCCAGCTGTTCGGCTCTTTCCCTCTGCATCCTCCTTTCAAATAGCTCCTCGTCGGTATATTCTGGCTCAAAACGATACGGGCATCCATTATACTCAAAGTCGTCGTCAGACACTTCTACATTGGATAAATATTCCGCCATGTTGCACAAAAATAGCCGTGTAGCCGTGTAGCCTAGCAACAACAGCGGCTCTACTCAGCTGCGCTCTTGCGGTGCATGTCTATGACGTCACCAAAAGTTACCCATCCTTGTAAAGCCCCGGATGACCGTAACAACGAAGTTGAGCTGACATGGTGATAACACTGGCCATTCATTTATAAAATGTAGCTGAAATGAGCGAGTTTCGCAGCAGATAATGTCTAATTTAGGGGCTTCGATTTCTGGCCCCGTCTGATACTATGGCATGAGAATAAAATGCAGTCGGATGGATCTAAATTGCTCGAAAACGGCTCCGAGCTCTGCCAAAATTGTCTGGGTGAGTCTCCGAGCGTATTTAATCCTAAAAATAAGGTCCAGGTGTCAAAAAACCGAACTTATCCTTTAAGTAAGACTAGCTCTCTTCTTGTACATTTTTTTAAGCTGAGCTGCTGCACCCAACCTTTAAATCATGATAATAACTCAAGACATTTTTTAAACCTCATAAAATCACTCTCTAATCTGACTTGCAACATAAAAGTAAACAAGTCTATCTCCTGTTATGTCAGCCTTTATCCAATTAGAGGCTTATCCATGACACCAGTAGCTGTGTACAGAGCAATAAAAGATGGTAAAAAGCCTTTTTAATAAAATCAAAACGCAGCTGCTGATGTGCTGAGTTGAACAGAAACTTACCTGTTGGACACTATACCAGGGTAGTAACTCTTTTGGTTCTCATCCACTTTCATATCACTCATCAGAACAAAGGCAGAGTGTCTGCCATAGGCTCGGATTACACTACAGCCCGTGACCGTCTCAGAGAAATGGGAGTATATGGGAGAGCGGCTGACTGACTCCAGACGCTTTAGCTGCCGAGACGTGGCAACATAAAATCTCTACAGGGGTCGGGGGGGAGAGAAACAAACACAGCGTTACAACTGAACAAGTCGGCACACAAGTAAAAAAATGTATTTCAAAACAATAATGATGCACACAGATGACCACACACACTCGCACGCTCACACGCAGAGAGAGCCTGTGCAAACAAAACACCTGCAGCGCTCATTTGGTAGTCTGTTTTGTTGGTTTGATAAGGATGCCAGCTCATCTTACATAAGCCCCTCAGAGGAGGTTAGTAATAGTCTGCATGTAAATAAGCTCTCCTGCATTTACCTCCAACACTGAGGGCAGCGTGTTACTCCATTAATCAAGGCAGCAACACAGACAGAGCACCACAAATCACTTCTTACCTAATAAACGTGCTCTTTAATAAATAAAACGAATGAAGGCCAAATGCACCACTGGAGTTAAACTGCAGGTGTTTTGTTTTTATGGCACATGTTTTTGCATCATAACTAAATATGCAAAGTCTAAAACACAAATGCATTCGTGTTTTCATGTTAAAGGCCTGGCATCATTAGTATATATATATAACATATATTTTTATGCCATTGTATAGAGTGCTGCAGTTTCTTTTTTGTGAGCCAACCTGCAAATCAGCATAATACTGAAAAATAGCCTTGAATTTATTTCAATTTATTTATTTTGGAAAAAGCCCATAGAAAGTGTTTGAGGAAGGCAGAACCTTCCAGAAGCATATCCAGCTGGTGACTGGACAATCTTTCCATCAACCACATTCATTATGGGCAAATCAGATAATTCTGTAGGTGGGAGCCACGGCGCTACAGAACGAGAGCCACTTCAAAACTCTGGTCAAAACATGTCAGAAGCCGAGTGAAAAGATCGTTAATACAGTGAAGTTTATGTTGGTATTTGTTGTTCTATTAAGAAAGAAATACAGTCACGATCTGATAGAGCCTCTACTGAATATGTTAGCATCTGTGCTATTCACTGTCGTCCCTGTTGTTTCACTCGTAGCTCCCACCTCTTCCTGCTCTAAAGGACTTTGATTGGACCATGCCACTTTGGGCCGCTTACAATCGTAGACTGGAGCTTGGCAAGATGGACCTTCTTGATTAGAGCTGCTGTGCAACGTCACAAAAAAACAGATCTGTAAAAACTGAATGGCATCTTTACATTATATTTTAAAGTCAAGATAGTCTTCTAGTTTGACATACCCTACCTATAGGGGAATTTTCAGGGCCATAAACTTGAGAAAACGAAAAGTATCTCTCAGATTTAAAAAATAAAATTATAAACATGACATGTGTTGCTAGAAAATGACTCTGGCGGAGTTTAAACACTGAAATACTTATCAAGATTCTTCACTCTGCAAAGGCAATGTACCCAACAGATTGAGACTAACATATAATGTTTATAAAAGCAAACGCCAACTAACAACACTGTGTTAGTCATGTTATCAGTGGTTAGGAGCTTTTCTTGAGAATTAAAACAGTCATAAATAAAGAAATGATATTTAAACATTATATTGGATAAAAATAAAACAAGAACAAAAGATGTACATCAGCAGTTAAACTAAAAGTATATATTACTATCAACATCTGTTTTCTTTTTTTTTACCCAACTAAAAAGTCAAATAACTTTAGAAAGGATAAAAAGACCAACTGTTTTATAAAATAGTTTAAAAAGTAAACAAATTAGGCCAAAAATTGATGTTTACATATTATATAAAACATTCTGGTAAGAAAAATATGAATGCTGGAAACTGTGGAACCCCAAAAGATTCATAATTAATAAATAAAAACAACATTTTGAAATAAATACCATTTTGATAAATAACAGACAAATAAATAATATGGCCATTAAATTGTAAAATAAGGCAATATTTTTATGAAATAGGTCATATTATCTTTAATATCAAATTATTATAATTAAAAATTTCATAATGAATATTTTAACAATTTCATACTTTCTAAAATAATGACATTATTTATTTTCCAAGCTTTTATAAAATAAAAAAACCTTTTTTACAAAGTCAATTTTATTTCATAATGTCCTTTTCCACAATGGCCTTTTTATTTCATAATGTCATTTTCAGCAGAATGACTTGTTTACAGTAGATTTCATTGAATAAAATGTTGTGAAATTTCATCAACTAAAACTAGACCAATTAAAACAATTTAGATGACTAAATTATGACTAAAACTAAAAGATATTTTAGGCAAAGGAGTGTTGCCCCTGCTCCTCAGCATGAATTTGTGGCTATGTGGTTGCCTAATCTGACAGTGAAAGTTGTTACTGATGAAAACAATCATTAGAAAATTATTTGCCTTCAACAAACACTGCAGTCCTATTAAGTCACTCCTTAGCTAGGGTTTTTTTTTTTAGATGCAAGCTTCAAAATACCCAAGTGGGGCACCTCCAGGTGTGTTTGTGTTGTGGATCTTTGGAAATCTTGCAATAAAAACTTGTTTAAAAATCCCCTTGACTTTGAGTTTGGGGAACTAGGAATGTACAATGTTGACTCACTTCCATGTTTCAGGATTGATGACTGCAGCACTCTATAGATAAAGTCATATATAGTATGTTGTATTGTTTGCAGAATTTCATCATGTTTCATCAGAGAGAAGTCCCTTCAGAAGAAAAGATCATAGATCGATGATAGAGCCCAGGCACAGGCCATGCAGCATGGATGCCAAGACGAAGACAAAGAATCAATGTGACCTAAAATCAGTAAAGCTCATTTTAGTCATTCAGAGGTTTGTTAGTGTTTTTATCGAAGGTCAGCACACAGATGTTCAATTAGATGGACCAAAGAATGTATGCACAGTATCTGAGTGATTCTTGACTGAGGTTTCAGGTCTTTGCTTGTGAGTCTTGCAGATCAGGATGTGATTGGGAGATTGTTTTTGAGATCAGATCGGCTGTTTCAATACTCAAGAGGCCTTCCTCATCCTTCAGATTAAACAGAAAACTATATAAAGTGAGCACACAGAGTTCTGCTGACAGTGACCAGGATCAACATCTGAAACACCTAATGCAGTGGTTCTCTGCTGATGGGTGGAAACAACTGTTGTACAACATTTATGATGAGATCCTGAGCAGACGTACATTCATGCATTTTGTTCTACTTTATTTAGGGGGACATTTGAGTTGTTTTCTTGAGATCTTACCTAATTTATGTTGTTATCTAAGAATAACAAAGCTGGTGTTACAATAACTATACGTTCAATTCTCAAGATAAACAAACAAAAAAGCAGCCAAACTTGGAGAGAAATAAAAGTAAAAATGCAAAACTTCTGCATTGGTGCACTTTTAAAACATATTTGTTTTGTTCTGTCACCTCAATAATGTTTGTCCTCTAGATGTGCAAATAAAAAAAACAAACAAACATATATATACATATGAAAACAAATAAATTACAATTAAATGCTTGAAAATCTTCTAAAATTTGGATCTTGCTCTCTCAGTAAAGGAGGTGCACGGAGTGTCTAAAAGACTCGATGATTTAAAGTAGATTTTGAGAATGTTTTACAAGAATTATCTTAAAAAGACTATTTGTTAAGACACTAAAATATTTATATTTTAAAGTCATTCATTATTCAAACTTTAATTGTCCTTTACTTTGCTTGCTCCATTATTAGTAAAGGACTAGTTTCATCTTGTTTTCACATTTTAGTGTCTCATTCACTGTAGGATTATCCACTGAATGACATTTTCCACTTAGTTATTAAAAAGGCTTATAATCTTAACTGACTGACTGTTTGACAATATGTTAATTTAATTGACTAACTAGTTAAAACTGCATGATATCATCCTACTGATGTTAAAAAGGCTTATTGGGTGATTTTGAAAGAGTCAAGTAAAAAAGTCCCACACTGAACTGACTGAGATTTTCATACTTTTCCTCCTTTTTTATGGGCCATACTCTTCAGGTAAAAGACCCCTTTACAAACTTAACCCATGCCTTCTGGAAAAAAAGGCCAGTCTAGTTTTAAGTCAACTACAATGGAACTATTAAATGCTGTTTTTGACTCTTTTACAGGCTGATTCTCTGGTACAACACGGTGAAGTTGGTGAAAGCTGTGCTCCACCAACTGAAAAAGCTCATTTATCCTGAACAGCACCATCTGGAGGCCCAAAGAGGTGGTGCGTTCCTATCACTGTGAAGCTCGTCATAAACTTTGAATCTTAACACACAAGGAGAGGTGCACGTCTTCATGTCAGAAATACTGAATACTGCCTTTCCTTTGTCTCCTTCTGTTTGCAGCTTGGACAGCAGGCCTGAGGACACTTGTTCAGTAATGCTTCTAAATACAGAGAACAGAGACCTTCATGCTTCATGACAGAATCTTGGCTGGTAGCAAACCTTGACTTGCTCAACATGTAAAGAGCATCAAGTTTTGTGAAAGACTGTGTTAGAGGTCTCAGTGGACATTGGAACGCAATCCCATGACTTCAGGTGTACCTCTCCCCTGTTATGTATTACTATTATTATTTTATTTTGTATGTTTGTTTAATCTCCTTCTTTTATATTGTATTTTTTCCTATTATCTGTCAGTAGTCTTGTGGCTGTAAGAAAAATCTAAATTAAAAAAGAGCACCTTGATATGACGCCCTGACGCCAGCTATGAGCTCTGTATCTCAGCATAATATAAGAAAAAAAAACAGAAGACCCCAAACCTTTAGTCCTAAAGTCAGGATCAAATCAAAATGAAACTGAAGTGTTTCGTAAAAGCAAAATCAATAATGTTCTGATTAAAACAAGAGGAAGATTCACAGATGAGTGCTTTCAGGCAGAGCTGCTCAAAGGGCAGAAATTATTACAATATTTTGTTGGAGGGCTTTTCCTTCAATGTTCTACTCTCCTGGTTAGAGTGAATTTTACTAATTGTTTCTGATAGTGATATTCTTATTGATGCTCCTAAAACATCAGAGACTTTACTGATTACAGTATCCTGTAATCCTTTTATTACTTCATAACAGCTGCTTGACGAGCTGTAGACATACTGTACCAGAGCTGGTTTGATTCCTACATACTGCTTAATGCTATTGCACTTTATTTCTATAATGAGCCAAATGACAAGCTAAACTATTTTAATTCAACTCTCTTGACAAAACCTACATTTTATTTTCTTTAAGTTACATTTGAATACACCAAAGTGATGTCTTATTTAATTTTAAATAACAGTCATTTTACTAAGCTGTCCTTAGATATATCGTGATCCATTAATCCACTATCCATCCTCATTTTCCCTATTTTGGTGACAAGGGGCTGTCATTGGGTGAGAGACTGGGTACACTGTGAACTGACCCCCAGCCAATCACAAGGCAAATATCATATCATAATGTAACATTATACAAACACAATTATTTACCTGTGTAGCTTTTATCCTTATTATCAAACTAGTATGTATTCAAATGGGATTGCTACTCGTCAGTGCTTTGAGTGGAGGAGGACTACCGTCCTGCAGCAGCAGGTGAGTTAACAGATTTTATTTAGAGCCACAGGTGCTGCATTTTATTTTGACTTGATTCACACTACTGAGGTGCTAAATACTTATTAGCTGGCTATCCAATTATAATAAAAATAACAGTTTTTTAGATGATTAATTGCGCCCAAGTGATTCTATTTAAATAACATTATTTGTCTAGTGATATGTCATTATATTTCAGGGCCCACGAGACTTGGTGGCACCATCAGTAAGCTCATCTGTCATTGATTTTTGGATAGATAAAAGGAAAACTGGACTTTTGTGCGAGCAGTTTAGATCCATTACTAAAACTTACTGGAATCAAGGTTCCTCCTGAAACTTAAGATCTGAGAAGATCTTTGAGTCTCCTTAAGAAGGACTTAATGACAAATTAAAAGGTTCATGCTTACTGTAGAACAGCCTTTTCCAAAACTTTAATTCGTTATGAACTACCCTAAAAATGTGCTGGTGCCAACAAAAACCCTCATTACAACATGAGACTTTATGCATTTACCTGCATATTGTTTTCATAAACAGGAAATCTCAGGGTTAATAAATCATTTTTCATCAATAATACTATGTCTAATGTACATAAAACTTCATACCCTCTTCCTCAGTAACATTCATGTCTCTCTCAGGGAGTCGAGCAGCATAACAGAGTGTTGAATGTTGTTTCTTTAGCTGGTTCAACATTTGTTAAACTGTGACACCCATTCTGTACTTAAGATACGAGGTCAACAGGTGTCAAATCTTATGGCTTTTTTGTTCATTCTCAAACTTGAAAAAGTAAAAGTAATTAAGTATTGTTTGATCATTTTAAATGTGATTTTAAGAATGCTTATGCTTTTTATTTATTATAAATTAACTACTGGTGTGGCTCATACTTTAAGAGCTACTGCAGAGGGAAGCCTCTTACTCTTTTTCCAGGGAAAATCAGTCTGACAAGAAAAAACTATTGTGTCTACAGAGCAGCCCTGCCTCAGAGGATTAATGTCATTGATAAATCACAGGCTATTAAGTAGTCCCGGCAATCTGAATCAATTATTGATTATTATCATTATATAATTATATTCAGAAGAGTTCATCAGAGTTACCATAACCAGTTAAAACAGTATTGCTGTGGACTAAAGCTTGCCCAGACTTTAGCTACAGTCTGCCCACAGAGCCTCTGAGGCCTCCGTCAGCTAAGACTACAGACTAGCACAGACCAAACTACACTGCAGCTACAACACTAGAGCGGCAGTGATCAAAACTCCAACCACATGCAACAGTCTACCAGCACACGCACTCAACACTCGCAGACATGCATGTTGTATTAATGACTTAGCAGACTTGTTTCCTATTTACCTGAACCCACCAATAGAACACCATTAATGGGGCTATGACTATGAGGAACATTGGGGTGAGGGCAGAGCATATGAGCAGCACATTCAGTGTGTACCAGAAAGTGCGCATCCATATGTCAATATTGTCTGGGATGTGGGAGTCTATAGCATCCACGTCTTTGCTGAAGCGGTTTAGTAACCGCCCAGTGGGGGTGCTCTCGAAGAAGGTCTGCGGAGCTCGCAGGACCCCCTGAAGCATGTTGCGGTGCATGAGCTTGGCTGCCTGCAGCATACTGTAGCCCCGGCACAACAGGCAGTTAATCAACAACAGCACACCTGTGAGAAGATGGATGGAGGGGAGAGGGGAGGGGAGGGTGAGTGTGACAACATAACAACACCTGTGTTAAAGTGAGAAAGTGCCAATCAGAGTGTTTTAAAAAAGTAATGCCGGTGTCCTATTGGGACTGAAAACAGGGAGGTTCAAGAGTTTTTGATGTGTGTCCGGCCATGGTGGTCCCTTCTGGTCAAGTGCATCGTAGTAACCAAGAAAATCACTATTTTATGAACTCCTGGATGCCTGTTTGAGTCAAAAACAAGTATCTGCACTTTTTTCTTGACATATTTCAATTTATCACATGCCTTCAATATTGAGGAGGGAAGAGTAAGGATAAGGGAATGATATGTGATAAAGGAGACCCAGACTGGGGGGGCAACAGCCTGCACATGGGCTGAAACCTAACCATTTAGTCATTTTGCCCCAAGACCAGCTAAGTATAGCTTATAAAGAAGCTTCCTGCTTGAAAAGCAAACGTGTTCGTCCTTGCTTCAAAACCATGTGGATGCCTTCATTTAGCCAATCACATGCTCCCCTCCAGAAAAATGTTGTGACTGCCAAATCTTTTCTTTAATTCATTTCAGGTTGATTCCATTCAGACCACCAGTGACAATAAACCAGGTTAATATTCTATAACAGCTGCGGCACTTCAGCAAAGCCAGCAGTAACCGCTGATAAAAGGGTCCTCGCTATCTACAGCTCCGAAACCAGAAAGGGTCCCAACAGATACTTGATCTACACCTGTTGACCTTTATCAGTTAGATTTTTATCATAGCCCATGTTATACTTCTGAGGTTTATTTGCCCTTTAGTGTGTTAAACATGTCTTGGCAGAGCGCTTCTATGCACAAGACAGAAACACTTCTCTGTCTGCCCCTCTTAACAGCCCCAGTAGCTGCTCAAATAGATCTACAAGTGTGACATCCTACCATTGTTTGGTCATCAGTTTAAGTCCATTCGCTTAAGGTAGCAAACTGACCAATTATCAAACAGAGCAGACTGGGCACATGGGTAGGGATGGGAAATGATAAGATTTGATCGATAGCAGTGCTATTAACGATCCTGCAAATCGATCCAATTCTTTAACGATTCCCTTAATGATTCCTGTAGATTTTCAGTGGCAACAATGTCAAACACACATGTCACAGCATAGATAACTGCTGCTGCAAGTTGCTGGTGTTTCCACTCACTTAAGGATGCGCAGTAGGCGCCTTTTGTAAAAAATTAAGCCACAATTCTGACCACCTCTGAACCCTGTCAGTGGAAGGAACTGATAAGGGAATTGATTAGCAAAAAGACTCATGATATTGATTCTGTGATGGAGCTGTTAATGACTCTCAACTGGAATTGGTTTTCGATTCCCATCCCTACACATGTGAGCCTTAAAGGGGCAGGAGCTCCTCAAACAGAGGGCTCAAATATGGGCTTTTTCATAACGGTGTTACGTGACTCAGTGCCACCTATTTCCCTTCAACATGAAGAGAAATACAGTTCTTC
This sequence comes from Cetoscarus ocellatus, assembly GCA_037902135.1. Classification (NCBI taxonomy): domain Eukaryota; kingdom Metazoa; phylum Chordata; class Actinopteri; order Labriformes; family Labridae; genus Cetoscarus; species Cetoscarus ocellatus. Next base: position 120,904 of record JBAMNC010000891.1, on the reverse strand, counting down.
TTTTTTCTTACACCATGAGTGGAAGAAGTGCCTACAGTCTGCAAGGTCTCAACTTGTAAACATGTAAAGTCTCAAGGTCTACAGAGAGGCCTTGGGAATCCCAATGATCCCCTTCAATCAGTTTCAGCCTAAACTGAAGGAGGCTCAGAGACAGATGCCAAACCCTTCACTCGAGTCTAATCAAAATCCACTTTACAGGTAGCCTCACAAGTCCAAGCCCAACAGGCGGAAGAGTGCGGGGAACCACATCCATGACGGACGACGGGAGGAGACTGGTACAGCCCTGCTACTTGCTAATCTTATCTCGTAAAGAGTGGAATCTATTAAAGGGATTATGAGAATGCTTTGAGACAATGCTTTGGCAAGGTGATGGCGAGTGCGTCCAGTGAAAGTGTTGCCCTGTCCTGTGTCACAGAAAATCAAAGATAAACGTCAGCCTCAGCTTCAAAGACACAGTTGGTCTGTCTGAGTGTTGCATCATCTTCCAGGAAGCCAAAAGTAAGAGCACATTTCGAGTCTCAGATGTCAGAGCCTCTGGGCTTACCTCAGGCCTCAGTGATCTCAGCCATCCACAGTATTTGACATGAAGCACAGCTAGTGTTTGATGCCAGGGTGTGAATATGCCTTCCTTTGGACTTGAGCTACCCTGGGGGGCATATCCCAGAAAGCTTGGAAATAACTCTAACAGATATCACACACAGATGCTGATACAGGACTTAGCAGCAGGTGGGTGAGACTCATCCAGCCTGAAGCTTAACATGTGAGCTGCTGCACAGCAAATCACTGCTGAAGGCTGGCCTCCAATCACAATCAAGTGGTCATACAACATGAAGCAGACAGCTAAAAAACAGCTGGAGGTGCAAAGCTTGTAGCTTCTGTGCTTGCTGAAATTAATATTAAACAAATAAGAACAAACACACCACAAACAACACAGAAAAGCTTTCCTTCCTGAGCTTACACAACAATAACCCGAACAGGCTACCACATGGGGATTGTAGCTGGGACAAAAATATTCCTCTTTTTGTTCACATGGGAGGTCACCTTCCTCAGAGTACAAGGAGAAACATCTAAAATGGTTTACTGGCACAGGCAGCCGAAATGGAGTTTTAAAAACAGCCAAGCTGTGTAGAGTGAAGAAAATGTGTCACATCCAGATTTTCCTCACATTAACAAACTGACAGGAAGTCCATTAATATTGAACAGAAACTTATTGATCAGCTCAACAGATTTTGAAAAAGAACCCAAACACTTGTTTGCTCTTTCAGCTGTTCAAAGTTATTACTTAAGCCCTTTTCACACATGCAACTCTGATATTGTTAGCCTGCCCAGATGATTCACACTTGCTCCTCTCAGCAGGGAGTATGTCCTGCTGGACAGGGGAGAAGTGATGGAGGGGGGTGAGGGGGTCACCGTCAGGCAGCACACAACGTCAAGAATACGTGTTCTTAATATGAGAGCGGACAAACAATTTATATTCTTTTTTCAAGTGTGAACAGGGTTTTATTACAAACTTAGGGTTTAAAGAGAAAACTGGATTCTCTGGTGCGTTATTGTGATTATAGTCAAATAAATGAGGAAACATGAGATGATAAAGACTGTAGGGGGATCAGATTTGCCAAATTGTTTGTAAGAATTTCAAAGGCACATACTGTAAATGCATTATCATTTACTGTTTGAGTTACTGCCACAGCTGAAATGGCAGCAGATTTGATGCACATTGAACAAAGTCATACAGTCTGCTCTTAATCTATACTTCTGGTTTACAAATTAAGTAAAGATAATCATAACTGGGAATGATCATTGTTTAAGGTCGATTTAAATATGAAACAATTCTTCAAAATGTCTCTAAAGAAGCTGTGCAGGTGTGCAGGACATATAACTAACTCTGGCTTCTTAGCCCTCCTATCAATGTCTCTTAATAATTCAACCATCAGGGGACATTTTCATTATGTGGATGCTCTACCCAATTATTCCAAATGGCACAGATCGAGCTTATCACCAGAAAAAATAAAGACTTTCTGATTCCTCATCGGTGGAGGCTTCACAGTCTCACTAACAAAAACATAACACAGCTTTAAAAATAAAACTAAGAGGTCTGTTGATTGGAAGCAACTGATGCAGATCACAGTTTTAACTTTTCCTCATGAACCTGTCCATCTCTTAAGTGTGTAAAGCTGATTTCATGACACTTGTTTACGACATTGACATGTAAGCAAACACAATGTGTTTTTTGAATAACATGTGCAATTATAGAGGTATTCAAGAAACTGTTTTTAATGTGGATTTGTCACATCATGGCTGAAATCTTTCAGATTGAGTGGATCAGACAACCGTCATCCTGATCCAAGTTCTGTGTTATTGATGTGTAAATTAACCAGATGTGAAGGCCTGGCTTTCACTATGTTCCCTGAATGTCACTGAATAGTAAACGTCTGCCTGCGAGATGCCCTCTGGTATTAAAAGTGGAATTTTGTTTGATGCATTACTTATATTATTAAACCACAGCAGAAAGCATGCACAACTCAAATTTGTATTTTTTGCCCTACATTATTTCCAAAAAACATTTTACAAACTATAAATATTTTTATATTCTATATTTTTCATGTACATTTTCAGATTTATAAAGCAATAAATGATGTAAAACATCAAATTATAGCTTAATTTAAGGCCCAGATCCATTATTTAGCCTGGTGTTGACATATTTTTTTTGCTAAAAGCTTTCTCAATCTTTTTAAACAAGGTTTAGGACTTTTAAGGACCCATTTAAAGACCTGAGATAATTTCAAGCGGCAGATGAATGGCAACAGGTGTGGTATATCAACTTTCTTTTTCCATCACATACTAATTAAATAACAATATTATATATTTATTTTATACATATAATGCACATAAATATGGTGCATTTATGTGAAAGCTCTGCAAAGAAGCTCCACAATCATTATACCTTTAAACAGTCACATTGATTCAGACAGGACAGTAATCATAAGTCATGATTACGTCAGTGTACACAATAAAATATAACGTACTCAGAGTGTTACATTGTGCATAAAGCCATTTAAAATGATAAATATACATGATGCTTCAAAACAATAAATATGACTCATTGTTAGGCATATTATAAAGATTAATTTGGTTTAAGTATTCATACAGCGTGTTTGCTTAGATACTCTCAGTCAGCTTTTCTCAACCTCTTTGCTGACAAGGCGCCCTAAAGACATGTAAGTCGCCCCTATCAAAATATATTCATAAAAAAAGGTCGCTGTACAACCCTTTGTCCACCAACTGGCACACGATAGGTGGATATAGGACTTTTTATTTTTTATTTTTAGTGCAATTCATTACTGTAAATCACCATTAATGGGAATCCAAAGCCTTTGACAATGTGTGCAATCTTAATATTATTCTAGCCATTAGGTAGGACGTCTGCATGATTTTCCCCTGAACATTTTTGGAAGTTTCACCATTAACTGTCAATCTTATTGACTCTTTCACCCATTAAAATAATTACAGTATTTCCTATCAGTGCTGAAGTACCACTGTATAAAGAGTTGAATTAGAGTTATGTTGGTAAAAATGCGAGCTCGTTTTGCAGAATCTGCTGAAGTTTATCGCACACACTCCAGATACGCACCCTAAGGGCCCGTTTACATGCTTAGAGTTTTAGTTGCGCCCTCTGTGCAAATGAATGCCCAGAGTGCCTAAATCTTCAAACTTTTGGGTCCAGAGTAAAAAGTTTAGAAAAAATCTTTGTTTTCGTCTCCGTGTAAACAGGGATCCCTGTTGTCCGGGAAAACGGGGAAGCGCGGAACATAAAGGTCGCACGTGCACCTAAGAACAACGACAACAACAGCTATGGCCGACTATTAAGCAACATGCGTGGTGCAACCTGTGCTAGGTTTGTTATCGCTCCTCCAACAAAATGTGGATTTGCTGCGTCAACACTCTGACCAGCGGAGACACATTTGTTATATTCCCCAAGGACACTACAAGCTTACATTGCCAACTACTGGCCTGGCATGCACACTACTGTGTTTTCAGTCGCCCTCGTGGATCTGTGTGAACGAGCATTGTTAACGCAGCGTATCCGTGTGAACGCGGAGTGCTTTTGAAAACTCAAAGGAAAAACCTTCCAGTTTCTGGTAACATCGTTGTCACGTAAACTGGTCATTAGAAAAGCGTGTTTCCTGAATAAGGCTTATTAGTGTAAGACTATTCATTCACTCTTTTATTGGTGGTGTGTTTTCCGGAGTGAGGACATAAGAGGTACTTTTGTTTCAAACTGTTTTATAATAACTTGCAGAATCATAGTAAGACTTGGTGGAATTTTCATGTATTTAAAGGCACCCCTGACAAAACCAGAGGGCACCCCAGGGAGCCAGGTGCCACCCTGTTTGTCCAGTAGATGTCATTTATCACAAGCTTGTTTTAAGTCACAATAAGCAGTCACTGTACACATTAATCCATCCATCCATCTATCCATGATCTACTCCACTTATCCCTTTCGGGTCGTGGGGGGCTGGAGCCTATCCCAGCTGACATTAGACGAGAGGCGGGTACACCCCGAAGCAGTCGCCAGCCAATCGGAGGGCCTCATAGGGAGACAAAAAACATTCACGCTTAGACTCATACCTAAGGGCAATCTGGAGTCACCAGTCAACCCAATAAGCATGTTTTTGGTTTGTGGGAGGAAGTCAGAGTGCCTGGAGAGAACCCACACATGCACGAGGAGAACATGCAAACTCCAGACAGAAAGGCCCTGACTGACCCAGGGATTGAACCAGCAACCTTCTGTCTGTGAGGCACGTGCTGCTGTACGCTTTCAGTGAAGGGAAAAAATATAATTTACTTAACGCAAGAGTAGCAAGAAAAATGAAGTGACTTCATTTTCTACAGTTAGTTTAAACTTTCGATGATCAACATTTCAGACGTAAGATTATCAAATGTAAGGGAACTTATTTTTGTGGACATTAACTATCAGAGCATCTCTTCTCATCTCAAGTGCTAAAGCAACATTTGACTCTATTGAAAACAATAATAAATCTTGAGATAAGTTGGACAGTAATAAGTGGAATTAAATCAGTCTTGCTGTAAAAAATATCAGATACCTAATAAAATTTGAGTTTATCTAAACTCTCAAACACAGACAGAGGGTGATGCCAATGCAGAGTGTTATAAATTGATAAATACTGTTTTAGATTAATGTTTTGAAGCATAATGAATTTTATAATTTCATACACAATATAACACAATATGATCATTACTCATATGCACTAGTATTATAATGACATATGATTTAGTTATTATTGTGTGAGCTTATAATTGGGATTTTATAGCAATATTATGCCTTGTAAACATGCTTATAATATCTTTAGAAAGTTTGAGGTATGGATATTAAATCTAGACTATGCTTTGAGGATAAAACCACGTGGTTCACAGTCACACTGAGTGCTATTTGTTAAAAGTTTGGTGTTCACACACAAATGCTGGAAGTTTACAACATGTAACATTTCCAGTTCATTGCTTTTGTGAAATTGAGCAAAATAGCATCAAAATCTTTCCTGACATTAACTGAGGTGTATGTGGAACACTGTATGTCATGTCACAAAACACTTTTCAATCACTCCTTATAATAAAGTTGGGCTTCCTTCAGTTTGTTCTTAACCTTGCAGAGCAGCTGGATCCTCCTGATTCAGTGTCTGTAATTAGGCAGATCCATCATGCCAAGCTCCCATCTACAACTACTGTGCTCAGCCCCAAGCAGCACGACCCAATCAGAGCCTTTAGAGCAGAAGAGGTGGGAGCTATGACAGCAGGAAGTGACTGCTCGGAGATTAGCATAGATGCTAACAGCTTCAGCAGCAGTTTTATCAGATCTTATTTATGAACTGAAGAGCAAACAAAAAAACTGACAGCACTTTTTGATAGAAAGGATATTTTTGCTCCACTTCTGATATGTTCTGGTGAGAGTTTGTTATACAAAGGGACTCACGTTCTGTATTTCACAGAACGGAGGAGGAATGAAAGATATTTAACAGTCTATCTGGTGTGTCAGGTTAGTTTGTTCTAAAATGTCTCCACAAAGACGTTCACATTTCTTCTTCTGATCATCTTTGGGACAACTTTGGCACGCACTTTTCTTAACATTTTCTGACACTTTGGCAAAATCACGAGCACTTCGGTCTGTAGCTAGCAGTGAATTAACTGTACTTGAATACCAAAGATTTAATATATAACATTTAATGTGACTGTGAAGCATGCGGTTTAATCCTCATAAGCAAGGTCTCATTATCCAGTATCCACACCCTATAGAGCTTCATAGACAGTGATACCAAACACTACTAATTTTTATGCAGATCTATGAAAGATCAGGGTCTTTTCTTGGATTTGGGTACATCAAGGGCCAGGCTATAGGTTGAAGTTTTACAGCATGTAAGGATTTCTCTCAAGTCTTTGTGTGACCACAGAGATTAAATTCTGCAATTAACAAAATATCCTTTACTTAATACTTTTAAACTATTTTAACATCTCAGTTTTTTAAGACGTTCTGCTTGATAAACTTGCTCTTTAAACAGCTGTTTTATGATCCCATGTGTTGTCTCTGAGAGCTCCTTGCAGTTCAGACTAGCCTCGAAGAGCTGATATTCTGTTGTTTTAACATGTTTCCACCACTAGAGGGAGATTACGCCTCACTAAAGACTGAGAAAATTACTTTCCCATCCAAAAACAAAGTGAACACATGTTGGGACTGGCTGTGCTGCTGAACATAACACATCTTAATGCATGTCTGTGTGTGTGTGTGTGTGGGTGGATGTGGGGAAGGGTGTGGAAGCAGGCTGCGGGCAGGACAGGAAGTGTTTATGCTGCGGAGAGAGAGCAAAGTGAATTCATGATTAAAAAGGAGATAATCATGACTGCAGAGGCTCGCCATGGGCAACATATCAGGCTACAGAGGGACAAAAAGAAAAACTGGAAGGTTAAAAAAAGCTGCTGTGCCAACATGCATGCGGCATGCCATACCAGGAAGAGGAAAGGTCAAAACTTGGAGAGAAAGCAGGAACAGAGAGCAGGTTTCACTCAGAACATGAGCCACTTTATCCCGAGTACCTGGACAAAGACGTATATGAAAGCCAGGGGTGCTATGACAACGGCAAAGATGGGTGTGCTGGAAACGATAACTATCATGGTGGAGAGAGAGACGAAGACCGTGCCCAGTAACATGAGCACGGTAGCTGGGAGAGCCTCGTCTATGATGTAGATGTCCTTGGAGAAGCGGTTGATGACGCGTCCTATAGGCGTGGTATCAAAGAAAGACTGTGGTGTGTGAAATTTGTTGTCGAGCAGATTATAATGCAGCTTCCTGGCTGCGCCGATGTTCCCCATGGCTAGTGTGAAGGAAGAGATCATGACCAGGACACCTAAGAGAAACCAGAGGAGGTGGAATGGAGGGAAGAAAATATTGGAGAAGACGGTTTAGATTTGGAATGAGGAAGCAAATGTGATTATTGGTAGACATTGACAGCATCTATCCTGAAGGTAGAAATGTTAAAGTTAGAGATCACACCAAAAGAAGAGAACAGCTGTTAAACATATACTACACTTCCACAACCTTAGACCATTCAACCGATGAAGAACCACCAGGAAATAAAAGGCATATTCAGCCCTTTTCACACATGCACAAAACTCCAGAAAATTTCCAAATCTTTCTCAGTGAGCTGTAATTTTCACCCAGAATTAATTTTTCCCAGTGACTGCCTTAGTCTATGTCCACAAGTAGGCCAGTATTTTGAAAAACATCTCTGTTTACACAAAAACGTTTAATGATGTTTATTAACTTTTAGCATTGTCCATGATGTGCATAAATTTTCCAATTTCTATGCAAAAACATGTTTTATTTTCACATCTATTCCAACCACAAGTCTGACAGGTGTTACAGTTTAACTTGTATCTATGTTAACTGGTGTTGGCAGGAATACTGAGTTAATATTTTTCATTCTTTTTTCAATCGGAGACACATCTGATAATTACAATAAAACTCTGTTAATCTAAAGTTTCGTAGGTACTCCTGCAGGTTTCAACATGCAAGAAACAATGAAACAATCACGCTGTGTTTTGTCCAAAAAGTTGTTTGTCTTGTCAGTGTTTAAAAGGCATCATCACAGTGAGGTATCAACAGAAAATATATGCTGACATCTAAGTAGTCCAGTCAGCCACACTTCAAACTCCAACAGTTTAGCAACGTTCACTGCAACGCATGTAAAATAACAGTGGCAATGTGGTGACATCAAGCCCAGAGGTCAGCACAGCGTGTGAGACTGTGGGCCCAAAACACTTCTCCCTGTCCAGAGTCTTTAAAGCTTTACCTTGGCACGAGTTTTCAGTGACCTCAAACGCTGTTTCCGTACAGAGAAAGCTGAGCTTTCAAAATGATATGCTATCATGTGGACATAGCCTGAGCATCATTCCCTGTCCCAACTCAAATTCCCCTCCTCAAGGCAAATTCAGGGAAACCTTTCTGCTTCGTTGAAACTGTTTGAACAAATAACTCAGAAAGTTTAAAATTTTCCGGGGTGCATGTGTGAAAACAGCTTTTGTTACTCATGGATTCAATGTGTTCCTTTATGATTCTGTATCAGTGGTATGTCCTGTAACAGTGTCTCTTCACTAAGTTCAATAAGGAAAATGTAATCCTCCTGCAAGACAAATACCTTTGACATCTTATACTGAAAACTGTGTGGGTGAAAGCTTCATTTGGCACCATGGAGTAAAAAAACCTAATCAGGTTTGATCATAATTTTGGCACCATGATGTGGCAACACATTAAAAACCAGTTTGAACCTCCTATAATTGAAGTAATATATGCATTTAACAGTTGGTGTTTCATTTGAGTGTGAATAAATGCTTTCTTTAGTGCTTCTGGTGTGTGTGTGTCTCACCTTGTGCAATGCCCAGCGCTGCGTACACCCCCACCCTCATTTGAACATTCTCCTGAGTCTGATTTTTCGAGGCGTCATTGGTCCACTGGCTAAGCCAGACATTTGCCCCGATGGCCGCGGCACTCTGACAGCAGTACAGGAAACAGATGAAGACTGACAGCAGAGGTCCCACCGCCTTCGCATACTCCAGGTACACCTTGGCTTTTACCTGGTGAGGATTAAGATCAGAGAGGGTTAGCTTACAAAGCCTCAGTGAAAAAGAGAATTTTATGATTGTGACACATTTGTAAAATATATCAATATCACCATGTATTACGTGTCTTCTCCAGTCAAATCAAAGTTAGTTTGATATTTCTGTACTGTGTGAGATGAGAGGGCATACTCTTGTTGTGAAAACAATGACAAAGGCCCTTAAAGGTCTCATGTCCTACAAAATCTTTTGTTTTTTTGCTCTTTAATGCTGTTAGAAGGGACTTGGGAAGCAGAAGAGCATGACACCTTTAACTTCTCTCTCTGTGCACTTCGAAATGCACCATAACACTAAAAAGAGAAAGGCTCAAAAACTCCTCATCTTTTACTTTTTGGGGTTTATTATGTAACAGTTACAACTGAGCATTTCCAAAGGGGAGGGAAAAAGAGCTGAATCTGATCCTCTCCAGAGACTAGATTCTTAAAATTGTTTTATTCAAATTAAATCAAATCCCTGCTTATCAGACACCCAAGACATGATGAAAAAGGTCAAATCCACCAGGAGATGGGACTTTTAATTTAGGTCGATCATTTGGGTTGTTGCTCATACACAGGTGGCTGCTCTGTTCTTGGCACAGCTTATTTGAATATATAGGAACACAGCAATCAATCCCTGTTTCAGTGCAAACAACCAATTTAAAAACAAATACAAAGAAATCATCTGGGCCAAATACAGGGAAGAGGGGACATGAGGTTGTCAGTTGGGTGTATACAGGTGTTTGAGTATTGCCGTTGTTGCGTATTTCTTGGGTAAGGAGATGTGCGTGTGTGTCTACAAGTATGTATGCATATATATATATATATATATATATATATATATATATATATATAAAAGAACGGACGTAGTTAGGTGATTAGTCTTACTTATTACGTTTCATATGGCATTATATTACGTTTCATATGGTATTATATTATATTGGGTATTCTATTATAATGTAATAATATATGGTGTATGATGTATATTATTAAACATAACATAAGTTAATAAAAATGGTATCCACGGTATTATGATACGGAGTTGTATGCATTATTATATATAATATTCAATATATTTGCGATAGTGTGCTAATAGGGTACATAATTATAAACTATACATAACATTAGTATATTTGCAACAATGTAGTAAAAGTGTATATTTAGAGTCTTTAAAATACTGTAATATTGTACTACAAGGTTATATTGAGTACTAAGATATTTGCAATAATTTAATAAGCGTGTATGAAATATTTATAGTGACTGTATAATATGCAAAGTGCGGTAATATACTGCTGTAGAATATTGTGGTAATATGGTTAAGTTATATAATATAATATCTAATAGTTGTATATAATATTTGTTAGTTCATATATTTCAAGTGATAATAGATAAATTGATGAATGAAAATAAAGGGGTAGGATTGAATAAGTTTTTAACTTCTTCCTTCTCCTTTTTGAGCATTCTTAACTTTCTGGACTTTTGTGTCATTAGGCATCTTTGAGGATTTTTCTTTGTGTGTTTGCTTTTGTTTTGTTTTTATTTATTCCTTTGCTTTTATTGATTTTATTGATGATGTTATTGATCAATCAATCTATCAATCAATCAAACAACCCCACCAAGCTCGCTTGAAAGAGGTAATCCAAGAGGTAATCTCACTTCAAATCAATCCCTGGAGTGGTTTGTTTGCAGTGAGGACACAATCGACTCAGCAACTGCCACAAACAGGGTGACGAGTTAAACCATCACACAGTGGTAACAATAACTGCATTATGGCCACCAGACAACCAGGCTGATGACAAATTACTACTAATAATATGTTGAATCCCACAAAGTCACTCTCTGTGCACAGGCACAACATACCATGAAAGTAGCAACAAGTTTCACCACAGTGGGATCATTACAGGACTCGACAACATCAACTGATTCAAAAGTTTAAGTCTCTAAAATTTAGTCCAGCACATTCAAGCTGAAGGATTTATCTTTTTGAAAGCTGCTCTCAGCTGCTTATTATCACAGTTTTCCAGCAGACACTTCTACAGGTGTTACAGTGAGATAGGTCACATGCTATCTGGTGTTCTCCATGGTCGGCTGTAGACACTGGGGAGCATTAAAAGCCCCTCCTCTTCATGCGCTGACTTTGTTTACATTTATATCATGGGTCACGTCAAACATTGCTGAATATTTATCTGTATTAATCCTTTGTGAGTTGTTAACATTTACTCTAAAAAAACTTGTTCATTGTTGGCTTATCCTGCTAACTACCTTTCCAGAGTGCAGTCATAACAACGGTGGCTGTGGCATGATGACAGAAAGCCAGAATCCCCTTGTGTGGGTCTGGCCCTCTTCAAAATACTGCTGTGTCAACATGAAACGGTCCGTACATTTGACAGTTGAAGGGTTCAGGACCCGTCGGCCACGGATATTGGCTGTTCTGTCTCGTGTAGTGTGTCATAATAACCGACAACAACAGAGACGCCTCAGGACTCTGCAGCAGAAAGTCTGCCTCCTATGATCTGTTCCTCTACATCAGAGACATGGACCACAAAGAGAGCACAGGGAGGTCTTCATGTGTGACGATCACAGATGTAAATAAATTGAGGTTTGTGCATTGAGAGCTACAATACAGAGGAAAATTTTGCAAAGTTTGGAAAAGCATCCCTGCCCTTATGATGTGGTTTAGAGGAGCTGCCACAGACTGATTCAACATGATGACTGCTTACATTCATCAGCAAACTAACATCTCATTCAACATCATGTTTGTAGATACTAACTGTTCTCTAAATACAGTATGTTTGTTTGCAGTCTTTGGAGTCAGCCCTCCTCCCTCACCATCATTACATCAGCTGTTTTATGCAGTCGGTCTCAATCATGTAGCCCATCATGCTCGTCAAGCGAGTCACTGCACAATTTTATGGCTCTGTGGTCGCCTAGTCTGAGATACCGACCAATGAAAAAATCATGTAGTCTGACCTCAGCGTAAGTCACACTAGACCAGTGGTTTTCAGAGTGTGAGGTGGGCCTCCCCGCAGGGGGCGCCAGAGGACTTCAGAGGATGCAGGACTCAAGAAAGCATAACCAAAGCAAGGGTTCTTTAATGCTTTTTGTGTAGGTTGAATTGAATAGATATATTGCACAACATGGCGGGAAAAAGATTCTCAAGAGCACAAAGAAAGTAAGAAATGCAAAAGGTGCAAATAGTGCATAATAATCTCTAAGGGGAGTTTAAAAAAGCGAACTAATTTATGATTTAAGATTTCAATTTTTTAAGTCAACTAATGCTTTTATTTTCCTTTAAAAAAAACACACACACTTTGTAAAAAACAGCCTGCACTAGACCACATTTCTCCTGTGATTAGGGCTATATGGGGGTAAGGGGCTTTTGCACTGTCTGCAGCAGGGATGGGCTGCTTTGTTTTCTCACGGCAAGGGGGCAAAATTGTTTGAGGACAACATTTATTTCTCATTAGGTTGTAATCTTTTATTTTAATCAAAATGTAGTATACTGTTTAGTAAATAAGCAGCGCTGTGCTCATTTATTTGAAAAAAGATCACTACAACAAGCAGAGGAAGGCAGAGCGATTCACTGGCTGTGTGTCTTGCACCTCTCATTCCTGCAGACTAATAGCTACAGACCCAGCCACTTCAGTTTTCTCCTCCCTGCCAACTTCCAGCCACTGGAAACTCTGCTACCGCTCTTGGGTTGTGCCTTAAATCCGTCGACAAATTAACTCATTCATGCATTTGCAGGGTGTCTCCATGAGTCTGTGCTTCCCTAACAAGATGGCAAAGCTTCAGTCTTTTCCTTGGTTAGTAACCCAGCCACCAAATCAACTGGGAGCAAACTTGAAACCACAAATTCACCCAAATATGGCCTAGAGTTTTCTATCAATGACTGTCAGGGTGGACAGAACTGTAAGGGAGCAACCAAGACCCTATCAGGAAAAGTAGGGAAGTTTTAAGTGGCTGCATCTGTAAACTATTGTCTTGAAGCTAACAGAGAAGAGAGGACTCCACATGAAAAGCAGACAGTCCAACAAGAGCAAACTGTTGTACTCATTTAAACCTGTTGCAGCATCTGTTTGCTTTTAACTCAGGCCTGAAATGACATCTATATTGATGATTTTGATTTGCTTGCTTGATGATTTGAAATTGTTAATGCACTTTAGGGCAAAGGTAATGATTTAACTTTAAAGCTAATGGTTAACGCTGTAAATGCTTTTAGTTCATTGTCTGTATCTGCTAAAGATGCTGAGGAATAAATATCAAAATAAAAGCTAGAATTCTGTTCAGTTTTCAGAAAACATACAGATTTAAAATTGTATTTTTTCAGGCACCCATACATCAGTTTAAAAAGGTTACAGCAGATTGTGGACTGCACTGTGCATGTTGATGTTCATCTCACATGAAGACAGTCAACACCCCCTTTTCCCTTTAGAGACTCCTAAAAAGTGACTGTGGCTTAGGCCAGTGGGGCCTATATTCCTAATTTAAGCTGCTTCTCAGCAGATTTGAAGGATGCAGCATTTTGGAGCATGTTGCAGGCATCAAATTCAAAATAAGTGGTATTTGCAAAAAAACAAAAAAAAAACAGACAGTTTATCAGTTTGAACATTGGATATCTTGTCTTTGTAGTGAAATAAATTGAAAAGGATTGTACCCTGTTTTTATTTACGTTTACATAACATCCCAACTTCACTGGAATTGGTATTTTTAAATGCTTTGATGGGATATGTGATGGATTACTTGTTTATGTGGCAATACTGTCTATGTCTTTCTAAGACTGTAACAGTCCTAAAATCACTGGCATGAAGACTGCTAAAAGATTTTCCACGATTACTCACGTTCAAAAATCCTTTCCAGTTTTCATACACTGAGTACCCCTGATCCACCTGTATTCTCAGTCTGTGTGAGACACTCTGATGGAGCTTCTGCCCAGTTCAGCATTGCTCAATGCATTCATTCTAACATCATTGCTCTGCTAACCTGAGCCAATGGGATAAAGGGGTAGTTCCAGTTTTTTGAAGTGTGGTTATGTGAGGTACATGGCATAAGCCTAAACATGTGCCACAGAGTCACAGCTCAGTTCTCTCTCTGCTCAGAATTCTTAGAAGGGACGCTAATAAGGACACGTAGGCTGTGCCGTGTCCCACAATTCATTTAATTAAGTGGAGAGTTTGGCACCATGTTCAGCAATGTATAATGGCAAAGTGCAGTATCTGCATTTTTTCGATTTTTTTTTTTTGCACTAATCAAAAGTGCAATATCTGCTCTTCAATCTCTTAAAGTTTCGTAGGGTTCCTGCTTAATTTCTCTGAGATATTGCCACTTTGCAGTAACTGCAAAAATGCACTGTAAAACCAAGGCAAACTGCACTTACTGCAGTTTGCCTTGGTTTCACCATGAAGAAAACAGACACTGCAGCTTTGGTTTCACCAGGATGAATAGCAGATACTGCAGTTTGCCTTGGTTTTAGACCAACATATTGAAAATTAATATGCCAACTATTATTAAAATAAAAGCTAAGTGAAATGGCCTTACTTATTGCACATACTGCAGTACGTCATTGCATGGTCATGTAATTATACTGCAGTAAAACAAAGACAAAGTGCAGTATGGCCTATAAAACAGATACTGCACTTTGCCTTTGTAGGGCAATGTAGCATTAGCATCTGTCCCAAGGTTTCTGAACAGAGAGAGAAATGAGCTTTGACACTGTGGCACACATTCAGGCTCATGTACCTCACACAGCCCCACTTCAAAAACCTGAACTATCCCTTTAGATTGCCAACGAAACCATAGTAGGACGTCACACAGGTAGGTCTATTCAGAGGGGGCGAGGAGAAAGTTGTTTCATTCAGCTACTTGTGCCATAAGCATGAGGAGAGGGTGAAGTGCTGAAGTAGCAGACTTGTCTCATTCGTAGAAGCACTTTGCAACACGGGGAAGACCTGTTAAACATGCTAAAGGGTGTATAAAACTCAAAAAGGCATTATATGGTCTCTTAGAAGTATGTTAATAAATTTAGCTTTTCAAACCACACTGGCCTGATGTTTAAAACAGGCCTGAATTTTTGGTCAGTAGGTTTTTGATTATATTTCTAAATAAAACTGAACTAGCATAAGTTGTTTAAAGGGAAAGCAATATGGTCATCTGTGGGTCTTTGAAACTGAAATCAGATTCCAGATGGGAGAGGATCTGAAACAGGGATTTGATGGACTGACCCTGCCTGTTTCTGCTGTCTCTGCCTGGATGAGTTTCTCCCCATCCTGTGGTTTCTTCTTCTCCTGTTGATCACTTTGCTTCCTCTGGCTGCAGGGCTGCTTTCTCAGTGAGCGGCATCTTGGGTTCTCTCCATCTGCTGAAATGACGCTGATCTGCCTGTAACGGGAGAAGATATAAAAGTATAAATGAGTGGGATTTGTTTGGAGAGTGCCATTAACAAAATACAGAGTACTTCAGTGTATTTGTCTTGTGTGTTTATAGAATTACTTGTGCTTAATATGGTCTTTAGGCAGAGAGGTCCCTGATTATTATAATCTTCATACCTTATAAACTTTCTTTTTGCTTCATTGATCACCGGCTCATTATCAACCATGTCAGTGTGGTTGCTAAGGGCATCTTCAGGAAACAACTCCTCATCTTCCAGTAAATCCTCTGTAAAGACAAGTTCAGGAAAACTTTAGATATCTCAACCATGAAGTCCCAAATTTGGTAAATGAGGAGTAATAAAAGTGAAGGACGTAATACCAGTGGCCTCATCCTCCTCTACGATGTCCTCCAGGGCGTAGTTCCTGAGAAACTCTGCGAAGGCTCCGTTCTGCTTGAGCAGCTCCTGGTAGGAGCCCATCTCTGACACCCTGCCGTCCACCATCACCATGATGTTGTCCACCTGAGGCAGGAAGCTGATGCCGTGTGTCACAAGAATACGAGTCTGGAATCAAAGAAAACAAAGAGAAACGCTGCAGTAAACATTGTGCGCACACACTTTATTACAAGCTCGGTCTCTGTGACATATTTAGTAAAATACTTTATGAGCTTCAGAGCTAAGAAACAGGAAGTCCTGCGGCTCTTATCAGGATCTGGTGTAATGAAAAAACAGACGAGCAATAAACTGATGACAGATACAATCTCGTTTCTAGTTAAAAGAAAGCAGATAACTTCCTCTATTGACACACAACAGTCTTCATTGCCCCAAAAAGGCACTTCAAGTTCATAAAGAGATCGGATACTGACACAAAAGTGTGCTCACAGTGGAAAAAGACAAGTATGATCCTATCCATGTTCAACCAAAACATCTGAGTTACAGGCACACACTGGTTTACAAATGAACACTCAATGAAAGCTGTTGCTGATGGTAACTGGTGATGGTAGTGTGGCCTAAATTTTATTTTTCATTTTAGTTTAATTTTGATTAATATACAATACAGTGCTGTGAAAAAGTATTTGCCCCCTTCCTGGTTTCTTATTTGTTTTGCATATTTGTCACACTGAAATGTTTCAGATCATCACACAAATTTTAATATTAGACAAAGATAACCAGAGTAAATACAAATTGTATTTTTTAAATTATGATTTTTTTTTTATTAAGGGAAAAAAGTTCTTCAACCTACATGACCCTATGTGAAAAAGGGCTATGAAAAAGGGTTGAGGCTATGTAATCTTGGGAGTCACCCTGCAAATGCACGAATGAGCAATGTTTTCAGAGGAATTTAGGCACAGGGAAGTTGGCTGGTAGTTGGCTGATAACTAGCTGGAAGTTGGAAGGCAGTTGGCTTGAAGGGGAAAACTGAAGTGACTGGATCTGTATATTGTGTGCATCAAGTGCTTTGACTGTACAGGTGGAGAAATAGACATGTAGTACTTTGTTCTGACAAGTAGTGGACTTAAAAGCTATTGTAAGTTTTTCCTTCTATGTTCACACTTAAAGTAAAACATTTCACTCAGAAAAGATCAATGCGCCACGAGCTCAGCTAAGTTTAGCAGATTCATACTGTAAGTCCAATTCACTGTGCCTTTACGCAAAAGTGCCACAATGGCGCTCCATTACATTTACACCTTGAGACATACACATTAAATCCACGATGCCTTATCATCTGTGCCGATTCACGCTGCATTACACAGCATGTGTACCCACGTACACACAAAAGCAGAGACGCTCGCTCGCTCACTGTCTCCCGCTGAGTGAGCTGGCACCCTTCCCTCCAAAATCATGCCTCTGTTAGTACCTCTGGAAATGGAACAAAGAGAGCATCGACTCCTTCCCCCATCCCGTCTCTAGGAGGCGAAATGTCACAGGGAGTTAAATATTACACCTTGAAACAGCGGTATAAACTGGGCTATAAACTCTGTTGAGTGAGAAAAGTCAAAGAAATCCAAGAAAATTCCTCCAACATTTTGTCAATCTCCCTGTTTCTTTGCTCTTTGTCCACATCAACACAAAGTGAAGAAAAGTCGCATTCAAATAGGGCACAGTGTTACATAATCTACCACACAGCTCTTTGGTTGTCACTGCATTGCCTCCTTCAACAGATGTCTGTGTAGTGAAATCTTGGCCTCTATTTCCAGAAGTGAGATTTTTCTACATTAGCACAATTCTGAGGACTCCCTCTTGGGAAACAGGATTTCCCCTACACCAAGCTTTTTGTGAATCAACCGCAAAGAATTAAGGAAACTGTAAGCAACAAAAGGGCCCAACCCTGGCCAAGCAAAGTGTGCCTAAAATGTGGCCAGTAAGTGTTTAGTATTTCCTTACCTTTCCCTTCAGCACACCCTCTGGGCCAATGAGGTTGTCAAATATGTGTTTGGCCACGTGGGCATCCACAGCAGACAGGGGGTCATCCAGCAGGTAGACATCCGCATCGCTATACAGAGCTCGGGCCAGACTCACCCTCTGGCGCTGCCCACCAGAGAGGTTGATCCCCTGCAAGGTTTGGACACAACGCAAATTCACTTTAGTTATTTTAGGGTACCATCAGGGCTTTCCACAGGCTGACAGCCAAACAGCCGCCTACTTACTCAGTTACAGCTGCCTACTTTTTTCCTATTGTTAATCCAACTATTCAGTGATTCATTCAGCTATTCAGTTATGTTTTTGTTTAAGCCATATTTTTCCCATTAACGGTTCCTGTCTCCTTTGACACAGTCCCTGTTTAATGTATAAATATCTACATTTCCTTCCACCTTTTGATAATTATGCACCAACTACAGCAATGATTTTTGTATACAAGGTTTAAAGATGTTAAATTACTTAAAACAAGGCTTTCAAACATGGTTGAATAGAAAAAAAACAACTTATCGACAGGGTTGCAGGTGCGTTTCAACCATCCAGCCCATTAATGCACTATGATCTGGAAATAGACCGCCAGCTTTGAGTAAATCTGATTCAATGTCTGTAATTGGACAGATCTATCTTGCCAAGCTCCAATCTACAACTACTGTCAGCAGCCTATAGCAGGAAGGCCCAATCAGCATCCTTTGAAGCAGGAAGAGGTGGAGCTACGAGCATGACGACAGCAGGGGGCGAATGCTCGCACAGAGATAAGGATAGGAAAGGATATTTTCGCTCTACTTCCAGTTTGTTTAACAAATTGGCTAACATTCTGTACTTTGTAATGCGGCTGTAGAGCCTACTACATGATCTGACTGGCCCATAATAAATGTGGTTGATGGATCGATTGCCCAATCACCTGCCGGATATGCTTTTGGACCTATTAGCAGGCTACTCTGTCTCCCTGACTGACTGACTGACTACTCCTTACGTGATTTCTTAACACAAACTTTTCCGAAGACAACACTCTGGGAAATGTCTGGGCAGTTAGAGGAAAGATGATTCGATTTCTTCTGCTGATGTGTGACACATAAGAGTAACTAAACGGAAACCAAAAACAAGTCAGTTCTGAGGAACAGAAACAAAAAGTGGCCTTTTTTTTACCTTCTCGCCGATTTCAGTCATGTCTCCTCCAGGCAGCACTTCCAGGTCAGGGGTTAAGGCACAAGCGTTCAAAACGCAGCAGTACTTCTGCTCATTGTAGGGTCTCCCAAACAGGATGTTGTCCCGCAAGGTGGCATTCTGTATCCAGGCCTGCTGAGGTACATATGCCACTGATCCCTGTGGAAAGATGGAAACAAGCCACATTACACACTTCCTGTGATCTCTCAGTTGCTTTTAACCTTTGTCTTACTGATCTATTGTCTCAGATTCGTAAATGTGTCCTCTAACAGGCCATTACTGGACATTACTGTGCTGTTAAGCTCAATAATATAGTAAGACAAAGCAAATGCAGCAATATAAATAGCACTTATTGTCTTTGTAGCTTGGAGAACAGTGATTTATACCATACTGATGACATAACAAAATCTGCATGTTTTACATAAGGTCAGTTTGTGAGACCTCAAAAGAGTCGAATGATTGTGTCAATTCTAGACATTTTATATAATTCTCATAAAAATAAGATATTAAATCCTGTTTGGTACCATAAAAGTTACCAAAAAAGCATAAAACTGTCAACAGCTCCAGATCATCTCCTGAACACTGTCAAAATAAATAGATTTCATGGACCATGAGAACATACCCGAATAGAGACCTCTCCCTCCAGTCTCTCCATTTCACCCAGCAGTGCAGAGAGAAGGGAGGACTTCCCACAGCCAACATGTCCGACCACAGCCAGCAGGGAGCCCTGGGGTACCATCACGTTAATACTGCAAAAACACAAACAAAAACATGTTTTACTAAGAGCCTCAGGTTCACCATGACAAACATGTTACAAGTACAAACCAACAAACTTTTAATGGAGCTTTTAATGACGTACTTGTGCAGAACTGCAGGGTCTTCTCTGGCCCAGGTGAATTTCCCATTGACGACTGTCACGGAAAAATCTGTTGAAAGACAAAGATCACAGAATTCTTCTTTTTCTCCACACTTTTCAGTGTGATAGTGTAATATCAACCTACAGAGAAAAAAGTGAAAGGCATTCCTTAACGATCAGTCACACTATATCTCTCTGGGTACTGAGTCACTGGGTGAAAGGTCCGTTTTGTTTTTCAAAGAATGTTGACTGAAAATGACAGGACAGGTTCTTCTAGGTTTAGTATTGTTATTGTCTGCTGAACTCTTGTTCAAGTTGTTTAAAGGTTTCAAACGGGAAAACAAATTACTAAAGCTGGAAAAGCTGGAGGTAGTGTCAGTCAGTCTGTTCCACTTAGGAGTCACACTCACAAGTTTATTTATGACCCCTGCCAAGGAAGTCATGGCTCTGGCATTTGTCTGTTTGTATGTTAGCAAGATAACTCGAAAACCTAAGAACGGATTTTGATGACATTTAAGGGAATGTTGTACATGGCACAAGGGAGAGTTGATGTGATTTTTGTGGTGATCAAAATATGGATGCCAATCCAGGAAATGTTTTTTTCAAGGATTTGTGCAAAATATGGCAGTTTTCCACATTTTTTAGGCTACCTCACCAGACAGCAGGGTTGTCAAAAATATCGATACTCCTAAAAGTATCGATACTAAAAAGCTGCATCTGGATAATATACTAATTTGCCATGGTATCGATACTATGGTGCACGCGCCCGCACCGCCCGCACTCTGCAGGCAGCGCAGCAGGCAGACAGCGTCCAGCAGTCGGGAGAGCCCTCACTGCGACGCCGCCTGCTGTCCTGCATATCCAGTGTTTCCCCTATAATTTATTTGGGACAGCGCCCCGCCGTGCCAACAGGATCCCCACCCATAAATTCAAGTGCAGATTTAAAGAAAAAATCCATTATTTGATTTTTATTTTAATCAAAAGGGCATTTAACAGGCATTCTTTTATCAAATAAAAAAGCTAACTCTGATTTGCACAATTTTAGAATCTAATGCGTCGCTATTGTTTCATTACTTTCGTTAAAATGCATTTCTCCTCTCCTCCGACTCTTCTCCGACCTGTTGTCTGACTATTTACGCTGCTCGCTGCGCAAGCCATCCTTTCTGTCCCGCACAAAGTCTGATCATCCAAGTAAAAACATTCAACAAAACAAACGCTGCCTCCAGTTAAACAGCGCATAACATGAGTGAAACATTCACTGATTTAAGCAACGCTTTAACACAAAGCAGAGCAAAGGAAAGAAAAGCCGAGGAAGAAGAGAGATTTTCATCCAATGTACATGTGATGTTCATGTGAACATTTGATCTAAATCCCCGCTTTGAGTGCACGCGTTCCTCCGTGTGCTGGTGAGCATAGAGACGCAGATAGACGCTCATCGCAGGGACAGTGAGGGATCATCAGTCACTCTGTGTGATTTTATAATCCAAATGGTGTCTTGATAGCTCATGTGCCCGGTTCAAGTGAACACAAAGACTTAAAAAATGACGAGTCAGCCTTTTGATGAATCAAACTCAACATTCTTCATCAGTCCAGCTCTTGTTTCACTCACTCACTGTTTTCTAAGTGATAAATTCATCCTGAGGTATCCTGCATCACTTATTCTCCATGATATAAGAACAATCTCGAAGGATCAAGCTTCAAATACAGTCTACTAGTGCAGCAGTTCTCAACCTGTGGGTGGAGGCCCATAAGTGGGTCTCAGAGCTGTTTTCAGTGGACGGTGCATATATCAGGTAAAACTGTGGCAAACATGTCTTCAGTGTGTGGAGGCCCTAAGAGGACAAACATCCATCAGAGTATGTCAGATAGATAGATAAAAAGATAGATAGATAGATAGATAGATGATAGACAGATAGACAGATAGATAGATAGATAGATAGATAGATAGATAGATAGATAGATAGATAGATAGTAGTAGTAGTAGTAGTTTATTTTGAACATGCAAGAAATAAATGTCATATATTATGTACATTTACACAAATGTAGCAAAATACCAATACAAAAGTAATTCCTTTGGTTTAGGAGTGACAAGCACAGTGTTAGTGAATTTGTTACTACTTTTCAGGACTCAAGTCTTTAAAGAATGGTGCAGAAATTAGACCAAAAACGTGGAAGTGAGCATTTGAACCCAATTGGGTTACAAGGTAAAAAGTCTATGGTATTTTACAACAGCCTGGATAAATACCCAGAAAGAATGATGGCTAAATGATGAGATTTGGATGTTTCATTATGCGAAATAAAACGCATCTGATTTTGCTCTGCTCATGAACTCTAAGCATTACTATTGTTTTTTTAAAAGGATGGTTGCTTGAAATTTGCTTTTGGCCTATACTGAGGTTATATGAGATGGTAAACATATGCACCATTTTTGTAGTGTTTGGATATGAGGCAGTGCTGTTTGACAGAGTCTGTGTGTGAGGAAGTTTCCGGACGGCAGCAGGCTGCAGGACAACATCACCAGTTGCTGATTGTTGATAAATGCAAATATGTTGAACAAGTGCGGAAAGGTTGACTGGTTGTGATGGTTTGCCCAGATAATGGCGTGACAGACCTAGACTTGTGTGGATCATGAATCGACTGTTACACTGCAATAGAGGTAAACAGGGGCACAGTGTGTTTTTGTGTGTTTATGTTGGTGCGTCCCCGTCAGTGTGACTCTCTGATTCTCTAGTAGGCAGACAAAAGAAAAGGCAGGACAAGTAAATCTACAGGTTTTTAAACTCAGAATTTCTTTTGTTGGCTGTCTTGGCCAAAGTTGTCTAAAATATGGCCCAGGGGCCAGCTGTGGCCCATGGTCTACGTTTAGTTGGCCCAGAATTTGGCCCACACTAGAAATTTGGTCTTCTGCTTGACCAACACAAGGACAAACTGATCACAGTATTCAGGATCAGCATCATTGGCTTTGGATCATCTACATCTCAAGGTCTGATCTACAAAACTGCACCGGTCACCTTCAAGCACCTATCAAGCTGCTGTTTAATTTGTCAGCTTTGTCCGTGTAGCCCTTATTTTGAGTCTGAAAGTCTCCTCATGCTTATCAGGGGGTCATTGTCATCTCAACGAGGGGCCCGTCCAGTGAAGGCCAGGGCCAACAAGGGCCCCTGAGACTCCAAAATCCTTTTGACATCGACTTACTCTTTGTCTTGTCAAGCCATTGATGGAAGCTGTATGCTGAATTTTTTTCATCATTTCCAGTTCTTAAGGATATCTTAACCTGCGCAGGCTCAATCTTACAAACTCTAAAACACACTCAAGGTAGGTGTGTTAAAGTGGCCCAGTCATCCTTACATTGTTCTACATGCGGTCCTCAGTGAAAAAGTTTGGACACTCCTGGTCTAGGCACAGAGATTTACCCACCATGTTGGGTAAAACCTCCTAAAATTGACATGCCAAATGGAAAATCTACTTGCTGTTGGTACTTAATTGATGTTTATTTCAGACCCTGGCTGTAATACGGTCAAATAGAGTTAGGAAAACCTAGATCAGCAAGAAGAACACTACATCTGGATAAATTGTGTTGAGTGTCAAACACTGGGGCCAGTCGCTGTGTCATGCTTGAGCCCATATTCCTCCCCCAGTCTCCCTCTGGCCTGCACTCACATCATTCCTGCCTGAATCACACTTGAGCTCAATTACATCATATATCTATGCACACACACATCGGGCACAACAGACAGCAATAAAAAGATTAAAATTCTACATTTTTTCTTATTTTGAGTCATTTTGATAAAACACAGCCTTCCAACATTCCACCACCTTTACATCTGTATGTAGAAAAAGACAGAAAAGGTGTCCTTTGAACTCCTCCCATTCATTCATTCATTTAAATGGACTGATTTCTTTTACTAAACATGAACTTTGAAATCTGTCATATATGTCGTTTTCTGCAGCTGATGCTGTAGGTGTTTTCTTCTCACCCTCCCTTTTTTTTTTTTTTTTCAGTTCACTGCATTTTTATGCATCAGCAATAATCTGCATTCCCTCAAGGATCAGTTGATGTGATGACTGAATATTGACTGACACATTTCTCAAAACAAGAGCGGCAATTCTTGTGTTAATGATTAAATATAATTCCAAAGGATATTTACAGTCAATCAGATCCAGTATAAGAGAAGAAAAAGGAGGTGGGGTGGAGAAAACAATGTGCGCAATATAAGACAAAGGAATGTCATCTATGAACAAACACTTAAAAAAGTTGGAGAAAAACAAAAGATTCTATGTCAGTGCAAATAGATGTTTTTGTTAAAAAATAGTGTTTTTAAATATCACAGACAGAGTCGATTCACACAGGATTAAAAACACAAACGAACCTGGCATATGTTCTGGAAAACAGCCCGTAGAAAGTGTTTGGAGAGGGCAAACTTTTCAGAAGCATATCCAGCAGGTGATTGGACGATTGTTTCGTCAATCAACATTTATTGTGGGCCAATCAGATAATGTCATAAGTGGGTGCTACTGCACTAGAGAAAGTGAGCCACTTGGTAAAAGAAAACTTGTCAAAACATGTCAGGAGTGGAGCAAAAATATCCTTGCTATAGAGAAGTTTGTCATGCTGATATTTGTTTTTCATTTAATAAAGAAATATGTTCCAGATCTAATTAAACTGCTACTGAAGCTGTTAGCATTTATGCTAATCTCTGCACGAGCAGACACTTCCTCCTCTCATCTAGCTTGTAGCTTGTTCCTCTTCCTGCTCTAAAGGACTCTGATTAGACCGTAACCCTTTGGGCCGCTCACAGTCATTGTAGATTGGAGCTTGGCAAGATGGATCTGCCTAATTACAGACATGGATCAGGCAGATCCGGCTGTGCAAGATTAAACACAAACGTCCTCGACAACAGATGATCAGAAGTCCACAGGTGAGGAACTGTTACTTTGTCTTGGCTATATGTGCACTCCTGTATGTTAAAGCATGCTGTGCTGAAGCCCACCTCCTCCAAGCATGCCAGGGCCAGGGAAGTGAACCTCGCCTAAGCACTTATGTTACCAACAAGGTGGACTTTAAGGGGGAAATGTGCTTCAGTGTAGCACAGGATGGCTGGTGTGAGTGCGCCTCTAAGAGCCACAGGTTATCACGAAAGAGCCTCATGCAGCTCAGGAGCCTTGGATCAAATCTTTCTCAGTCAAAGGAGGAGTTGTTCTCGAATGTACCTGTAGCTGTGTTCTTCCGGTCGACTGCGTTTGGGTCCAACTCATCATGACTCAGGAAACTTTGGATTCGCTTCAGTGAGACGCTGGCCTGTGATGCAGAAAAAACACATGGGCAATCATGGAAATCTGTAAACACACATATGCTGAGAGTAAAGAGACAGAAAAGCACAATTATACAAAAGGAAGAAGATGTTCCTACCTGTACCAAACTGCTGATTACTTGGGGAAGCATGTTGAGAGGAAACCTGAGGATATTAAAAAGAGAGAGCGACACAAAGGCCTTCTCTGCATCCAGGATGTTCTTCTCATCAACAGTCACGTACACTGCAAACGTTGTCAAGGCAACCTGGAAGCACACCAGCAAACAGGCCTCTTAGACATCATGGTCCATCGATTTACCGTAGGGATCTACAGCGGACTCTTCAGTGTAATCTAAACAAACTTAAACACCAGTGACTCAGCAGTTATAGTTTGTAATCACTACACACAGGCAGGCGTGACCTTTGTACCCTATTGAGAAACAGTATAAAGTGTCAACAGCTGCCTAAATTAAAAAATAATGCATTTGCTCTCTCAGACTACTCCGTAATGCTTGGCTGGTTGTCATGGAGCTTGCACAGACAACCACTGCTCTAAATAAGACAAAACCAAACAGACCTCCTGGAGAAGGTCAAGCTTTATGATCGGGGTCAGGAAGCAGACAGTCAGCTGATGAGAAGTGTGTAGCTCTGGCATTTGCGCTGGAGCTTGTCCAGTCTTGCTCTGCTGTAAATAAGCCCTGGCTGATCTCCTCTGTTGTTGTAAATCACTAAGTTTTCTGATTCATCAATAGTCAGATTTAAGCAGCAAAAGGGATAAAAATACACATGATAACCTGGTCCAACATAGTCCATAAGTTTAATGTCTAAAAAGACAATCTAACAAACAAACAAAGCATTTCTTATACTAGAATTTAGGGCTGAATGATTTCAGGATAAGATCTAATTAAGATTTTTCTGGCAGATATTGCAATTTCAATTCGATTCACAATATTCTGAAATTAAGCTTCAGTGCAATATTCACTATGTTTACAGTATAGACAACTGTAAGAAAATCAATGATCAAAAGCACGTAACACATTATTCATCATCTAACATTAATGATAAATGATCTGTTTTCATTATTTAAGGGATAGTCCAACTTCTTCTCCTAAACAAAGGCTTTGTACTGTTGACCTGTTTACCAGCACTTCCGTAAATGCACATTGCCTGCAAATTTGTTAAATGGTATTTGTAAAATAGTTGACACAACAGATCCTGGGTCAGTCAGGAGCACTGCAAAACACTGCAGCTTTGGCGATCACAATTGCATTGTCTGACATTGCGATTTTGATCCAAAAACGATAAATCATTCAGCCCTACTAGAATTACATCCATATTTGAAAAATCAGAGGAAGCGTCTTTGTGTTTGTTTACCTGGACTATAACTGAAACAGTGAGGAATACTGTAAAAAAAGATGCTTTATATCTTCCTGCAAAATCTAGCGCAATTTTTCAGAGGCACACAGATAAACTGGTGAGAAGACGCATGGTTTCTATTCAATTTTAAAGGTAGTTAAGCAACCTTTACAGCTAAATGTGCACATAGGCCACATACTGCAAAATACAAACGTGACAGGGCCACTCTGCTATACCTTGCATTCAGTGTATAAAATTTCAGTATTTTGGAGTGACCAATCAGATTTTAGGAGGCTCTGGGTGACCCGGACTGTGTTCTAACACAGCATCATCCCATTCAGACACAAAACAAGAGCAAACTGCATATAGCTGCCTAATCTGAATGGTTTTTGCGGCATAAATATGTTTCTTAGTACTTTTGAGACAGTGCAGGAAGAGCAAATGAGCAACACTGATGCTATTTGCTTACACAATTAGTTCATCTTCATTTATCAGTCAAGCAAAATCTTCATGTTGAATTTGGATCAAATCTAATTCACTTTTCTTAAATTGCTGAGAGATGAATAATTATGGCCTGCGAGCTGTATTTCAATCTAGCCTGTGGTCATTTGCTGTACCTGCACTGTCTCAAATGTACACAGAAACATCTTTAAGCACCAACATCCATTCCTATTTAAGCAGCTCTGTGCAGTTTGCTCTTGTTTTGTGTCTGAATGTGTTAGTGTAATCCCCTCTGTCTTGCAGGGCATTTTCTCTCAATCAAATCCCGACAAGGGGCAGAGAGGGTCACCCAGAACTTCCACAAATCTGACTGGCCACCCCAAAATATTAAAATTTCATACACTGAAGGCGAGGTTCAGCAAAGTCGCCGTGCCACATTTGTATATTTACCTCCGCCAAGGAAGTTATGTTTTTGCTGGCGTATGTTTATTTGTCTGTCTGTTTGTTTGCAAGATTACGCACAAACTACTGGACAGATTTTGTTGAAATTTTCAGAAGATGTTGGTAATGGTCCAACTCAAAAATGATTCGATTTTGGTGATGATCCAGATAACCACCATAAGCAAACAATCGTTTTTTGCTCAATAACTGCCTAACTAATAATGACATAAACATGATTCTGAGCGCTAGGTGTGAGTCATGGAATCATATGATGATGGTAACTTTATCATGCAAAAATTGCTTATAGATGTAACAGCAATATGTGAGCTACCGTGGCTGAAGGTTGCGCTCTCCCAGTGCTTTCTAGTTCTTTTACTTCTACAACTACAGGTCTCAGCAGAGCAATGAAGTGACCTTTTGAAATATGAAAAAAATGGGACTGCTCATATTTTTTTATCCTTTGTGACCTCAGTGCTCATAGCCATGAAGGTCCATGTCCTTAATGTGCATATGAAATGGACTTTTGTCTATGCAAATAAAGACAAACATGCACCTTAACAGAGGGCATTCATTAAAATAAGAACATCACTGAGATAGATTCAGCAGCTTCATCAATCTGAAGCAGTTTTTTGAGGGAACTTTTTAAAGGAAATTGAGCAAAACCTGGAAAAGACACCAGTGAATGAGGACCAGTGTTCTTGAAACATGTTGCTGCTGCAGATGTCAGATGAATGTTGGACTGCCTTGGGATTGATCACCCATTGTGTAGTTGAAACTGAAAGACTGCTCTGCAACCATTCATTCAGCCTGATGGATTTTCTGTAGCTCACATTTACAGCCTCACAGTCAAATCCTAATTCTGAAACCTCCTCAGTTTCCACACGCTGCCAGAAGCATACCAGGAAAGGGGCACTGGTCCAGGCCATGGTGGACAGCGCTCCCAGGTAGGCCGTCTTGCGCAGAACATTGAGTTCCTTCTGCCGAATAGCCAGGACCTTGTCTTTGAAGGAGTTCTCCCAGGCGTACAGCTTCAGGACTTTAATGCCATTGAGAATCTCATTCATGAGTTTGATGCGAGCGTCCTTGTACTGCATCTGCTCCACCTGGGACGGAAGGAGGGAAAAATAAAGATCAGGGGGGAAAAGGAAAATCACTCTGTCTCATGTCTGGCAAAATCCGTTTTCTTTGCTTGTAATGTTGGTAGAGGGGGCTTAGAGAAAAACATGACACCTTTTACTAAACTGCTAGTTCCTGAAGAAATGTAATATAACTCTTTAAAGAAAATGCCCCCTTAAAATGCACTGTTTTTTACGTCCTGGGGTTTATGATGTCATAGCTTTACAGCCTCCACCTACATGTATGTTTTCTGCTTCTCACAACCATGACTGCTTTAAAAGTCCTCTCCGCGTCCTGTAACTCCCCCTTCCCTCTCCCTTCAGACATTATTTGGGCAGCCAATCAGGACAGAGCTCATTATCATAGCTGCCCGTATTTTCTCTCCCCTCAGATCCAAACATTTCCAGAGAGGAGGGAAAAAGAGCTGCATCTAGACCTCTACAGCTCCGATCATCAGCTAGTGGCTTTAGAGCCACATCAGGCCCCCTGAACATTATCCAGTTGTCAAAATATGAGGTATAAAAATATCTTGTGGATTTGAAGGTGTCTTTGTGTTGTTAAATGAAATGCAACCCCTCAAAACAGTTGAGACAGGAACACTTTGTGTTTGATCTGACACTGAACAGCTATCGTTAGCCAGTTTTTAAGCAGGGGAGCGAGTAAAATGAGAGTTAAAAGCAGTGATGAGAAAAAAATATGATGGCCCAGTAAGGCAGAAGGCAAGATTATCTTTATTTCTCCATATAGCTACAAAAGCCAGATGTTCTGGCACAACTTCACCAACTTTCAAGGTGCTTGGATGGAAATAAACTTGAAGAAATCAAAAAAAGTGACTAAAAGTGGACTAGTAATTGGCTGAAAGTGATAATTGAACCAGCTAATCTTTAGATAGAGCTACATATTTATATTGTCATGTTGTTTTTAAAGTCCAGTTTTCTAAAGTAATAAAGTTTTTTTATGTTTTTTTTTAATACTTAGATTTTATTGGTCTTTTTTTTTTAATTAACAGACAGATAACTGAACATAAAAAGAAACAACAGAATAACAGAGCACAGTGCATGAACATCGTTACCAGTCCACAACAAACTTCATATATCAAGATTCTTAAAAAAAAAAAAAAATCGCTATTGAGAGCACATAAGGAGGTCCAAAAAACCACCAAACACAAGGCTGTGACCTTCTCACTCGATCAAAAACATAAAGAATACATGGAGAGAAGAAAAAAAAAAGCACCAAGCTGTTCAATAAAGATGATTAGAACAGCCCCCGTAAGTATCTTTCTATTCTCAGAGAAACAAATTCCATTTTCCCCACCTTGCCAAGTAAAGATCCTTTTTAAGTCTGAGAAGGATCGTAAGCCTTTCCATCTCATGAACTTCCTTATGTATTTTGTATGTTTATCTGAAATGCAATTAAAGGGAACACTTTAAGGCTCGTATGTTTGTTAGATAAATTCACAGTAATTTACACCATGTCACTTTCAATGACACTGGCTGTTGTTTTAAACACTAATAAAACTATCAGCAATGTGCAGCAGCTGGATCCTCTTGTTTTAATGTCTGTAATCAGCTACGAGTGAGACAACAGCAGGAAGTGACTGCTCGTACGGAGATTAGCATAGATGCTAACAGCTTCAGGAGCAGTATTATCAGATCTGGACCACATTTCTTTATTAAGTGAAACTAGCTCCACTTCCAAAACGTTTTGGTGTGAGTTTGTGCTACAAAGTGGCTCAGATTTTGCACTTAACACCGCAGCAGTAATCAATGTGATTGATGGAACGATCATCCAATCACCAGCTGGATTTGCTTTTGAAAGGTTCTGCCCTCCCCAAACACTTTCTATGGACTGTTGACCAGATGGACTAGTGAAATATGCTGTTTTGTAAACACTGAACGGTTAATCTGGTGTGTCAGGTTATAAAACCATGTAATATCCAATGATTTAATTTTTGAGACCTTGATGTAAATATTGTGCACAAAAATGGAACAAACAGCATTTTGTGTTAAGTGATTTAGACAGACATTGATCATAATTTACTTTCAATTAAAATTAAATAAAGTACTGGAGTCATTGGACATTTGGACGCTCATACCTGGTAGGCTCTGGTCTTCATGGCAATGACGGCATTAAATGGGATCAACATGATCATGACAGCAACACCAGCCAGCACAGATGGACCCAGATTCTGTCAAATACAGATCAGGCCAGAAAACCAAAGAGAGCTGTGTTTATTAATCTGTTTCTGTACAGACTTACAAAACATGGAGTAATTACCTTAACTACTGTCATTTATCTATTAAGAATTTGTGCACGTACCTGCCAGAGGAAATAAAGTGCCAGTACAATCTGAAGAGGAGCAGACCACAACATGTTGAGGAAGGTGGTGAGGTCCATGAATCTTTGTGCATCCACAGACATCAGGTTGACGATCTCTCCCACCGTAGATGAACGCTTTGCAGCATTTGTTATAATTAGTGCCTGCAAGACAAAAAATCTACAAAGTTAGGAGCAGGTTTGGAAAATATATACCAACTAATCAGGAACATCAATACATTTTCAAACAAGATGTAGGACGAGACAATATTAGCTACTCAACATAATACATTTCTTCTGACATCATGCAAGTGTTGGTGGGTGCTTTGTTGGTGAAGTTATTAGAGATTAAGAAAAAGGGCAGCCAGGGTTATTCCTTAGACTGTTAACAAGAATAAATAATTGATGTGCATATTGGCTTCAAAATAATACATCTGAAATGTTTATAGTGTGAGTGGGAAACTGTGATTTTGTTACTTTTATTCTATTTGCAGAGCATTTACTATTAATAAAGATGAAATCAGTTGAGAGTGCGGCACCAAACATGGAAGTCTTTAACACCCATTTACACAAATAAACTGGTGATATTTGGAAAGGAGGGGGGAAAATAATGAAATGCAAGGTTTCCTGTCCTATTGGTTAAAAAGCAGATCATCAGACCAAACGGTATCATCAAAACTGACAATCTAAAGCAGGGGTGGGCAACTTAAACCACCCGGAGGGTAGTGATGGGCGACATCAGACTTTTTCAAATCGGTATGATACAAAAATAGCACATATTCCACCATTAAAGACTGATCTTACACCTTTTGTTTGGATGGTTCGAAATTCAATCCATAAATATGAATACAAATGAACAATTCTTCCAATTTAGTCCTACATTGCATATTGCATTAACAAATCCTTTAAACTTAATATAATTAATTCTACATTATTTAAAATGTGACTTTAAGATAATTTTTTGAGTAAAAATCAATGAAATTGTCTTCTTTTCATCCTTCCTACATTAGTTTACCATGAACTGTATTAAGTTTCAGTGTGTTTGCTTGCGGGTGCAGCTGGGTGCTGTTGCATACTTCTGATCGGTCTCCACAGTCACAAGTGGCGCTGCCTTGGAACGAAAAAAGACAAAAGACTGCAAACAGTCCACAGAACTTCACTGATAAACATTTTGTCAGAGTTCCTATTGGTATCGATATTTTATGAGAGCAATCAATACCAAATGAGAACTTTTGAAAGGCTCCATGTTTCAGTACTCGATACCGAAACTCCCATCCCTACTAAAAGGCCACATTGACAAGATACTCATTACTTAAGACATTGTACACGCTTATAGAGCTTAAAAAAAGGAACTCGTATAGTTGTTCTAAAAATCATATAACCGAAATTCATTTTTAAGTAAAACGCAAACAGTAAGTCGTTATTAAACACATAAATTCCAGCCGGTTGAAACCACTCTATTTTACTTACGATCCTGTTTTCAAATACCCTAAGGGGTGCATTTACAAGATACTTAAAGGGACAAAACATCAAGTACACACCTAATATCTTGCAAAGAATTAAATATATTTAAAAAACCAAAGATTCTTATGGAAATGTTTTGATTTTAAATGTAATGGCAGTTTTGTCTTTATTTTCTTAATATTTACAATTTAGTGTATTTGTAATTAACTTGTAGGCCGCATTAGCCCTTTGCAACAAAGCTTTATTATCTTAACACCTCGAGACATTCACAATACTTCTGTGAGGCTGTAATATCTGTGCCAATATTACAGAGGGTAAAGGTCAATATTAGGTGATAAAATACACCCCCCTCCTGTCCCACTTAATTATCTGCATGGGAAACTGATTTCAGTCAAGATCTGGAGGTAGCCCCAAACAGAATGAGAGAATATGCAGAACTGCATGAAGCAGGACAACTTTGGGCCAAATCATTTACCAGCTGATCTCTGTCTTTAACATCTTTAAAGTTAAAGACTTTTTCACGTTAAGGAGCACTTCATGATTCAAGTGAAGCTTTGGTGCCTTTTTAGAGTTATTACACGTGCACTGAAAATACATGGTCTAAAAAAAAAAAAAGAAAACTGTCTTGCACACCTTCCTGTAGATTGCTCCAATTACAGCTGTGCGTACATTCATGCCGGTCACAAAGCAGTACTGAAAGTGATGATGGAGGATGAGCGTCTGCAGGATGGCTGTGAAGAACATGAGGAAGGCCAGAGCGTAGCCCCACCAGTTAGGAACGTCCTTCTGTTTTGTGAAAGAGATCAGCATCCTACAAGAGAGAGAAAAGGGAGAAGAATATGTTAATTACTTACAGACTTGATTATTTTAACGCTCTTCAAAAAGAGAACATTTCACAGCTTCATCTGCTGCAAAACTTCAGCTGCACGGATGCTGATGAGGACCAGAAGGACCTCACATCCATTTTAAAGTCAGTGCACTGGCCACAAGGATCTTTTAGGATAGATTATTATATTATTTTATTAGTTTACAAATATTTTAACTGTCTTGGTCCTGCTTATTTGTTTGATTTGCTTTTATCATATGAGCCTGTGAGAGCCCTCAGGTCTTGAGGTCGTGGTCTTTTTTGTGGTCCAAAAGTCCAAAGAAAGACCCACAATGAGGCAGCTTTGGTTCTTACAGCCCACATCTGTGGAACAGTCCACCTGCAGACCCTTCTCCATTGGCTCTCCATCTATTCTACAATTAATTTTTCTAAAATTATTGTTTTTACATCTTTAATGGATCGGCACCTCGATACATCTCTTTTAAAAGTCTACACCCCGTCAAGATCTTTCAGATCTGCAGGGCAGCTTCTTCTTGTTGATCCTAAGATCAGACTTAAAACCAGAGATGACTGAGCCTTCTCTGTCGTGGTCCCTAAATCATGGAAAGGGTCCCCCTCAAGTCAGACTGTGCCCCAAAGTTTAAATCTCGTCTTAAAACTTATTTTTATTTGTTGGCTTTTAATTTAGCATGAGAGTCGTGTGGTCTCTGTTTTCATGTGTTCTCTGTCCTAATTTTCTTCTTCTGTCTCATTCTTTTAACCATTATTATAATTATTATTATAATATCCTTTTGAATTTTAGATTGTTTTGATGTTTTCATGTGTTTTATAAGCCTGTCGTAGTCTTTCATAATCTGTGCTTAATTTTTTATGTATTTTATTTCTGATTGTAGTCACTGTGCGTAAGACCTGAGAAACAAACTGAGTTTTTAGAGGAAAAATTCAAGACCTACTTTTTTAATCTTGCTTTGAATAACTTTTTATTTAGGTAATTCTAATTATATATCCATTTTTATTGTGTTTCATAGAATTATATATTTTAGCTGTGTTTGTTTCATTAGTCTTAACAACAGTTTATCATTTATGTCAATTCATTTATTTTGTGAAAAAATTACAATTTTAAGTGTCGGATTTCTGAGTGTTTTATTATCCCACTCTTGTTTTTACTTGTTTACTGATTTATATATTAAGTTTATAGTTTATATTGTTGTTTATTATTTTAATTTCATTTCTTAGTATGTATTTATTAATACTAATACTATTTTTATTTTGCTATAACTCTTTTTTATCTCTATTTTTAGGGGTTTAACATAATTTCCAGTGTTTCCTCATTATGAACTCATGCTGGTGTTTCCTCAGTTCCTCACTCCTACAGTTCTGTTTAATTCAGGCCTTTAATAAAGTTATTTCACTTTGTTTTTGTTCAGTACGGGTTTGTTTGATTTATGTTTGTCTTACACGTTCTTTTGTTGTCTCTGTCTATGTACAGCCCTTTGTGCTACAGTCTTTGTATTAAAAGTGCTCCACAAATACATTTTGATTGATTGATTGATAATATTTATATTCTGCAGCAGTTTAAATGCCTCAAACTTAATGTAGTCAAATAAACTGTTAGAAGAAATATGGACATTTTTAATATAGATTTCTGGGTGTTTCTGAAAGATAGGTGCTATCGCTCTTCTCACTATGGCTGACTGACTGTACTAAAGTAACAATGTGCTGCTCAGTCACTCGCAGTAAAGAGCCAGGCTGGGTTATTGGTGGGTGGGTGTGGAGGGTGGGGTTGTCTTCTGGGACTTTCCATGTACTGTACGGTGAAGTGTATTTATGTGAGGACTTGTGTGTGTGTGTGTGTCAGTGCATATAGCTGTGCAGTTGGTCATAGTTTTATTGCTGATTGATGTGGCACAGCCAGTGGGCGTTTGCCGTTTTCACGCACTCCGCTGTGTCTCTTAGAGAGGCCTGCGTCCTGAGTTATTCTGGATCTCAGGGGTTCATTCAGGGAGCAGACATGACAAATGACAGACACAGACGCTGGTATTTATAGGTAGTGCTGGTTTGCAGCACCTCATGTCCTTGTGATGAAATTTATCAGTATTGTTGTACACAAGGTTCTCCTTCTATTATTCCATACCTCTTATTTTCTCTTATATAATGAGCACATACATACAGTATATATGCAGTGAATCCAGCTCAGTTCATTTTTAAAAAAGCAAATATAAAATTCTAATCAAGTTTATGAAACTGATGTGGACAAAGTCTAAAACTAGTCCCTTGAAATGCCACATAGTGGTCAAAATCTGATTTTGCTGGTCCCTTGGATGTCACAAACTGTGTTATTATAATATTGTACTGTAATAACTCTGTGGCTCCTGAAGCAAATTGTCAAAGGCACCCGGCGCACAGTGACCACCCGGCGCACAGTGACTTTGGGTTTGTCAGTCTATACTTGGCCATTTTGTCGGCACATAATCTCTGTGAAAAGCCAGGCATAGAGTGTAAAGAGGATTGATTAAGTGCCGTGACAATGCAAAGTGTGTTTTGGGCATAACATGATGGATGCTTGCACATCAGCAGTTTAATGAAATGACATCACATGGCCAATGTTGCTCCGGAGCCGTACTGATTAGCTTGATCGTGATCGATTTTTCATTCATTCATTCTCTCCGCCGCTTTTCACTTTCTGGGTTTGGGGGGTGAAGAGGGGTGCTGGGGCCTATCCCTGCTGTCACTGGGTGAGAGGGCGGGTATAACCTAATAACCTGAAGTAGTCACCAGCCGATCGCAGAGCCACATAGAGAGACAGACAACCATTCACTCTCATACTCATACCTAAGAGAAAGCTGGAGTCATCATTCAACCTAATGAGCATATTTTTGGTCTGTGGGAGGAAGCCGGAGTGCCCAGAGAGAGCCAACGCATTCACAAGAAGATCATGCAAACTTCACACGGAAAGGCCCTGCCCTGATTGAACCAGTGACCACCTTGCTGTGAGGTATGTGCACTACTGGCTGCAGCACCGTAATGCCCTGTGATCAATTTCAAGGTTTGGCAAATGCGAAACAATCTTCACCCCACTCCCATCACAGATTAGAAGAACAACAGTTCCTCATTATGTGAGTGCTGGTGCATATTGCTGCCTCTCCTCTCAAAACTGAGGTGTTGCTTCTCAGCTCAACTTCGGTGCATTTCGACTTCGAGAAAGAGTTTCCTCACCCCTGTGCGCTGACTTGCAGAAACAAATGCAGAGAGAAAAGTGCAACAGTGACTGAAAGCCAATTGTGCTCAAAACCACAAGTACCACAGTTCACACATGTGTATTGAACTGGAGATGTTGCAGTACAGCTCAATATTTTACAGAATTGCATCCCTATTATGTATTTATGATTTCAAAACTGGGTGGCCCAAATCCTGTAATAAGATTATGAGGGATGATAAAAACACTCTCACGACAATTCACACCACTGGATAATCAGGTCTGATATTCTTTAGGATCATCATGATTAGAGTTGCAAAATCCAAAACATTTTTAAAGTTGGAAACTTTCCATGGGGAGTTTATGGGAATGAAAAAAAAATAAAACTGGAATTTACAAAACTGAAGGTTGGCTCTTAACAGAGATTGAAAATATAGTTGGGTAAAATATATCTTAGCATAATCTTGACTAAAACAATCAGAGTACACAAAGTATACTTGGAAATATCTCTGCTATTTCTCAATCACATGCACTGCAGGGCCCCCTACATGCACTGTATGTTCCTCCATCACGTGCACGGATGATTCTAGAACCAGGACCATCGAGGACACATTTTTGAGCCCACAGCACAAGACTATTGAAGCCACTCAGTAGAGCCCCAGGACTACATAAAGTGAAGTTGAAACTGATCGTTTAATATGGTAGTTAAACTTGATAAAGGTCTACTTACAAACAAATCTGTTGAAATTAAATTGTATTATTTTGCATGGATGTCTGCCGAGGACAAAACAGAATGTTTTTATTCATGTTTGGATATGATACAGTTCATTAATATTACACCCAATTTCCAGATTAATTCAGATAAATTACCATAATTCTAATGTCAAGTTTCCAGGTCAGAATATTTCCAAAATTTCCCAGCTTGGAAAGTTTCTGGAAAATTTCTGCACCTTTGCAACCCCATAAAGATAATCAAGCCTGCTGGTTTGGGTAGGCAAAGGGGGTCAGGCCGAAACTCTGGCCAATGATTTTGTAGTGTAAGCCCAGATGAGGAAGAATACACAAAATAGAGCCAACGACAGAAATATAATAAAAAGAAGTAAAACACAAAACCAAAACTACCTCAAATTAACATGCTAGCAGTGAACTGTGGATGCTGCATTGAATCACTCAGTGTTAAAATGAATTTTTGCATCCCAAGTTCTTACACACAAAAGGTTAAATCTTCACGTTGATCTGTTACGGTCTGAATGGAAATGTATTTCCATACTGACTTTGCATCCTGAAACAATGGCATCCATTTCAAATGCAGACAGCCACTATATCAAGTAATCCTGCATGCAAAAATACATCAACAATATGCAAAAAAAACACTCTAAAAATAGTACTGATGAACATCTGAACAGTGTCAGCCTGATAAAATTGCAAATATGATGTGGCAACAACAGCATGCATTCATGACACCAAACCTCTGCCTTTTACCTGAGCAGCTGAGGGTTGACGAAGGTGATGACATCCTGCAGGAGCTTGAAGGCCGAGCCAATCATAAAGTACGGTCCAAAGGCTTTAATAAGGGCACGTAAGAAAGATGGCTGCCTGGGAACAGCTTTCTGATTGGACAGCAACACTTCCACTTCCTCCGGGCTTGTTTCAGCTTCCCCTACGTGGTTGGTGGTCGATGGCGGGGGCTTGGAGTACATAGCTTGACTGGACTGAGTCTGATCACTAGAGAAGACAATGTTTTGGAGATTGTTGGGAAAGAGAGAGAGAAAGATGTGTGGTTATGATGACATTAAAGTAAAATACAAGGAGCTGATTAAGCATCACATGCACATAAGTAAAGTAAAAGATGGATAAGAAGAGTCATGTCCTGCTTAAAGGATGGGCCATGTTGAATTAGAAAAGTACCCAATACTTTTTAGCTGGTATTAGGTAGTAGGTTTACCCATGAAACTGCTTATTAATGCAAACAGCTAATTAGACAATCACATGGCAGCGACTCAAAGCATTTAGTCATGTAGTCATGGTCAATATGGACCAGATTCTCTGAGAAATGTCTCCAGAACCTTGTTGAATTTATTTCATGAAGAATAACACCAGCTCAGAAGACAGGATGGGGTCCAATGTGGTATTAGCAAGGTGTTCCTAATGAAGTGACCATGAGTGTTTAGCTTAGTATTTTTTTTTTTCTGTAAATAAATAACTTAATGTTTGTCACAATTCCAAAATTATAACATCCCATGTTTTCCTTGTCAAACCAAACAACATGGCAACAAAAGTTAAAGTCCTAGTCACACAATACAGAGCAATTTTCAAATACAAATGTTGTTTTCAACAATAAATGCAGCCAAACCCCTACATCCTGTCTTAAATGTACAAAAGAATTGGCAAATTTCTCTGTATTAAACTTGTGAAGATTTCCTGGGCTCTTAAATATCATGTGCTTCTACATAACAAAATCTTCACTCTTTAAGCTAGAAGTGCTCCAAGGGCACAAACCTCTGCCAAGGCCTTTTGTAACATTGGCGGGGCAAGTAATGGTCATAAATGTGGAAAACTACCCTTTCCCACACTGTAGTAAATCCTTGAAACCTTCATGAAATTGGGATAAGATCATCACTAAAATCTAATTACTTTTTCCTTGTGCCATGACCAATATTCCCTGAAAAATGTCATCAAACTCTGTTGAGAACTTATACAGTGATTAGAAAAAATATGGAAAACTGCCTTATCTAAATATGTTAACAAAGTCTTTAAAAAAATTCCTGGAGCCACATCCGGGTTCAGATCACCACCAAAATTGCCAAACTTTTAAGTGTGACCACCATTCACTGAATTTTTCATCAAAATCCCTTTATAGCTTTCAGTTATTTTGCTAACAGTCAAACAGACAAATGTTGGCAAAAACATGACCTCACTGGCAAAGGTAACTATCATGACTCATTAAAACGTACAGAAAGTTCATGATCTTCTGTTTTCACCAAAAGAGTGTGCACTGTCTAAGTTGCATGTCCTGATAATGTTGGTCATAAAAAGATTTTCCAGTTATTAACTTTTTTTTCTTGTTTCCTGTTGTACCTTGCACTGGCAGTAAAAGCTGTGACATAAGGAATTTGAATTTACTCCAAATTTGCCATTGCTGTGCTAAATTTCAGAATCGATGTGTGTCAATTGCCCTTCAAGTAGGTCAACATTGTTTTATGATTAGATGATGCCTCATGTTTTACGTCAAAGGTTTGATTATGATAAAGACTTCCTGTTTCTAAATCTAAGAGTCTCAGAGAGCTCAGTTTAAACATTTACAGCAGAGGGTACTTAATTCAGAGTTTACGTCTACAAGCAAATACCTTAAAGGTAAAATCTAGCCATACATGTATGTTTGTGAAGACATGCCAATCTGTGCAATAGCCTCTTCACATACCGTTAGTTATATGAGCATGAGAGGAGGACTAAATCAGTGAAACTGGCTCAACAGAGTTCTTCATCCTCACCTGTGGCCTCACTCACATCCTCACTGCCTTTCAGAGTGATATGCCAACTTTTTTCCTTCTCATGTCTTATCTCACTCCCGAGTCCATGACAAGAAGATAGACACCATTCTTTCGACTGTGCGTCCAGTAACAAGAAAGAGACAAGCAGAGCTCGCCCACTGCTAGTTAGCTTAGCTCAAACACTGGGAGTCAATGGATAGTGTTAGCCTGCCTTTGCCTAGAGTCATCAGGTAAACTCTTCAGCAACTCTTAAGCGTTCCTGTCTGCTTGTTGTGACTCTTATTTCACTACATTATGTTACATTATCTTCTGCTATCGTCATATTACCCTCTTATACTCCTGAACAGAAGCTTTGTTTTTTTGGCCTATATCCGTGGTGGTTTGCAGAAGAGATGTGACGTTCGCGAACGAGTCAAGTCTTTTGAACAGCTCCTTTAAGTGAATGGATTCCCAGGTGTGAGTGAGCAGCTTGTTTCTAAGCCATTCTTAAATTTGCATTCAATCTGCATTTAAGAATGGCTCGAAACAAACGGCTCACTCACAACTGCGATTCCATCCACCTAAAGAGCCATTCGAAAGACTCGACTCGTTTGCAAACGTCACATCTGTTGTGCAACCCACCGCGGAAGTAGGTCAACAAAACAAAGCTTCTGTTTACCAGTAGAAGACGATAAAACGATGGTAGTAGAAGATGACGTAACATAAAATACGAGTCAAAACAAGCACACAGGACCGTTTAGAATTGCTGAAGAGTTTATCTGATGAACTCTCCTAAATCTGAAATATTAGGATTTACTTCCCTTCAGGCAAGATGCTGCAATTTGCTACTCCAGAAATCCTCAAAAACTCCATACACTCCTCAAAATAAGGTTGGAAGCATTATTTTAGTTGATTTTTTCTCCCCATTAATAATACTCAGAGTTGTAAAGGAAAATTTCTGGTAAATTTCCAGACTTTCCAGACATGTTCCAAGGGAAATTTACCAGAAAATAGTCCAAATTGGAAAATTTTCTCGTAAATTATGGAATTTTGGAAATTCATGCAAATAAAAAATAGACTGGGGGTCATTTTTACAAAGTGTTTCATATCCAGACATTAGGGCTGAATGATATGGACAAAATTTCATATCTCGATATTCATGCCAGATATCTCGATATCGATACGATACGATATGACTACGGGTTCGGTGAAAACCAAGCATTTTTCAGAAAAATAAAAACATCATAATACAAAAGAATGTGGAAAGTGCTGTTTTAGCGCAGGGGAAATCTATATCGTTTATATTGTTGCTTTTCGATATTAATGTCTTGAATGTTCATATCTCGATATCGATACGATAGCGATATATTCTTTAGCCCTACCAAACATAAATATAAACATTTTGTTTTATCCAGTCAGACATCCATGTGAAATAATACAATTAAAAACATTATATTTCAACAGATTTATTTGTAAGTTGAGCTGTAACTTAGTCAAGTTCAACTTCACTTTATGTCCACAGGTTCAAATGTGTGGCTTCAATAGTCTTGTGCTCTGGGTTTAAAGCAGTCTAGAGCTTCTAGAATCATCTGTGCATGTGATACAGGGATTCACAATGCATGTAGGGGGTGCGGCTTCAATACCCCTGCAATAAGCAGTGTGCTATGTGCATGTGATTGAGGAATACCAGAGATTCTCAAGTATACTTGCATGAAATCTGGTTGTTTTAGTCAAGATTATGCTAAAATATATTTACCTCATTTACAGTGAAAATCTCTGTTAAGGGCCAACCTTCAATTTTTGTCGTTAATTCCCACTGAATGTTTCAAACTTAAAAAAATTCCTGGAATTTTGCAACCCTAGTATTGCCAGTTGGTACTGTATTTTACATCGTTGGAAAGCCTGATTAGTCAGCGTTACAACAGGTAAAACTTATAAGATTGTGTTTATATGGAATAAGCAACACAGCTTAACCTGTGGGTAGCACCTAAATATTGTGCCTAAATCCCCTGTAACTGGAAGCTGGTGTTCCAGTACCCAGAGTGGGAGCATTATTTGGTGTCAGCCATAGTACAGTTTCCAACCTCAGGACCAGGTTCTGTTTGGACTGGTGAAGTCAAAGACAAATCAGGAAGTGGACGTTCCTGAGAGACAACACCCCAAGAAGACGGGCTCCTCACACTTCACTGAGGAGCTGTGGGCTTCCTTCCAGGGGACACTTGTACTTTGTTCTCTGTTGACTCGAAAAAGATGTCTGCTAATGCCAGAAATGTATCTACTAGAATCATATCTAAGTTTATTCTTCTGGTACTGTGACAAATATCTGTTGTTTCTGTACAGGAAAAAAAAAGGTGTTGTACATTCAGCTAAATCAAAAAGATGTGATTATTAGTGTATGTGTCCAGCCCCAGTCGTGCCTGAAAGACTTCACACAGCAAACTAAACTGCCTCTGCTCCAACACCAGCTTAAGCAGGAGTCGGATTCCAGCAGGGAACTAATTGCCATCTAAATCTCCACAGAACAACTGTGAAGGAATTCAGCTTAACACCAAACAGGTTTCCATACCACTGATGAAAAGACCTTATCGAGCTTTTCTATATCATTTTACAAGTTGTTCTCAGAAAAAAAGGACAATGAAAGTCGGAAACTGCAGCACACGGGGAGGACACAGGCGGGAGGTCCCGGTTTGAGCTGAAATTCCCCTCTCAGCACAACGTGGAGCTGAACCACCGCTCTCAGTGACCAGGCAACTTTACTCTAATCCCTTTGGCCTTTCTCCAGTATGTGGCTGAACACATTTCTACACTGGAATGCAATATTGAAAACATGAGCAAAGTAACACGTACTGCAGAGAGAGAGGGGGGAGGGGGTTTAGTCCTGCAGAACTGAGAGTAAAAGCAAAATGACTCCACAGTAATTCAGAAAACAACTTTGATAATCTTTGTTCTCTCAGACGTCAACAGATTTTTGTCATTTCTGTTCTTCTAGATTCTTTCATAAGTCAGTTTGTTGAAGCAGTGGTGCAGGCAAAATACACACAGTCGGGGTTCCTGTTGCTAAA
The DNA here is from genome assembly GCA_037902135.1 of Cetoscarus ocellatus. NCBI lineage: Eukaryota > Metazoa > Chordata > Actinopteri > Labriformes > Labridae > Cetoscarus > Cetoscarus ocellatus. The sequence goes on along the minus strand of JBAMNC010000891.1, from coordinate 77,962 downwards.
ATTACAAAGCACATTATGAAGTTAGAATCATGCCAAAACGTCCAAACACACAAAACAAGTTGAACACGCGCCCAGTGATTCACAAACAACCTGCTGATGAAACTTGGACGACTGAACTGGTAGCTTGGATACAGAAAAGTCACATCTTAGCAGAAAGTCGATTTCACCACATTTCTCAAATATTTTAGAGGGAATATGAAACCAAAATTCCTCTTCGAGAGTAGCCTATACATAGCATTGCTAGCATTAGCAAATCAATCCAAGGACATATCCAAAGAATTTATATACTCAACAGGCTTTTCAGGTGATAACAACCACTGGCCGTGGTAGTTTCAAGTAGTTAACCATGTTAACATAACAATAGATGGGCCTGGCTTTGTTTATTGCTCAATAAAGAAACTGACATTAGATTACATTAGTAGTTTACATTTTAGCTTTCATTAGATTACATTAGATTATATTAAGTTCTTTGACCAAGAGTTGGAGGTATGGTGATTGATTATATATTGATATAGAAAGGAAGTACATAATGAAGTGAAATTGCATACACACAGGAAGGTCGTTAGCATGATTAGCATTGCTTAGCTTCCATTCCCACCTAATCTAGAAATTTTCATTAGTGACATTCAAAACACAGATAACAGTAGCAAGACAATCTATTGCCTAGTCGTAAATAATATTACTCTTCACTATATTTTTCTAAATTGAACGTTACTTATCTGGAGATCCTGCAGGTCCATATAAACTCAATGGAGTTTACCGTGAAGAGGAGATGACGTCACGTGAATAAGGTCTATCCCTCACACTTGGTACGTTCTGTTAGCAGCCTTAAACTGAATCAGCGCCACCTAATGCTTTGGAGTGTGAATTGCAGGAGAGTGCTGAGAAACTTTACTGTCATGTGTGAACGGATCAGAGTGCATTTGTGTACGGATCTGCAAGGCGGAGAGTTGGTACCAAAAGTTATGTGACAGTGGTAAGATTGTGGCAAAACAGGATTTTGTAGTTGTGGAATTGATGTGTTGTGCTTGAAGGATTGTTTTTTGTACTGTAAGATTCTGATTTTGTACTTCAGGGATTTATTTTTGTACTTGAAAGATTTTAATTTGTACTTGAAGTACTTTTTGTAGTTGAAGAAATATGTTTCTTTGTATGTGTAAAACATGCTGTATTTGTTTTCAAAGCATGATGTATTTGTTTGATAGGTACGTTTATTATTTGCAAAACTAAATACATTAGTTTGTGAATGATGTTTTATATTTGCAAACTGCATTCAGTTTGTTTGTGAATCATTGGGCACGTGTTAAACACGTTTTGTGTGTTTGTGACGTTTTGGCATGATTCTAACTCCATAGGAAACACTGACATAGGGCAAAGAAAGTTAAGCATTATTGGCTCTAAAATTGACCAAAATGGTACCTAAATGAAGCACCAAAATCCTTAAGATGATTTACTTTGGTAGGTATTGGGTGTGTTTGAACTGGTACCACATCAGTAGTGAGTTTTGGTTCCCATCAGAAATGTATTTTGAGTTTATCAAATTCATCTAAATTCAGATGTGTAAGCGGCCAGAAAAGACTCAGGAAGCTTTCCAAATTTAAAACATCTATGTTGCAAGCCGAAATTATAGTATTTGGAGACGACCAATGTCAAAGCCTTTAATTCACTCTGCAGGTTAACCTCCACATGCTTGTGCTGAATGGGGAGACACAGTGCTCCTGTTGAGCTGTTTCAGGACAGTTAACCTGACACAGCCTGCATACAACTTTATCTTTATTTTATACTCCAACATATAGTGAAAATGTGCTGATCCTATGAGATTCTATCTGTCCATGGTGCTGGGTGGCATCTGCTAAGTACAGCATTATGGCAGTCTTGCAACAGCCTTTAACCAACAACTTTAACCAACAACACCAAGGTCCAACACCAAGTTGTGTTCTAGCTGTGTTGTTTGGTCAACTCACAGTGTCATGTTCGTCCACACGGCTACACGGCTATTTTTGTGCAACATGGCGGAATATTTATCCAGTGTAGAAGTGTCTGACGACGACTTTGAGTATAATGGACGCCCGTATCGTTTTGAGCCAGAATATACCGACGAGGAGCTATTTGAAAGGAGGATGCAGAGGGAAAGAGCCGAACAGCTGGCCAGAGAACAAGCAACCACTGCACGTCCACGAATGGGGGCTAACTGGTGGTGTTGTTGTGGACATTGCACGGCAATGGCAACAGAGGAGGAGTGAGTTTCGCAGCAGATAATGTCTAATTTAGGGGCTTCGATTTCTGGCCCTGTCTGCTACTATGGCATGAGAAAAAACGCCGTCGGATGGATGTAAATTGCTCAAAAACGGCTCCAAGCTCCGCCAAAATTGTCTGGGTGAGTCTACGAGCGTATTTAATCCTAAAAATAAGGTCCAGGTGTCAAAAAAACGAACTTATCCTTTAACCTCAGAATAAGCATTTTAACTGAAACCTTGTCTCATAATCCACATTTATCCATACAAAATTTAAGTGTGTCATGCACAGAAACAACTTCCAGTGTGTTTGTATCTGTAGGAGAGCGAGTTAATGGCTCCAGCTCACGAGGAGGATTACAGACCCCACATTTTGACCGTTCATCAGACTGGGATCGTGAGATCAAGAAAACAGGAGCATCCGAGTGTAGGGTGTGCACTATCAACGAGGACTATGCTGTCCGTCAAAGGTTTTATTACTAAAGTTGTTTATTACAATATATGATGTGTCATAGGACGAGCTTTTCTGTAGTTATTACACTCTGAATGTCACCTTTTTACTCTGACTTTGTATGTTTTAGAAAGACAGTGTATTTACATTGTCTGCACCTCAAGGGTGACTATAGGAAAAAAATGTGAAATCTTCAGTGTGACATGCAAGTATTTCTAACAATATGCACTATTTACCAAAGTAGTGATGTCAAGGCAGACTCATTAGAAAAGATTGCATTTTTTTCAGAAATGAGCTCTGGATCAGCTAAGCCACCACAACATATGTCAGGGTAAATTATCAGACCAGGGTTTTTATTTTTTGGTTTACCTAAGTACATTGTTCTATTTATGTCATGCAGCTATGTTATTTATGCTTCACTGTATTTAAAAATATCACAGCACTGATATGAGTAACCTTGTAATAACTGTGCAGGACCTTGCCAAGAGTAAAGCCATCCCTCAAGGAGAGGACCCAGCTGTGTACTTCCCTCCTGTTTGGGACTGGTCACAGCAGTTCTCCACCAAAGACCAAACCCTCTTTAACAACCCCATGTATGTGGGCAAAAGAGCTGCCTGTGTGCAGAACGGGGAGGTGAAAACCTTCAAACGCACAAAGGTACCTAAGATTTACAAGATTATAGACGAAGCAGCAGAAGGCATGTTTTTCAAGTTTAGACTTTTTGTGTTTAATGCCTTTTATATGAAAAATATTGTGTTCCTCTTTTCAACTTATTCTTAAATTTCCTATCTTCAGTATATTCACAAACGTTAAAATTACACAATAAGAGAAATTATAATCAGAAACATCAGTAAACATTTTTGGGTTTATATAGAGGAATTTTTTTGGCCTGCATGGGAAAAAGGTTAATAATTCAGTAAGAATGTATATCCCGTTGTAAGCCAATGACTAAAACAGATGATAATATGATGTATCAAAACAAGTTTAAGAAAATGACTTATCCTTAAGGTTGGTGTTAAAAATGAATCTTTCTACAGTAATTGACTTTCACAAACCAAGGGGGAAGGATGGTATTAAATAAGTTTGTGCTTCTTGCCACTTCTTTTGGAATTAGTAAAACCAAATCATGTAGTGATTAGACTGGGTCTTATTATTTACCTCTGCCAAGGAGTTATGTTTTTGCCAGCATTTATTGGTTGACTTGTTGGTTTGTTTGTCTGTGAGTAAGATAACTGTAAATCTTAACAGATTTGGATGAAATTTTGATGGAATGCTGGTATGGCACAAGGAAGAGGTGGATAGATTTTGGTGTTGATCCGAGTACAGATGCAGATTCAAGAATTTTTTAACATTGTGCAATAAGGCAGTTTGCCATATTCTCAAGAATAACATATAACTTAACTAAGAATGTCAGCATTGCCTTGGCAGAGATTTGTGCTCTCTAAATACCTCTAGCACCCCTAACATAGTATTTTCCAATTACTAAAGTGTATTCTACTTAAATTTCTATTTTTTTCTAAGGCCACATCATTGCATGTATCTTAAGGTGGTGTTTACACGGCTCCGTTTTCGGCCGAATCCGAAGAGTTTTCATTGCGTTTTAGCCTCCCGTTTACATGAGAACGGTGCCTGGAGCGCCTGAATCCGCAAACTTTTGAAACCAGGGTCCAAGGCGGAAAGTTTCAAAACGCATCGCCACCCGGTCTCATGTAAACAGGATTCAGCGTTTCAGGGGGAAATGCTGACATCACCGCATGCGCAGTACTCTTTCACATGAAGGCTGCGCGCGCATACCAGGAACAACAACAGCTTCGGTCGTCTACCGAGTAACATGTGTGCTGCTTCCCGTGCTCGGTTTGTTATCCAGACAAAACTATGCAGACAGATTTGTTGTCCCGACAGATTTATTGTCCAAACAAGAAACTCCTGCGTCTATGTGCGTCCCACTAGTCATTGTTGTTTGTGAAAAGTTTTTCTTCTTCGTACGTGTGTTGTAACAGTGCTGTTTCTCTGGAAGCCTACATTGCCATCTACTGGACTGGCATGCACGCTACAGCGTTTTCAGTCATTCTCGAGTCTCCGTCTGAAAGCAGATTGTCTTTGAAGACGCAAAGGAAAAACCTTTGCGTTTCAGGTGAGAGCGTCTTCGTGTAAACAGGGCCTGAGTTTCACAGATAAATGACCAGGGGTGGGACAAAAAAAATGATATGACAATCAGCATCATCCTCCCTCCAGTGATATGATTGTCGATATACTAGTGCCAAACGTCGGTATATTAATTAATAAAATATGGCGCTCTGAACATGCTGTATGTCCCTGTTGGTTTATCTCTCGGAGACGCTGCTTGATGGCTCCTCAAGGGGGAGCTCCACACTTGAATGAGTGAAACTTGAATGGAGGCTACCGGCTGAAGAAGAGAAAGTTAACAGAGCGGAAATGACTGACATCAGTGCAAAAGAAAGTGCACTGAAGGATGCCCCAGCCACTTATAAATCCAAAGTATGAATACACTTCAGCTTCTACAACATTGAAGGGACGGACAAAAATCAATTATTGTGACTTATTGTTACATTATTTTTTTGCAAAATATTGCAGAATTGCTGCATCGTGATTATATTATTATCATGGATCATGTATCAGTTATTGTATTGTGAGGTATCCACAACCCAGTGATTCCCATGCCTATAAATGACAGCTAGGTACATCATCAACTTGTTTGTAAAAAGCAAAACAGAAGATTTACCCAGATTAAAGATTAAAGTAGGCACTTTTTGTTTTTCATGTTCTAATGCATGTTGTCTTTTTATTGGCAATACTGTCAGAAATGATCTTGTTTACTTGGTCATGTCTCAATGTTAACATTTTAATGAGTTTTGAAACTCTTAGCTGCTCTGGTAGAGGAGGCCTCACGTCAAACCCTAGGCCACATTTTCGCCATTCCTGATCTGTTGCTTGCTGATGTAACTTCTTTCTATGCATTTTGCCCAAATTGCCACATTTTTGGAGATTGAGTTGTTTTTAGCATGAGGGACTACAATGAATAAACAGAGTTTTAATTGCAGGTTTAATTTAAGTGTTTTGTACCCTTAGCAACTTCAGAAGAGGTGCTAAAGTTGAATTATAACCCAGTATCATTCACTGTTTCATTTGAAGTTTTAGGATTTGATTTACACAGATTAAGGATAAACATGTTAGTTTTAGTTGTTTATCCTGTCAAACACTTTTGTCTTTCCCTCCCCAGCAGAAATCCTATAGCTCAACATTTCGCCCGTCGGCATCTGTACGTAATGGAGTGAAGGGTGCAGAGGATACATTGACTCGACGAGGCTCTCTGGTGACGGACCTGAGGTCCAATTTCTCTCCAGTGAAAGATGAAAGTCCATCAGGGCGTTTCTTCAGGGACTGGTTCTCCCGACCAGCCGACCAAAAGGGCACCCTGATCCCCCTCACATGCCCTCACACGTGGCCCTCTGGAGGCTGTTCTTCTTGCGCTGGGTCCCTGAAGCCTGCATTCCCAAAGGAGGTCCCATAGCCGCCTCTCCCAACTGGTTGACGAAATTGAGATACTAAAGGGCCAGCTCAGGCGCTACAAGGGACCCAGTCCAGGCAGCACACCACTCCCTAGCCCAAGTAAGCCCTTGTCAGACCAAGGGAGGATGTATTTTAAGGCCAGCTCCCCACATGAACCCCCTACACCACCAGACTACCTTACCTCCTCCTTTCCTTTCTCCCCTATGGGAAACCTGTGCGGCCGCGGTATCCATGGGACTCCCATTAGCAAATTTCTGAATGGGGCGAGGATCTGGCTCTCCATGGAGACTCTTGCAAATGATGCCTTCTGAGGGGCTTAAGGGCTGACTTTTGTAGCTCAGAGCAGGTCATGTAACATTTGATTGTTTTATATTTTTTGACCTCTTTCTTAAATACCAGGAAGCAACATAAAAAAAAAGAAAAAAAAAGAAAAAAAATCAACTTTAGACTTCTGATTTTCATTACTCTACAAGCAAGAATTTGCACCATTGATGCTCCATCAAAATCTGAGGTAGTTTCTATACTGAGGCTTTATTTTTATTGTAGTCGTTCAGTTTTCTTATTTCCTTTCTTCATTCATTTACTTAAGTGCAAAACAGAAAAGGGACAATGTGTAGCGTTGTAGTAATTTATGAGCTAAAAACAATTTCTACATTCATAAATATGTCCTCATTTGTGTCAAATTGCCTCTGCCCACAGTCTGACTTGTCCTTCTGAGCAAAGAATTTCTTATCTGTATTTAAATAGAACGGGTAACAACCAGCACCTGTCACTGCCCCGGCAAATCTGAATGCCTGCACTGCAGTTTGGTTCATAATGCAAGATCATACTTATGCCATGCCACAGAGGAAGGAATCCTTGTTTGCAAAAAAGTGACGACATAGTTTCTAGGCACATACCAGCTACGGTAAAGTTCAGCGGTTGCAGCGCAAATTTGAAAAAGCGAGGCGCTACAGAGCGCTGTTCGTCTGAATGCTAAATACAGTTTCAACACTAGATGGGAGAACAAACTACACAGCGAGGCTTTAATGTAATAATGATTCGTGTTATATTTTAAAAGTAAAGCTCTATGATATTAAGATATCATGAAAATGACACTGTAACTTCAAATGTAAAATTATGGCCACAGTTTGACTGTTTCATTTGCTCCTCATTCTTCTCTTGGCTTTTTCTAAAGTCAGATTCAGCCTTATCTTTGTTTGTCGGGTCAGAACTTTCATTTCTAAATTATTTATATGACCACTTTCTGACTCAGAAGTCTCTTGACTCTTTTATATAAAAGAATATCCAGTTCTCGATTTTTTTAATGTATAGACAGAAAAAATGACAAAAAGCAAAAGTGAAGTTCAATTTCTTGGATGTGTTTTGTCAACGATGGGATTATAGAAAATATTAACACGCTATCAAGTACTTTGTGATAACACAGTTTGTGATTTCAATAATGTGTTATAGTTTTCTTGAATCATAAAATATTTATCATCTGTAGCACCTCTGAAGCCCACCAGGAGGCCGCAGCCTACACTAAGGGAAGCAGTGCTCTGAGAAATGTCAAAAGTCTGTTAGGGTTTAATATACAAACATTTTGATCCCAGAATCATGACCAAAAGCAGAGGATAATGAGCACCAAAATTTTGCACAAACTACTTGCAGTATCATATTGTTTATTATATTTGTGATAACTCTTTTGGCAGTAAAGTGTTCGATCAACTCATGTACAAGTTAGCCATCTTCATTCAAACAATCAATGACACAAACTGACCAGTGAAATAAAACAAGGTTCAAAGGTCAGCTTGCATCATAACTGGTTTATCAGTTGTAATATAAACTTCAGTTCACAATTTAATTTTTAATTTCTGTATTTGTGCTTCATACTCAAATAAAAATGAATCTACGCCAAAAGTAACATTTGGATTTTTTTAATGCTTCAGACCCAGCTAGCTGTTGGATTTTTTCCAGCTCCAAATGAAATAAGTTTTCTGGATACTGATGTAAAAATTAGTCAAGTTGAGACACTGAAAGTGCAAAGGGCCATTTTTTTTACAGCCCAAGGCCTCTTATTGCCTGGGGGGCATATGACAGCAGCTAGGGAATAAAATGTCAAAGAAACAGATGATTACTGGCTGTTATATCTGCTATATAATACTAATATGAAATACTCATACTCATAAGAAATTGATCACTGAATAAACTGATAAGCAGGGCCAGTGAAGTTGTGGGGGTGCAGCTGGACTATGTCAGAGGTGTCGGAGAGGAGGATGCTGTCCAGGCTGCAGGACAATATGGACAATACGTCCCATCCCTCCACAGTGTGCTGAACAAACACAGAAGCACATTCAGGGCGAGACTCATCCTGCTATGATGCACCACAGGAGGTCATTCCTGCCTTTGGCCATTAGACTTTATAACTCCCCCTTTCCATCAGGTCCTGGAGACTAGAACATTTTTTCACTGTTTTCGCTCTGATATATGTTAATACTTGCAAATAAGCAAACATAACATACAATGCAATAGCCAGTCAAATGGGGCCTACTGTCACACAGTGCTGTCATGTTTATGGGGGCTCGGGCTTTGCAACGAGCCACGAGCCACGAGCCACGAGCCACCTATGCTCTTCCGCGCGTTTCTTTTTTTTTTATCTCGGACCACTTTTTGATTCACTTTTCCTCCTAGGGCTTTGAGAAAACCCCCACAAATCATGTATCAAAACGAGCGGCTCAGTCCCGATCGGTGTGCTATGACTTTTCTAAGAGTTTCGCAAAATTTTGGCCAAGTTATTTGCAAAAAATGTTGAAAAAAGTCCCATGAAAATGAATGGGGAGACTCCCCAAACACACCAAAAAAAACCCACTTTTTCACAGCACTACTGCTTCGCCATACTTTCACCTACAGAGTACATTCAAACGTTAAAACGCAGACACTTTTGTCCTCTCTTCAGGAATGTATTTGGTTTGACCATAGGGTTTACGGTTTTTCGGTCAGTGAGCGTTCAAATCTCCCCTGCATCGACCAAAATCACCAGAAATTCAGCCTGCTAGGGTGGACAATGACATCATTTAGAGTGGAAGGAATCTGATTTTTGAATCATCAGTCAGAGTGTGAACTGAATTTTGAACCTGAAAAAATCATGAACAAATTGCCATAACACCGGAAAAATATTTTCACAGAAATGTTGCCCAGGTTCCTGGGACTCATATAAACCCAACTCCGACGCTCTACCTCTTTCAAAAATTAAATGAGAGCCAGCTGTTTAGCCCGAAGTCCATGACTTTCTCCCATTCAACCCCATTCATTCTGATTTTTACTCCTTCTGCGGGAGAGACCATTTTTAAACTGCGATAACTCTGTCATTTCTCACAGTATATGAAAAAAAATTACATCCTCGGAATCCCAAGATGCGTCGGACGCTCACGGTCACTTTACTTTTCACCTAGCATTTACTGTTTTCGAGTAAAAAGCAGTTGTTCGACAGCACATTATCATAATCATTAAGAAACATGATATATTTGAAAGGCATGCAGCACTGACAACAAAACTATTATTATTATGTCATAAGAACACCTCCAACTAACTTTTATGACTCCTAAATGATTTATTATATACAGAATAATGTTTGATCAACAGTGTGTGATTATTTCTTTCTGATAAGATTATAACAGCTCAAACTCATCCCTGTGAAACTATCAAATAAAGCATAGAAGAATTTTAAATAAATAAGGCAGAAGATGACTGATATTGATTTATCAAAGCCTGATACCAAAGCAAGTCTGCTTCATTCTGATACCTATGAAGAACTCGTCCAGAAATGCGCAGATATTTCCCTGAATATCACTCACCGGTACCGCTAAAAACTCCGTATCTCTCACTCTAGGAGGGAAAGTTTGACAGACGTAGCAACAGTAACCAAGGGGGGTGGGGCTTTGTGGAGGGTTGATTAATGCTGCATTCCATTAACATTGGAAATGGGAAGAGGGAAGTGGGAATAACGTCATCTCCGAGTTATCAGCGGACCAGTTACAAAGTCAGAAAAAATGCGCCGATTTACCAGGCTATTGTTAGCCATTGTGTTGGCCGCATTTCCATAAAGATGTGGATTACAGTAAAGTCAGTCTGAGAACTAAAAGAGTGTATATGGAGAGTTCTTCATTTGCTCTGCCTGAGCTTTGTATGAGATGTATGAACTGAAGCTGGAATGAGAGTAGGTTGAGTTCATAGAGAGACCTCTCTGATTTCTCTGCCTGACATCACAAACAGACACACGAGTTGAGAAACTCGGAGAAACAGATTACTGAGTCTGAATGCCGAAAATGTGAAATGAAATAGCCAAAAGCAGTGCGAACAAAGCTGCAAATGTGAAAATGTGACATAAAAAAGTTGGAAGCAGTGAAGCAAAGCTGCAAATGTGGGAAATGTGTAAAAATGGTTACAGTTGTGAAAGAAAGCTAAAAAATGAATAAATGTGCAACAAAATTGCAGAAAGCTGCAATGAAGAAGTTTTAATCTATGATTAAAAGAGTAAAATCTGTTAGGGCTAAAATGACAAAGATGGTAATCAGTAGCAGAAGTGTGAAATACGTTATCAAATTTGCATTGTAAAGACAGGAAAAGAATAAAGTTGTATGGAAGTGAAAGGTTGAATGACTGACAACCTGTGACATCCAGACTGAGAGGACAGCAGCCAGATGCATACAGCAAGGAGCTGTAGTAATCAGCAGTCTGTATTGGACACACAGTTGAAAAGTACAACTGCCTTCGCAAGAATTTGAACCCGGGCCGCCGGAGGGAAAGTCTGCAAAGGATAAAATTATGAAGTGCAATTGAATATGCATAATTAGCCCAGATTTAATTTTCCTTTAGTAACTGAAAAATGTTTTGGCATCAATTTGTAGGCTACAAGTCCACAACACTATGAACTATCCAGTATAAAAGCATCTGACTTGAAAATGACTGTAAATAGTGGTGATTTTAATTGGAGGACAATAAGGAGTGGAAATTAACTGTCAGAATGTCATGAGAAACTGGATCTGTTCAAAGAAACATCTAAGTCAAAGCTATCACTACTTCATTTTTAAATCAACAAATCTATAATAGAAAATCAGATTTAATTCTGGACAGGAATATCTGAGTAGAGAAATGTAGAATAGTGTAATATTTGTGTGTAGTCTGGTTTATTCTAGTGGGTATAATCTGACATACTCTGATGGATGTTTGTCCTCTTAGGGCCTCCATACACTGAAGATAATTCTGCCACAATTTGACCAGATTAATACACCGTCCACTGAAAACAGCTCTGAGACCAGTTATGGGCCTACACCCACAGGTTGAGAACTGCTGCACTGGTAGACTGTATTTGAAGATTGATCCTTCAAAGATTGTTCTGATATCATGGAGAATAAGTGATGGAGGATCCCTCAGGATTAATTTATTATTTAGAAAACAGTGAGTGAGTGAAAACAAGAGCTGGACTGATGAAGAATGTAGAGTGTTGATGAATCAAAGGCTGACTCGTCAGTTTTGTAGTCTTTGTGTTCACTTAAACCGGGCACATGAGCTGTACTCTACATACCAATCCCACTGCACTATGAAAGCCTTAGTTGGCATTGCTCCACATGGTCCAGTCACATTTATTTCCCAACTGTATGCTGGTTCAATTAGTGACAAGGAGATCTTTAAACTATCAGGAATAGGTGAACTGTTGACAGAAGACATGGCTGTGATGGTGGATAAAGGCTTCCTCATCTGTGACTGCTGCAAATGCAAAGTGTACTGTCCTTTTCTGTCAAAACAGAAGCAGATGCCAGCGTACCAGGTGAGGGAGACCCAGGCTATTGCCAGACTCTGTGTGCACGTGGAGCGTGTAATCAGGAAGATAAAGCAAAACAGAGTTTTTGATGGTGTCATCCAGCTGTCTCATCTACTTTGTCATTCTGAGTTAAAGAGATTCTGGTCACATTAGCTTGCAATGTGAACAAAGCTGAACACACTCTCATCTGAGTTCTTCTAAGCTTTTTTGAGTCTGTATATCAACACAGAAACTAAAATGCTCTAGCTTTATATATAGTTTTGAAATACTGAATGTTCAGTGAATTTATAACCTGTATATATTTATGATTTACAAGGTTCTAATGCTTGTGCACTTAGTTTTAAGCCCACTCCGAGCAACATGAATGTACTTATTAAAATGTTTATTGATGTCTTCTGATCTGATTAATATACTCTTATTCCAAACCATCTGTCAGAAAAATAAAGTGAGAACATTGTCACATTCAAATGATTTAATGCGACTGTCATTTCTTGAAGATTCTAGGTTTTGATAATTCACAGTGGTAAACAATTACATTGCATTCAAAATCACAGCTGAGGATACAGCCAGTCATTGTAAAATAAAGATTTTCAATTGGATAAGATACATCTGTTATTCCAAAAAGGAACAGAGTGTGGAGTAAAGTTATAACTGTAAATTAGTTTCCAGAACAGGAAGACCTGCTGATTAAACTTGGACAACTTAACTGGTAGCTTGGATATAGAAAGTCACATCTTAGCAGAAAGTCGTTTCCACCACATTTCTCAAATATTTTAGAGAGAATATGAAACCAAAATTCCTCCCCGAGAGTAGCCTATACATAGCATTGCTAGCATTTGCAAATCAATCTAAGGACATATCCAAAGAATTTATATACTCAACAGGCTTTTCAGGTGATAACAACCACTGGCCATGGTAGTTTCAAAGTAGTTATCCATGTTAAATCCATGAAAGTTAATTATCACACCCCTAATGTGTAAATTCTATTAAACCCATCAATTTTTGATGCTATATAGGTTGTATATCCACCACACCGCATGTGACAAAGAGACGCACAAATCAGCAAACAACCATCAATGAATAATCAATCAAACAAACAAACAAACAAAAGTCCGTTAGCACCTCGTGCGTCCCTTTAAAGCGCTTATCTGCAGTGTCTTAATTCATCTTCACCCAAACCGCAAGCAAACAAACAATTTTATAAACTAAGGAAGGCACGCTCTGAAAGTTCATTTAACAAAGGCTGCACGTCTCCGTGCGTCCAACGCCGGCACCGCAGCACAGCAACATAACACCCAATACCACCAACAGTCCTTTAAAGTGTGAGAGTCCAGCATCTTACCGGCTGCCTCTTTGGATTCGTAGAACACCAGTTTGCACAAAATTCAGCCTCCTTGGCTTCCTTAAAACGCAACACCATCTCATGCGCGTCGTCTGCTCAGCTGAACTGCAGTGCCCGTCCTCATATCACCTCAGGTGTCCTTGCACGCCTGAGATTGCTGCTTTCCGGTTTGGAGAGGGTGTATTTTCTTTCGCAACTAAAGTATTTAAATGTTTTTAATAATCTAGTAAATAATGCTATGGGAAGAAGTCATGAAAAATAAATAAATAAATACAAATAAGAATCTAACGTGCAAAAAAGTTCTTCTTTTAAGAATCCTTAAAGGTCGCTATTATGCTGACATTTTAATAATTTCTATGGATTAGGATATACTTATTTAATCCTTATGAATTCATTTATTCAGATAATTAGCATATTAATTTTAAAGCATATAATATCGGACTCTTAATCTATATCTATCTACCTATCTATACATATATATTACTATTATTATTATTATTATATAATATTATTATTCATCTCCTCACATCATCAAATTAGCTTAAGTAATTATTAATCAAGCCTATTTTACTAGACTAGATCATTTCTAGAGTTTGACTTTACAGTATAAAACCCAGTGGGCCTAGAGGTTTACATTTTAGCTTTCATTAGATTACATTAGATTATATTAAGTTCTTTGACCAAGAGTTAGAGGTATGGTGATTGATTATATATTGATATAGAAAGGAAGTACATAATGAAGTGAGACTGCATACACACAGGAAGGTCGTTAGCATTATTAGCATTGCTTAGCTTCCATTCCCACCTAATCTAGAAATTTTCATTAGTGACATTCAAAACACAGATAACAGTAGCAAGACAATCTATTGCCTAGTCGTAAATAATATTAATCTTCACTATATCTTTCTAAATTGAACGTTATTTATCTGGAGATCCTGCAGGTCCATATAAGCTCAGTGGAGTTTACCGTGAAGAGGAGATGACGTCACGTGAATAAGGTCTAACCCTCACACTTGGTACGTTCTGTTGGCGGCCTTAAATTGAATCAGCGCCACCTAATGCTTTGGAGTGTGAATTGCAGGAGAGTGCTGAGAAACTTTACTGTCATGTGTGAACGGATCAGAGTGCATTTGTGTACGGATCTGCAAGGTGGAGAGTTGGTGCCAAAAGTCACGTAACAGCGGTTAGATTGTTCCAAAACAGGTTTTCGTAGTTGTGGAATTGATGTGTTGTGCTTGAAGGATATTTTTTTGTACTGAAAGATTTTGATTTGTACTTGGATTTATTTTTGTACTTGAAAGACTTTAATTTGTACTTGAAGTATTTTTTTTTGTAATTGAAGAAATATGTTTCTTTGTATGTGTAAGACATGCCGTATTTGTTTTCAAAGCATGATGTATTTGTTTGATAGGTACATTTCTTATTTGCAAAACTAAATACATTAGTTTGTGAATGATGTTTTAAATTTGCAAACCATATTCAGTTTGTTTGTGAATCATAGGGCCTGTGTTTAACTTGTTTTGTGTGTTTTTTGGCATGATTCTAACTCCATAGCACATTCTTACAGTTTCATTTGTAGAAGCAGAGTATATCCATACAAACACACACCGCACACACACAGACAAATGTATAATTACAGAAAGAAAGCGCCCTGCCCTGTTAAAACAACATCACAGGCACAGACGATAACTGTCTTAAAAAAATAAAATAACCACATTGAACTAAAAATAGACCTACTGTATACAGGTGCAGTGATCAGGCTTTTCATGTCCGATACCGATCACCTAACATCTGTTTGTGAGATCAGCCAATACCCAAACAATCATGTTTCGTGTTTTGTTTTAAAGCCATAACTTTTTTATTCTTTTTATGTCTTGCTTAACTCCCAAGTGCATGACAAGCAGATACACACCATTCTTTCAACTGCGCGCAGTAACACGAAACAGCAATCAAAGGTCACCCACCAATACTTAGCTTAGCTCAAACACTGGGAGTCAACGGATAGTGTTAGCCTGTCTCTGCCTACCGTCATAAGATAAACTCTTCAGCAACTCTAAATGGTCGTGTGTGCTTGTTGTGACTTGTTTTTTTTTTTTAAAGCGTTGTTACATTATCTTCTTCCACTCGTAAACAGAGGCTTTGTTTGGTTGACCTACCGGTACTTTCATGATGGTTTGTGCTAGAGATGTGATGTTCGCGAACCTCTACAGTCTTACACACTCATTTAAACGTCATTACCACAGCAGTGAGAGGAGGTTGTGGTTAAGTGTCTTGCCCAAGGACACATTAACATGTGACATCCAGAGCTTGGCTTGAACCCTTAGTCTTCGGTTTGACCGATGTCGCAGTGGTTCAGTTGATGCAGAGTATTAGGGATGGGAATTGATAAGATTTTGTTGATATCAATGCCATTATCAACCCTGCCTACAGATGCAATTCTTAATTGGTTCTCTTATCGATTCCTGTGGATTTTGTGCACCAAAAAAATCAGATCTACAGGTTTTCAGGGTCAAATACACCAAACACATGGCTGTCCTGATATTTAGTGCTATGCAGCCAAGACAAGTGACTCAGCATATTGTTGGTGTTTCCACCGTTGATTGACATCCTGTTGGATGTTTTGCTGTTAGCATCATGTTGTATAAAATTACGCCAATGTTTTGACTACTACAGTCTTCTGTCTGCCATGATTACTTCTCTGTTGCCCTTGAGCCGATTGCATCTGATGAACGCATGATGCAATTTGTAAGGCAGCCAGATCCTTGTGAGAGGAACTGATCATGGAATCACCAAGCAAAAAGACTAATGATATCAATTCTTTTAGCTATTTGTTATCGATTCTCAATTGGAATTGATTTTTTATTGCTATCCCTACAGAGTATAAAAGGAATGTGTTTTACTTTTAATCCTTACTTCTTATAAATGATTTATTGTCATTCTTACCTCTTGGCTTTGGCCTGCTCCTTCTCCCACTCTCTCAGGAGTCTGGGCACCATCACCTTGGAGCTGTCCCGCGTATTCAGAGACCACAGGTCTTTGGCCTCCAGTGGCATTTTGTAGCCTTTGATGGCCATACTAAGAGAGGGAAGAGGAGCAGTTTAAGAAACGAAGAACAAAAATAAACAAAAAATTACCCATTAACAACTGATACAGCTCAAACACAGATTTAAGTCTCTGAATCACTGCATTTGTCTCTGATTACAGCTCTCTGAAATCATAAAGTGAAATGTTATACCTCAGAAACAGCTCATCACGGATGCTCTCCACGAGACAACAAATTGAGTTTGCTGGATTATGTTAATCATCATTATGTCAGTGGATCAGATTTCACCGGAAATTGGCTTAATGTGTTTTCCAGCACAAGAGCAGATTGGTTTACAGATGAAAACAGAAAAAGGATACTGAGCTCCCATCAGAGAAGCAGGATTGTTTTTTTCATGAATCAAAATAAACCAGTTAGGATAATAAATGGATTCAGTTTGAGCATGGTGCGACCAATCACCTGTAACATGGTCTTTAGATTTAAGAGCATGTCAAATACTATGGGCAGTAATGAAAGGTCTGCATTAAACACTAAGTAAAGACTATGCATTCAAAGTTTGGCCCTTGGTTTTGCCAGAAGTAAAGGCCAAATTCACTTAAAAACAAATAACTTTCAGCCAGCCTCAGGTCTGCTTCTGAATTTAGCAGCTAGAAAATCGAATATCTGGAATTACAAAAGACCATCAAGCAGGACAATAATTACAGATGTATCAATAATTCCTCTTCCTTATGCTGTTATACAAGGGGGAGAGCAGGTCAGTAAGCTGGATTAACAAGTTGGTAGGCCTGAATTTTAAACTAACCATTATGTTAAGATGTGAGGATGAACAGCAGAATATTTTTTAATTTATTTATATCAGTGACTTCTAACTTCTAACCTGATTTGATTATTAACATGTTTATTAAAGACAACTAAGAACTTTACCACAAGCTATTAAAATAGAGAATACACGGTCTGCACATGACCACACAGTCATGAGTGAGTGGACTGCCAGCTACTGAGAGGCAGCAACAGCCCGCTGATTTGTCATCTGCAAATCTGTACCCTGAACTTAATATTTTGTTGCACAAATTGATTCCCTTCAAATTTTACAGGATAATATGGGGTCCATGTCTCTATCATCAGGGTAAATTTCATCTGGATCTGATCCAGTTTGACGTCAGAAAACAAACTGAACTTTATAATGGGAAATCCCATTGACAACATTCAATAATTCATATAAAATCAACATATTAAGTGATGTTCCCAAAACTTGCTGTGTTCATACAGGATAACAACCTCCATGTATGTGCTGAGTTTGGTCTGGATTCTGGCACTATTCTGGATCTGGAGATCAAGAATTGTATCTTTTACAGGGGTTGTGGGAAAGCCACTGCCAGAATTGAGCTGCTTGGTGGCGGTCTGTGCTCTCTGAGTGCTTTTCTAGTTCAGTTTGTTTTAGAAAACTCTGCAGTCAAAGGCACTCTGAGGTGTTTTAGGCAAATGTCCCTATAACAGCAAAGGGTTATCGAAGAGAAGAATCTCTTTCTTTATATTCCTGAACAATTCCCTCATTCAAAAAGACATTTCCAAAAACATCCTTGATGCACAAACTAAGAACAAAGAGTAGAATAAAAAAACTTTTCAGGTGCTTTTTATCCCTGTGGAATATCTGTCCAGTATTTTATTATTTTGGATAGACAAAAAATTTTGACCTCCAAACAAGTGAAATTATTAATGCTATAAGAAAAACACTTATTTTTCCATCTCCTGATGTTGTGTTTTAACACATCATGATGGTATTTTGCCTTTTTGTTTGATAGTCATTTGTCTGAGCTGGCACTGAACACAGCATAATGAAACTGATGCTGTTGGCTTGTTGAGGTCTATCGAGACTCATTAAGTGTGTTTTCTAATCGGCACTTCAACAACAATAAAAATATGCTACAATTTTTAATCAACAGGATTTGGTTTAAAGTCTTTTTATGGCTGTTTTGCACAGATAAGAATATTTTTCAGCAGCAGAGGTCGGTTAAGCCAGAGTTTTTCTTTATTTCATGTGGAAAAAGGTAAAAAAGCAAGAAATATTTTGCTTAATTAAAATGCCCTTTGCTGATGTTCTTGGAGTTTAAGTCCCCCCTGTAAAACATCACAGATCATGCGCTCAAACCCAGCTGTGTAAATACGGAGAACAATGGCAACAATCTATGAAAGCTGTTTGCACTCAAAGCCTAAAATTCCCCAATTATTGTATCTGTATTGAACCAAACATACCAAACGGTTCACTATTTTTATTGAGAATTGTTGCTTCCCTACTAGAGTTGACAATAATTTTCTAATTACTATTGAATGAAATCACAAAAAAGAAAAAAAACAGCCATTTAACCCTGTCACTTTCGGCTGCAACACTTCTTGATCTGTGAGGTGCTTCCTCCAGAGCTTATATCTTATATGTGCAGGTAGCACGCAAACTCTGCACGCACTATGATTCACTGATAGTGATTTGATGATTGATTAGTTGATCGTATAATATTACATAAATAGTGGTTTTGGTTTCCATCATGCAACACACAAAAAGTGTGTTGCATGATGGAAACAAAAACACGCTGTGTTTTGAGTCATGTTACTGTTGCATATGCACACATTGCAACTACCATGTTAAAGCGATAGTATAACATTTTTGTTGTTTTCGTGTGTAGCCTCACTCCCTAGTCCACGGCAAGCAGATACTATTCTTTCAATTCTGCGTGCAGTAACAAGGAAGAGATGGACAAAGGTCACCCACTGCTAATTAGCTTAACTCAAATAGCTGGAAGGCAGTGGGTAGTGTTAGCCTGCCTCTGCCTACAGTCATCAGATAAACTCTTAAGCAACTCTAAACAGTCCTGTGTGCCTGTTGTGACTCATTTTTTAACTGCCTTATGTCACATTATCTTCTGCTATCACTGTATTTTCTTCTTCTACTCCTAAACAGAAGCTATGCTTTGCTGATCTACTTCCGCAGTGGTTTAGTGAAGTTTGCAAACGAGACGAGTCTACTGAACGGCTCTTGTAAGAGAACGATGAGAACCGATTCGCAGTAGTGAGTGAGCCATATGTTTGCAAACCATTCTTAAAATTGCAGGCAGTTTGCATTTAAGAATGGCTCACAAACGAACTGCTCACTCACAACTGCGAAACAATTCTCATTGTTCAATTAAAATGACTGTTCTAAGACTGGACTCGTTCGCGAACATCACATCACTAGCTCAAACCACAGCGAAAGTTGATCAACCAAACAAAGCCTCTGTTTAGGAGTAGAAGATGATAAGTAGTGATAGTAGAAGATAACAAAATGTGGTAAAAAAAAAACGAGTCACAACAAGCACAAAGGATCATTTAGAGTTGCTGAAGAGTTTATCGGTGTCATTTGTCCGTCTCGTCCTTGTTACTGCACGTTGAGTTGAAAGAATGGTGTCTATCTGCTTGTCTTGGACTTGGGAGTGAAGAAAGACACGAGTTTTTGAGATGCATTTAACTAAAACCTGCAGCCACTGTAGTTGGCAACATGATTTGCAGTACAGTGAGGAGGCTTTTATACTGCTGTGACTGAAAAACAGTTTGAGATGAATGATGACAAAAAACACGGCCATTCTCCAACATGGTTAAGACAATTTAAGAACAACAAACAACATTAAACATGTTCTTAAATCAGGCACCTATATCACATAACAGCATCTTTTACACTGGTTAATGTAGCTGTAGGGACCCGAGTAAACCCACCTCGTGAACCACCAGAACGTCACAGTGGAGAGAAAACCTGCTGTGGTTTCAGGACAGGGATTCTGAGAAGGACATGAAAATGAACATGAAAAATAGGCCAGAGAGGTTAAACAAGGATAAGGAGGATGCACTTCTGAGAGCAGCCAGAAACAATCATGCAGCCTGTGTGTTGAAAAGAGTGTGTGGCCAACTTTAAACAAACCCCAGAGCACACACTCAGACTCCCACTCAGAAAGCTGAATATATGGAACAATCACAGCAGTAAAATCAGACGGCACATGCACACGCACACATGCTTGGTGGCTGAGGCATGATGTATGACTCACGGGGTCTGTGACAACATTGGAGAAGAGAGGAGGTTTTTCGTTGAAGCAGCAGAGGATCAGCTCACAGACCACCAGAGCGAAGTAGAAGTAGAACGTGGTGAATCGCAGCTTGTCGCTCACTTCACTCTGAAATGTCAAACCAGGACACAGAAATACACCAAGGTGAGTTCAGGCAAACAGTGGCTACAAGGAAGGAGGATTGTCCCATAAAACTAAAAAATTCTCTTAAAAGTGTAACTGTGTCTGAATGGACTTTGGTGTTTCTGTGAAAGGAAGATCATAACCTTGAAAAGTGATCATGAGATCAGACAGAAAGCAGGCTGGCACAAATGTAATAAAACCAAACTAAGGAGAAAACCGCCACACTTGTACCATAGTTTGTTTTAGCACAGGGGTGCAACAACTAGATGTTCATTAGGGATTCAACAACACATTTAGCCCATGGTTCAGTTGCTCACGTCTTGGGTTTGGTTCAGTTTTGACAAGCTGGCCGTTGAAGTGTGTTTTTATTTTTGTGCTCCTCTATACTGAAGCCATCCATCCATCCATCCATCCCCTTCCGCTTATCCAGAGTCAGATCATGGAGGCAGCAGGCCAAGCAGGTCAACCCAGACGCCCCTTCCCTCCTGGACATATTTTCCAGTTCCTCCTCAGGGATTCCAAGGCCTTCCCAGGCCAGATGGGATATACGAGGGCTGATTGATAAGTTGTGAGCCCCATATTTAAGGGTTTGACTTTTGGCAGACATATTGCATTATTTTCCAACATAATCCCCTTCAGTATCTATACACTTTTGCCAGCGATGTTTAAGGGCCTCAATGGCACTTTTAAAGAAGTCCTTTTCTTGACCGTTCAGAAAGTCCTCCACTGCATGTATGATGTCATCATCTGACCGAAAGTGGGGACTGGAAATGGCCTTTTTCAATGTTGGAAATAGATGACAGATCTTTAATGGCAGCCATGGCAATGACAGATTTGTGAACAGGGACATTTTGTCCATTTAGCAAAAGTCACTTGCCTTGTTTACTTTAGAGTGCTACCTCTTCGACATAAGCTGACCAAATGACACCAGTCTTCGGGTACACAGCCTTAAATAGTCAGGGAATAGCAGAGCTGAAAAAGGACATCCCTGCTTATCTTCTTCAATACAAGGCTCACAACTTATCAATCAGTCCTCGTATATTATCCTTCCAATGAGTTCTGGGTCTGCCCCAGGTCTCCTCCCAATTGGGTGAGCTCAGGAATCCTCCACATGAAGGGGACCGAGTGGCATCCTAACTCGATGCCTGAGCCGTCTCAACTGACGCCTTTCAATAAGAAGGAGCAGCAGCTGTATTTGGATTTCTCTTTGGAGGTCTGAGCCCCTCACTCTGTCTCTACAGCTGAGCCCTGCCACCCTCCTGAAGAATCTCATTCTGACCGCTTGTGTCCACAATCTCGTTCTTTCAGTCATTACCCAGAGCTCATGGCCACAGGTTAAAGGCTGGAATGAAAATGTAGAGGCAGATTGAGGGCTTGGTCTTCTGGCTTAAACGCAGCGATCTGCTTGTCCATCTCTCTATTCATTACATCCTCACTCAGCCCCAAGATACTTGAACTCCTTCACTTGAGACAAGGACTGGCTTCATATTCTGAGGTGATTTGAGGCAAACTCATCAATAACAGTGAGGGTTTATTAAGTAGAACTATGTTTTTTTCCATTCCTATAAATTTCTCGATTTCAGTTTTAAGCAAAATATACATATCCACAAACATCTTGATGCAGTTTTTGATATAAAATTAAGAAAATAATGAAAACTAGAAAATCACCTTTGACTTCCAAACACCTGTAATTATAAACGCTTTTAAACAATAACATTTTCTTTCCTTGCTATATTTAAACCAGGGATGCACAATATTGGATTTTTGCTGATATCTTATGTGCCAATATTTCTGAACTCGTTATCACAATACCGATACCAATATTTTTTATCAAGAGTACCCAGTCTTTACTTTACGAATATTGACTTGGTGCTTTCAATGTGACAAGTTAAACAAGAAAAAGGATTTAACTCTTGAAAAAATTAAACTCTTTTTTTAAAATGTACTTGTGCAGTGATATTAAGGTGAAGTATCATGGTACATTTGTGTATTTTTGTCAATATTACAGTGGCTGTAAATATCGTCAAAGAATGTCAACATTTACCAATACCCATATTTATGTTTTAAGGTTATTGGCTGATACCAATATCAAACTGACACTAATATGTATCCCTAATTAAAACATTATGATGACATTTTCCCAGTTTGTCTAATTGACATATTTTTGGGCTGACTTTGAAACCATTATAATGTAACCAGTGCCGTCCATGGCTTTGAAACTAATTAGAGGCTCATGAAGTTTCTCTCTAGTGGTCATTTCGCAGACTTCAGCAAGGATTTTAAAATTAATTTTAATTTTTAACCAACATGGCTGGTTTTCCCCCTGCAAAACCTGATGGATGTTAGTGCACCATCTGTTTAATAAAATGACGCTCTGTCACTCATGAGGCTCCACAGTCATACTGATAGGCTTGAACATGATTGATTTTCAGGTTTTGTGAATGCTAAAATATGTTTTCCCCACTCCCAACATGACGGGTCCCTCATACTGTGAGGGTGGGTGCATACAGCAGCCTCTTCTATCACAGGAGTAGTTTGGTATTTGACTTATAGATGTCACAGCAAAATATGAGCTACCTTGGCAGAGGTTTGCGCTCTCCAAGTGCTTTCTAGTTCATCATTCACTTTTTAGTTTACTTAATTTAACTATTTATTTAATTTAATTCATTCTTAATATATTCATAAAGCAGTAATCTTTTGAAGTGACTTTGAATGTACTTGTTGTCCAACTGAGTTAATAATAGAAATTTTTATTTAGTTCCTGCAGATTTGACTTAAAACATAAAATGAAATATGTATCCAATAACCCCATTCAGCCAAAAGAAAAATCACATTTTATGGACACATTTTGGTCCATATTTCTCAGCCCTAACACACACACTACCACCCATTCATCTGAGTTCTCAAACAAAACTTCCCCTCCACCGCCACACACAACCGTCTGAATAAGCTTAGCACCAAAGTGGTAACACCTTTCACTCTTCACTCGCTTTAAATTTTCTGAATCATATTTGGACCAACTTTCAGGATCAGTGCGATTACAGCAGCTCAAGTCTGCTGTAGCCTGGACTGACCCAAACACATGGCTGCCCTGAGGGCCACCTGCCCTTCTCTGGCTCTGACCTACTGACCGCCCGCAGCTCGGCTTGCACGCCGGTCTGCCTGCTGCGTGACTGTGTGGCACTGCTGTGACTTAAATCATTAGCGCAGCCGCAAAAACAAAAACAAACATACGAAGAGAGAAATGGATTCAAAATAACAGAGCTGGGCTTGAGAAGAGAACTACAAAAATAGTCGAATCATAAATAATTCTCCACTGAACAAAATAAATCTCTGCTATCACTTCATACTGAGCTGGTTTTACACCTACAGCACGGTTGCTTTTTTTCTGATTTTCATATTTCCCTTGCATTGATTCATGTTCACACAGCAGTATTTCGAGGCGGGCCAAGGTCAGTATGATAGGTCAGTGTTCCTATGAGTTTGAGTAACGCTGTGCATTATGGGAGGAAAGCCGGCTCGTTAAACTACCCATAAAACTATAACATAATAACTGTAACAATAACAGGAGATATTAAATGTCCTATGTCAGATTATAAAGATCAGATCAGATATTTATGAGTGTTCGACAGGCCACGCGATTTAAGTGTAGAACTCTGCTCGCCGATGATGCCAGATGGCATGGGAACTTAAAGTAAAACATACAGCAGTGTCCAATAAAGCACTGCCATGATGGGAAAGTAAAGAGCAGCTTTGCAAATGATTAATTCTCCTGCTTGAGCGAGTTCAATTTGCAGTCTGGGAGTCTTGTCCAGTTTTTAAATCAGTGGATGTTGTTGAGTCCTGAGACGATCTACTGCAGAGACAGTAGGTGATGTTAACATGTTGATTTTTTTAAGGTATGTTGTCCCTGAGCACAGACCATGACTGTGGGATCCAAACATTTTAGTAGTACTTTGTCATCAGCCTGGAAGATGTGATGCAATTATTATCACTACTATAGTTGCTTATTCTACTACAGCAGTTTGATGAGTTAAATCGTCACCCTGTTTGAGTCAGCTCCAGGGGCGATTGTGTTCCCACTGCAAACAAACTGCACCAGCGGCTGGTTAGAAACGGACCAAGACCACCTCTTTCAGGCAAGCTCAGCACGGTTGTTTGTGTCAAAACAGGGATGTACGCTGCCGAGCACTGATTCTGAAATGGCATTTTTTTTTTAGCTCCATGTTTCAGTGTCATTTCACAGAGAGCTTACAGCACTGCACAGGATCAAGTCAGCATTGCTGACAAGTTTTACTAGAAGCATCCACACAGTGGGGCTGAACAATGAAGACCAAAAAAATCATACCTACCTTCACAGCTAAAAAACAATATGGGCGACTTTGTTCAATGAAGAATTAACATCTTTGGCTCCACATCTCTGATATCTAGATAGGATTAAGCACCAAAAAACAGTTTCCCCTCTATACCTTGTAACATTAAAGGTCCCATATTTTGCTCCTTTTCTGCAGTTTAACATGGATCCTTGATGTCTTCATGAAACATTAGTAACATGTTTTGGTCCAAAAAGCCGATGAATAAAGCACAGCTGCATTCTTTCCATGCTCACATAACCACTCTGTTCAGAACAGCTGGTTTTGAAAACCTTCATATGCTAATGAGCCAGAGCAGAGCAGCATACATACGGGCAATTCATGATAGACCTTCAGCGTAACTCGAGCGAAGCAGAGCACTCCAGCCACATGCTGCTTACAGTCCTGAACACGAACGAACCCTTAATTCATGCTACCACACACGGCTACAACAGCGAAGTTCGTTCTGCAACTTAGCCTACCTTCCGGGCTAACGTTAGCACAAACGGAGGGGTAATGAGATGGGTAAAGGACTAATTATATTCAGCCAGCTGTTAAACTCCTCTTGACTAATGTAGGAATGTTCATACTTTGAAGTTTACCCTTCAGACTTTCAACAAGTAACGTTAACATTGACGAACATGTGAAGTTACCCCTGCCCCCTGGGGGGGATACTCAGGTAGACGAATCAGGTTAGGTATGCAAATGAAAATGCACTGTTAGGTAACAGACTCAACAGCTCACCAAATGCCATGAGTTTACGTTTACGTAGCCTGGTAAACACAGGTTTTGTTGTCTACTATCCGATTTGTGGTCTGGGAGGAAGGCCAAATACCCAAAAATGTGTTCAGAAGCCTTAAAAAAGTGGTTTTTGCATAATATGTCCCCTTTAATATTGAAATACAAACTTCACAGGAGCAGAAGTATTAAGTCACGTGTCTCAGTGAGGCACTAACCATAACTGACACAGCCAGACACACCTTCTGCCACCTGACACACCTGCAGGGCACATTGTCTGCTATGGACTTAAAAAGGCGTTCTGCCCACGCATGGATTTTAACAACATACATTACACAGCTGCCTGTCTGGTTTGCTGTTCATGATGACTTGCAGATTTTCTGCATCAGTCATGGATATCCATTTATGAGGTTAATGTGACATTAACACATTAAACAGCATTAAAA
Organism: Cetoscarus ocellatus; assembly: GCA_037902135.1. Taxonomy (NCBI): domain Eukaryota; kingdom Metazoa; phylum Chordata; class Actinopteri; order Labriformes; family Labridae; genus Cetoscarus; species Cetoscarus ocellatus. The sequence goes on along the minus strand of JBAMNC010000891.1, from coordinate 51,817 downwards.
AAACATAATTAGAACAGACTATTGATGAGACAAAACTTTTCACAAGCTACTTTTATTCTTAAAGAGTTTCTGGGCCATTTATTCAGTTATAATGTGACTCACAAAGTCATCCAGTGCTTTGTAAACTCTGCTTACAAAAAAACCATCAGTTTTGAATCACAAAGTTGACTGTAAACACTTTACATGAAAAAAACAACATAAAAGTGATTTTGTTGTAGATAGATATCTCCCTCTCTACCTTCCTGTCTGCCTTTCTCTGTGTACAGGTGTTTTGTGCCTTCATGTCAGTTAGTCCAATGTTTTTATTGTTAATGAGAATTCCTGAAAAAAAAACACAACTTAAACCACCTCTGCAAAGATATGAAAACACTGTGTCATTCATTTTACAAGAAAAATTGATTTTTTAAAAATTTTATATAGTTATTATGATTTAGTTGATCACATTGCTCTTTAACTCTTTCTTTGTAAAATTAGTCCTGGTATGATAATTGTTCCAGAAATTTAAAAAAGATTCCAAGACAATGCAAAAACTTGTAGAACTTTTCAATCAGCTCTGGCTGAATTCCGATGCAAAATTCTGTAGATAATCAATTAAACCTTTTGATGTTGTAATACTAAGGAGTAATCATGCTTAATGATTGTGATCAAGTATCATTCAAAAACTAGGGCTGCAATCATCACTGAGTAGGGCTATTACCTTTTAACTGATATTCAAATATCTGTTTGAGTATGGGGGTAAAAATCTGTACTCAAACTGTAAATAAACTTCAGAATACACTGCCTGGCCAAAAAAAAAAGTCACCACCACAAAAAAAGGTCACACACTCTAATATTTTGTTGGACCAACTTTAGCTTTGATTACAGCATGCATTCATTGTGGCATTGTTTCAGTAAGCTTCTGCAATGTCACAAGTTTTATTTCCATCCAGTGTTGCGTTAATTTTTTCATCAAGAGCTTGTATTGATGATGGGAGAGTCTGACCACTATGCAAAGCCTTCTCCAGCACATCCCAAAGATTCTCAATGGGGTTAAGGTCTGGACTCTGTGGTGGCCAATCCATGTGTGAAAATGTCTCATGCTCCCTGAACCACTCTTTCACAATTTGAGCCTGATGAATCCTGGCATTGTCATCTTGGAATATGGAAGAAAAAATCCATTGATGGAATAACCTGGTCATTCAGTATATTCAGGTAGTCAGCTGACCTCATTCTTTGGGCACATAATGTTGCTGAACCTAGACCTGACCAACTGCAGCAGCCCCAGATCATAGCACTGCCCCCACAGGCTTGTACAGTAGGCACAAGACATGATGGGTGCATCACTTCACCTACCTCTCTTCTTACCCTGATGCTCCCATCACTCTGGAACAGGGTAAATCTGGACTCATCAGACCACATGACCTTCCTCCAGGACAGTTCTTAATCCAATTTTAGTAGTTTCTGCAATCTCCTTAGATGTTTTCTGTTCTTGATGCATGCCAATGATTTGACCGTTCTTAAACAGACTAACATCTTTTCCACGACCACAGGATGTGTCTTTTGACATGGTTGTTTAAGAAATGAGAAGCTATTCATTGCATCAGCTGGGGTTTAATAACTTGTTGCCAGCTGAAAGACCCTTCCCATGCGGTAATTATCCAATAGGAGGTTCGTACCTATTTGCTTAGTTAAATCCAGGTGGCAACTTTTTTTTGGCCAGGCAGTGTATAAATGGCTCAACAGCAGATTAGGACGCCTGGAGTAGTGAATCTTTTCAGCCAGCAGAGAGCGCTCCTAGCATAGCCTGTTCAGCTGGTGCTCTTTTGACCTCAAAAACAACTGCATCTAATCCTACGGAAACCAACAGAAGAAGAAGACACGTTGAGGAAACAGAGGACCAGCAAAGCCAATAGGCAATAATAACACTGAAATATGTGAGGAGGCCGTGTGGAAGCACTTTGGGCTCCACTGTGTGTCAATAATGGGCAAAGCAGCTTGCCCACTACGACAAATACACAGGCCCATTGGTCAGACTTTTGCTGTCTGCTGTCCAGTGGTGTCTTGTCAAGTGCTAAGCCCGGTGCTCCTTGGCAGCCCCACGTCACGCCTTAGGCGCAGAATGGGGCCTTGCGAAAGGTCAATAGTAAAATGATCAACTGGAAGTGCCGAGGTGGTTTATGAGCATGCACGCTCTTAAACAAATATCCTCAGTTATGAGTGTGCATGCTTGAAAACTGATGAGTGTTGAGTTTTGGGGAAAGGGACAGCCCTAGCACTGACAGGCCCCTGAATCTGCGTGGACCTAAGCCTCGGTGAAAGGCACACGTCAAACGGCACACGCAAACAAATCGCCTTTACTCCGTTACCTTTCTTGGTAATTGACAAAACAGTCTAAAAGCTCAAGCCGTTCTGTTTTGTTTTTCCTGGTTCGTGGAATCATGATTATAATGTTTTCCATATTTGAGCAACACTTCCCAGCACTAGCAGCTGCCAAAGCTGTCATGTGAATTTGTTCTATCAGTCAACATCTGTATCATCTGGTGTTATTAAGTGGCTCCTGACGAAGGAATTAAGTATCTAACTACTATTTTATGTTCTCTGCATGTTCTCTTTCCTCTGGTCTTAGATTTACAACACACTCCATCTTATCTTTTTGCCTGCTGGGACTGTTTGCTGCTGCTCAGTCGCGGAGTTGTGCAGCACTGAAGGTGAGATAAGCATGCCAGGAACAACAAGCCTACTATTCCCTCACTGCTTAGTGGTGGCCTGAACTGAACCCTTCAAAACATCCACTCTGTGTAAGCTCCAAACTAACTCTTGAGACAACAGTGGGGGCGGGGGGCTGCGGCAGTGTATGCTTAGACGTCAAGAACAATGAAGATGATGCACAGCAGAATATAGAAAAATGTCACGGACAAGGAAGAGGGAAGAAGACAGCGAATAGGCAGGTAAACTGGGCATTAGAGTCAGAGGGAGATGTTGGAGGGTGGGGAGTGAAGGGAAAACGTGCAGAAAAGATGAAGGCAGACATGAGTGAGGCGTTTGAGGACTGAGACGTCTTCTCACCTGGCTGGAGGCCTGGAGGATCTTGGAGCGGAAAGGCACGATGGCGCACAGCACGGACAGGAACCAGAAGATGAAGAGGACCCCTGAGGACTGAACCCCACGTAACCTCTCAAACTGGATCAGAAACGTAGCCAGCAGCTGAAAGAGAGGAGAGTGGGGGACGGGAGGAGGGGGGACTCAGTTAGATTACTGAGGGCATGTGAGGTGAGTCAAAGTCTGAGTGGGTCAGTCCGTCACGCTGAATGTTTCTCTGCCAAACAATTGGCTGCACCAGGGGGCCGTTTATAAACCCACATACCACCAACAGAGCTGCGGATGCACCAGAGCTAATTAAACAGAACCCTTGGATCTTCTTACGAGACCAGAGCTGCATTGTCAAGCTTTTCCAAAGATACAGATATGCATATACACTCATAGCCACTTTATTAGGTACATCTTTACAACTGCTTGTTCACAAAAATAGTCACCGGGCAGCAGCTCTGCATTTCAGCATGTAGACTCGGTATGAATTAGGGATGGAAATTGATGTGATTTTATTGATATGGATGATATCACAGATCCTGCTTATCAATACATCCATCCATCCATTATCCATACCACATATCCCTTTTGGGTCATGGGGTGCTGGAGCCTATCCCAGCTGACATTGGGTGAGAGGCGGGGTACACCCTGAACTGGTCATCAGCCAATCAAAGGGCCACATAGAGAGACAGACAACTATTCACTCTCACACTCATACCTAGGGGCAATTTGGAGTCACCAACTGACCAAATGAGCATGTTTTTGGTCTGCAGGAGGAAGCCAGAGTGCCGGAGAGAACCCATGCATGCACGGGAAGAACATGCAAATTCCACACTGAAAGGCCCTGACCAACCTGGGGAACAAACCGGCGATCGTCTTGCTGTTAGGCACATGCACTACCTGCTGCGCCACAGTGTCGCCCACTTAACAAAACAGTTTTGATCAATTCTTGGGAATTTTGCATGTGGGAAACCCACACTTGATGAAGTGTAAAAAGTTTTACTTTATCGAAAAATCGGAAAAATAAAACTTCCGACTCTTGTGTGCCATTATCATGTTCGTTACTTCTTTGTTGTTATTTGTGCTGACTGCCTCTGATGAGGGTAGGATGTTTCTGATATGAAGAACAAATAGAATTGTTAAGAAACATACAAAGGATAACGATTCCTTGGTTTACTTGTAAACCATTATTAACTGGAATTGGTATTCGATTCCCATCCCTAACCTGAGTTAATGCAAAATATGACCGCTCAGTGCAGAACTGCCAGAAATAAAAAGATCATGTTATATTAAACAAGACTATTATATAAGGATTCATATTGGATAAGAAATAGTAATAAAAGAATTAATAAATTAGCAGGCATGATAGTTTTCTATCAGATATAATAATTATCATTATTTCAATATATAATAGTTATCCAAATGAGTTTTTCATAAATTGTGTTTTAAAGTGTAAAAATTATGTTCACAGTTTTATTGTGTTTGAGCTTGGGTAACATGGTAAAACAAAATGTCCTGCCAACAAAGCTGATGGATCTGAATTACAGTGAATTTAACTGAGAAAGAGAGTCTGTCCACTGATTTAAGGATGTCAATGGCAATTGTCCGTGGCCCAAAATAAAAATCATTAAATGGCTGGCATATTACTGCAGTTAGAGTGTGGGAAACACGGGTCATGAACCATCACTCGTAAAACACTTGGCTGTGGCCTTCATAAGGGTTTCCATCAAGAGAGAGTAGAAGAAGGCATTGTTTGCTTCTTAAAAAGGAAGTTTTATTTTCAGCTTTCTTACGACCTTACACTTTCCTTTTCATCCACTGTGTCCATGTGCAAAGTCTCAGATCTAAGCAGGACCATTTGACCAATTTCAAGTCAAAAAAGGCTTAATTTAAGCAACAACTACAAATAAGGTCTGAAAGGCCTTAATGCACACTGAACCATTTAGAGTTGCCGAAGACTTTATCTGATGACGGTAAGCAAAGGCAGGCTAATGCTACCCATTGACTCCCAGTGTTTGAGCTAAGTGGTGGGCGAGCTCTGCCCGTCTCTTCCTTGTTACGCACAGTCAAAAGAACGCTGTCTACCTGCTTGCTGTCAACTCCGGATTGAGGCAAGATGGGAAAACAAAAAAAAATTGGCATATCCTTTAAAGTTGAGCACACTACCCGTGCATCGCCAAAATCTATGTTGGCGAACATTTATAATCCCTCTACAAACAGTGAGGTTTCTCTTTGCTTTAGATACATCGACCTGTGTTGAAGACAGCAAAACTGACTCCAGGAATGTGCTGTCCCCAAAATGTATATGATTTCTCAGTGCTGGTTTTAGGAATTTATGACCCTCACTGAGTGAAATCTTACATTGGAAGATATTTTCTCTTAATTACACACAGTTTAGTGCCTTACTTTTGCAGAGATGAATGTGAATTAAAGGAAGTGTTACAAATATTTTGAACTTCACCTGCTTAGATCTAAGTTTTGCGGTGCATCCCTTAATTCTGCAAACACTTCACTCAGCTTAGTCCAGATTGTACTGGTAGTCAAGTAGTTTATGTTTAAGATCTTTTCCACCAGTAGGAAACTGCTTGTGTTATTAACACAGAATGAATTTTCTTGAAGTTGAAGTGCATCCTGTGCTCTGACAGCACACAAACCAAACTGGAACTGACCTCAGACCACTTTACACAGCTTAGTTTCTGGTGAAAAATCAGATCAAGTGTTCAAAAACAGAAACAAATCATGTGGCAACAATGTCAGCTGCAGGATGCGTTTTGTTACTGAAATCAAGAGGAGGGGATGTCTCTTTCCTTTCAAACAGGAAGAGAGTCAAGGATCTGTATTTACACAGATCAGGCCTGACTAAACAAATTGGACTGCCTTTGACCTGCTGCTTTTTAAGATGTCCATGAAAATCTCACTGTTAGCATCAAATACAGTCATAAAAATAATGGCTAGCAATTACACACTATCATAAAAATACAAACACAAATACACTGTCATAAAAATACAAACACATCCCAATAGGGATGTCAGCATTGTTGGCAAAGCATCCATATTGGCAGATTTAAAAACGGATTGCCAGTATCAGCAGATACTGATTTCTGCCAATATTTCAAAACCAATATATCAATCATACATATTGGCCATAAATACCATTGGTCACTTTATTAGGTACACCTTTCTGGTACTAGGTCAGAACCCCTTTGGTACTACTTTTTTAACAAGTTGGTGGAAACATTTCTCAGAGATTCTGGCAACATCACACAGTTGCCTCATTTAACTCCTCTTAGGTAAAAGCGGAAGGGGTTCTGAACCAATGGGATCGGGCTCAGCAATTTAGTTTAGCCCCCAGCCAAACTTTCCAAAGTCACTTTATGGCAGGCCGGAACATAATCAGAGGACGATGTATAGAGATGGTTATTAAAAATGCTACCCTTGTATAATAAAGAGTTTTAGTTGTTTTTGCCTCTACAAGCATCGTTCAAAGGAGAGAGAGAGAGACGAGAGAGAGTGCTGGGGCTATCAACACTTGATGTCTCCATAACGCACGGACAGAAGAGACAAAAAACAGGAATCATACGTCTTTACGCCATTTGTATTATGATATTTGATAAACTTCATTTATTAACACTGCACCAACATCTTTAACAGGATTTATAAGGCAGAAATGGCAGATTTCAGATGAAAGTCATATGTTTTTATTCATTTATTGGAATATTGAGGAAAATTCATGCTGAAACCAGCTTTTTATGGCTCTCCATTAAAACACAGACACTTCACAGTGATGGTTTATACAGACGTGCTCATGAGCTTTTTGTAAAATTAACAGATCACCAATGATCCACTGCTGAACATCTCATCCATGGACATTTGTGCGCTCCTCACTCAAGGTGAACTGGTTCAGGTTCTGTGTTATAGGAACAAACTTCTCCAGCATTGAGCAGCACATTTTTGGTTTCTTCGTGTCCGTTGCTCCTCATCACGTCAGCCTTAAACTCTCTCACCACAGAAGCACTTTGGTTAATCAGATGATCTAACTCGTAACTTAAAAAATCATCCTCAATCTGCAGAAATAAAAGTCTCTGCCTCGCTCTGCGACGTCACTCTGCAGCAGGAGGAGGAGTCAGCTGATGCTGCGCCTGACTGATCATCACAGTTTTGTTTGTTCAGAAAAATGAGTAAATACACATATAAAAGGCATTTTCCAGATCATGGTGAGGGCCAGAAATTATTAATGGGGGCCACTATTTGCCGACCCCTGGTCTAGACCACATGTACACGCCTAAATGCAGTGAGTTCATGCCATGTGACAGGCTGATTAGCTATTTGCCTTTAAAGGCAGTTGAATGGGTGTCTGGTGAGTGGTATATAATATTGATCAGCTATATCAGCAGAATTTACTCAAAGTCATTGTGAAAAACCTTCATTTGCATTATTATTTCTCCCAAGGCTGTTTCTGTTGATGCCAGCATTTGTTGTTTTTTTTATTTTTTGTTTGTGAGCAAAATTAATAGAAAAAAATACTTGACAGATTTCCAGGGAATGTTCGTCATGGCACAATTTTGTTGTTTTAAGTTCTAGGAATTCTACTGGGGATTTGTTAAGTTTGCAAGTCAAGGCAGTTTTTCTACTATTTTTACTAATAACTCAAACTTTTGATTTAGATGAAACTTACAGGATATGTTGGTCATGGCACAAGGAAGAAGCGATTACATTTTAGTAGCATTTGTACGTTTCTTTGTCTGTCTGACCGTCTCTGAGAATGTGGGTCATGGCAAAAGAAAGAAGTCAACTGATTTTGGTGTTGCTCTGAATCTGGATGCAGATCCAGGAATTTTTTTTATATTTTCATATTTTTTCTATTAACTCGGCTAAGAATGTCAGAAATGCCCTGCAGGTGGTTTGTGCTCATGAAGCTCTTCTAGCAATGAGCATGGCATCCACAGAAATTATTTTGTGCATGGCGTAATGTCTACATTTAAAAAAAATAACACACATTCATTTTCATTCATGGGAGGCTCAGAAGTTGTTTCACAGTCCCTACCCAGCAGATAATGGACTGGGATCTTTTTTCCTTAGCAACACACACGACTGTTCGACCAATGAGATTTTGGTCAGAGGAGAGATCTAACTAATCATCCAAGTGACTGCAGGTTTTCACCCCTAAATCACACACAATATTATACAGGATGAACCTTCAGGCTCAACTTATATGCCTCTTGTCTTCATATGAAAAGGTCTTGGCTGCTTCATTTCTTTATTTAGACATTCCTGACTGAAATGAAAGCAGCCAGCTCAGTGACTCCATCTTTCATCAGACGGTGTCCTCAGATAACATCTCTGCAGAGTGCGTTATGCAGCTGAATTTGTGTATGTAAAATAATGTTTGAATAATTGCGCAGTAAAGTCTATATTTGCCTTAGAGTCATGACACATTCACAAAGGACTCGTAAAACACAAACTTGTGACGTTAATACAAACAAAGCACAGTTTATTCTAAAGAAATCCAAAGGGCGCCCCTTCACAGGATTTAAATCTGTTTTAAATATCCTTACCATGGTCATGCCGAGAATCAGCGGGGTGATGTAGTAAATGGGCGGCTGGCCATTCCCCTGCCGCAATTCATGGAATGTATAGAAGAGATCTGTCCAACATACAATCCACAACAACAGACCAAAGACCTGAGAGTGAACACAGAAAAAGGAGAAGTTATGATAATTAATAGAATAAAAACATTAAATAGGCGATAATAAGAAGGTTTATGTGCTGACAACCAACATTACAGGATGAGGAGTGTTTATACTAACACATTTTTTATTCTTCACATGGTCTGCAGCCAAAAGAACATTATGTCCTAATCTCAGTGCCATGACGTTTCACTAGACCAGCATTCATGTGAGGAAAACCAGCGACTGAGGGGCTGTTTGAGTCTTTCAGCCCAACACAGTTAGTGCACATAAGACTAAAGAACTTTTTTTAACCAAGAAAAAATAATCTGGGAGATAATATTTTTCAGAGGAAGTGTTACGGCCTACATATCATGTAAGGATGAATAAATACATTTTACTTGTTTGGTGCAAAAATTAAAAATAAAATGAATTTCTACTCAGCTTCAACAATAATGGACTGGCCATGTCAATATATTTTTTATTTAAAAGAGAATAATGAGCTGAAAATTGTCTCTCCTATTGTTGCTACAAATAGTTCTAAAATTAGAATAAACAGTGTTTAAGAAATTTACAAGACCACCACCCAATAAGAGGTTTATGTCACAGCTGCACTAAATTAACAGCAAAACTAATTACTAAAACCCTTTTTAAGAATATGTGATGGTTAATGCACCAGTATGTGGAGGCTCTTTAATCAAAACAGTATTTTTAATGCCAAAATATTATAAACAAAATTTTACTATTCTACAAAAACATTGTAAAAAAGTAAAACACGTTATTTCTTGATTAAGGCGTAAAACTGTAATTATTGACTTGCTTTTCTGAACAGAAAATTTAGTTCAGTGGTTGAATGTTATGTTTGATTAACTAAGAGGCTCACATTGGGACATGAGGCGAGGTCAGTCTGAAATTCCTCATACCTGTTCAGAGGAATGTCCAATAACAAAAACATTTTCAGTTTTTAACAAGTTTGTTTAAAGATTTTTACAATATTAATGTTTTCTTGTTTTTACGACAGTTGGTTTAATAAATTTATTTAGCCTTGTAGATCAAAATAATCAGTTTAATAGAAAAACTAGACAAGGCTGTAGGAGCATTATTAATGACACTCACTTTATGTTCATTTCTATAATTCATTGAATAAGGACAGTGCAAATTAATCATCAAATTAATTAGCACAATGGCTAAATTTCATCAATAGTCCCAAGACAGAAAAAACACTAACGGTTATTTACAGATGATAATACACAAAACATCTAATAAAACACCAGCATCTTACAGAATGACATCACAATATTTTTGGGTTTTATTAAATGTTATTCAGTCATTAATAAGACTGAATTAGTGAGGTTTTTATCACCCCTACTTAAAAAAATCTAACTAAAGAGCATATCAAACAGGAATTTCTCTTGCTATGTGTTAAATTAGATTAATGATTAAATATAGATTATTAACATTAAATCTGTGTGACAACTAATAACAATAATACTGAAGATTGTCAGCCACAGTAAAAACATTTTAATAGTGATAATAGGGCTGCTGTAATAACTAACTTCTTTTAAAAGACAATTCAGAATAACAGAAGGTTTTTTCTTGCTGTCATGATGGGTTCATGTTGGGTGTTGGATGGATGTATGTGTATATATATGTATGTGTGTCTTTATATATGTATCTAGGTACATATGTGTATCCATAAAATGAAGAGTTTTTCTTCAACCTGCTCTATTGTAAAGTGTCTTGAGATAACACATGTTATGAATTGGTGGTATACAAATAAAGATTGATTGATTGATCGCCTTTTCTCATTATTATTTAGTCACTAATATTGTTTTCCAGTACATTTTTGCATATAGTTATAGTTTCATGGTCTCTCCACCTCCCTATCCAACAATTTTAGGGGTACTTTGCCAAAGTACACATAAATAAGTAGACTGTAGTACATTTGAGGCATACATTACTTTCCTTTTAATAAAATGATATAATTATCACAAAAATCTAGGTGATATATATTTTATCCATAAAAATCCAATACTGTGACAGTCCAAAATGATAGTTATTGGTATTCAGAATATTTATGAAACCCATTTGATTATTTTATTTCAGTTCATCCTCATCATTTTTGCTAAAGTGTTCATCACTATGCTCATATGGCACTCCAGCTTCCTCCATGGGTTTGGTTCCTTCAACCAAAACCATGCTTGTTAAGTTAATTGGTGACTCCAAATTCTCCTTAAGTATGAGTGTGATCATTAATGGTTGTCTGTCTCTCTCTGTGGCGCTGTGATTGACTGGCGACTGTTCAGGGTGTACCCCACCTCTGCCCCAGTGTCAGCTGGGATAGGCTCCACAAAGAAAGGCCCTGACAGAGATGGAGGTCAAACTAGCAACTGTCTTGCTGTGAGGCACAGGGCACCACTCGCTGCCCCATCATTCTTATATTTCCTTCAAATGCAAATATTAACACTAGTTTCATAGACAAGGCGAAGACAGGAGCTCAAATATGCAGCACATTATGTATTCATGGTCTGGCTAAAATGACAACAAGATAATTCCTTTGACTTTAATTTTCGCCCAAAATTTCATAATCATCACATCTCTGGTTAAATCTACAGTAGATGACGGACATCCCTTGCTTGATCAAAACTGTCCACAAAAGCACCACAACAAGAAAAATCTAACTTCAATTCTTTCCTCTGATGAAAAATCTCCGACCGTCTCCCCCCACCTTACCGTTTTGAATCTGTTCATTATGGACATCATGATGTATCCTCTGTTGTTCCTCTTCAGGTAGAAGAGGTAAAAGGGGCTGACAACCCACAGGTAGATGCACGGCAGCCATGACAGGACAGACAGCTGGAAACACTCTGGAAGGTCGGGTCGATCCGTGTGGAGCGTTTGATTGGCTACCTGCAGAGACACACAACATGGGGGAACAGCACTTTAGCTAAAAATCACCATCTCATGTCAAATAAAAGCAAACAGTGCTGTGTGAAAAATGCCAGACTCTGAGACATGTGTACCAGCCCACACAAACAAACAAGAGCCTCATCTGACCAGATGGTTCGAATTAACTCAAATATGTAAACAGTTTACCTGTTTCTATGGTCAGAGGGCAGGGAAGTATGACAGCAAATACAGATTTCACATTTAAGAGACGTGTATGACAGGCCAAGAACATAATTGATATTCCAAGACAGCAGCTCAGTAAACAAACTCTGGTTTTAAGGTTCGAGACAAAAAGATCTTTCAAAACTGTCTGACCAAGAATTTTACTTTTCCACAATAATACAGACTATGAACGTTATGAATACAACATAATTATTTCTTGTTGGCACAGAGTAAATGTGGATGAGATTGGAGTATCTACAATCTGTTTACAACTTTGCTCTTTCTTAGTGAGGTGAAAGGTTTACTGGAGGTGACTCTTATCTTCAGACAAACTAGAACTACTGTCTGGCTGTTTTATTCCTCAGTGAGGCAAACAATTACCTGACAGTGAAAGTACAGCAGTGAGACAAGAGGAGATGTTTTTTTTTTGGCAGAGTGTGCTAAAAAGAAGTTGTAGGACAGGGATGGCCATTAGATTTTATGACCCTGGTCTATAACCTTCATCCTCAATGTAGTCAAATCAGGGTCATGTAAGGCCTGGTTATATAAAGACTTTTATGTAACCTGCCGGGCAGATTTTGCTGAAATTTTCAGGAGATGTTGGTAATGGCCCAGCTTAAAAATGATTAGAATTTGGTGGTGATCCAGAAAACCACCATTCATGAAAGATCGTTTTTGCTCATTAACTGTCTAACTGACAATGATATGATTCTGAGTGGTAGGTGTGTGTTTTCAGGGTCCATGAATCATATTATGATGGTAACTTTATCATGGAACTATTGCTTATAGATGTAACAGCAATATGTGAGCTACCTTGGTTAGGGTTTGCGCTCTCCAAATGCTTCCTAATTAGTTTTGTTCCTGTAGTGTGTTGTGTGCCACAGAGAGAGAAACACAGGACACCACAAACCAACCAATTCATTTACAAAGAAGTCAGGGCCTCTGCTCCCACAGCCTGTGATCTCGTGTGATCACAGGCAACTTCAATGTGAACAAACATGTCTGAGAATGTCAGGAGGCCATATGCGGCTAGCAGTTAGCTTCCTATAACATCTTTGGTGGTAATGATTTCTGTCCAGCTCCTCTAATCAGTTTGTTATTTATAATTTACAGGTTACGCTGTTTAGATGCTCTTGTTCTTTTAAACAAATCTATGAGTTGGACCGACATTTCCACATCTGTCTAACTTTATGCTTCGCCTTGACTCTCATTGCCACGGCTGCATTTTCTTCCTGCTTCAGCCATCTTGCTCCCTGGTGGCTCCCACTGTACAATGTGACAAATCACAGAGGATGTGCTCACCTGTCCTCGGTTCAAAGTGCATCCACATTAAGACTTATGGTTGTATATAGTGAATGCTGATTTCAATATTGATGTTTAATACTTGGGGTTCAAGTCGGAGTGGCCCTGATCCTCTCCTGAGAGGATAAAATCACTCTTAACTCATCTCTTACCACAATAATCACATAAAATAATCTGTAGGACCTCCAAATAATCAGGCCTTTGCTGAGTTTGATCGGAGGCAGAGACCTCAGCTGAAAGTCGGCCCAATTGTCAGGTTGTGTTTATCCCACGTCAGAGGAAAATATTTCTGCAGTCGCAGTGCAGAGGCGTTAAAAAGCAATCATTGCTGAACATCTCTGCAGACACCACCTGAGGCTTAAAGATAAAGCCTGGCACACGTATAAGGATTTTTAAAACCTTAACTGATTTTAAACAGTGAGAAAATCCAGACAGACGGACGGATAATGTCAAATCTATCAGTTTTGTTCCTGTAGTGTGTGATGTGTCTCAAAGAGAGAGACATAGCACACAAAACATTAATCAATTCATTCACTTACAACCAGGGCCTCTACTCTCGCAGCTTGTAATCTCACGAGATTAGACACGACTGTCATGTGAAGTAAAATGGTGGACAACGGCAGGAGGACTTGCTAAGCTAAATGCGGCTAGTAGTTAGGTTCCTTTAACATCCTTGGCAGTTGTGACTTCTGACCAGTTCCTCTCTTTATCAGTTTGTCATATATAAACTACAGGTTATGCTGTTTACACGCTTGTGTCATTCCCACGTATCAATAACAAGCTCGATTTCTGATGTCCGTCTAACTTAAATCTTCACCTTTACTGTTGTTGCCATGGTTATGTTCACTCCCAGCTCCAGCCAGCTTGCTCCATGACTGTCTTCCATGTGAAAAAAAACACAGAAGACGTGCTTGGCTGTCCTCGCTGCACTCTACATGCATCAGGATTACTGATTTTAAATATTGAACACATTTAAAATTTACAGTCTCAAGCCCCCAATCCTCTACTGGGAGGATAAAATGACTCTTAACACAACACAACAGGATAATCAGGTAAGACTGTCTTAAGGACACCAGACAATCAAGCCTTTGCTGACTTTGGCTGGAAGCACAGATCCAACCTGAAATTTGAGCCAAATATTGCATTGTGTGCACCATCTTTTATTTTTGTCTTTTCTGTCCTACGGGTTTTTCTCTTTCCTTTTGGGTTTGAGTTGGCAGCCTGCTTCAGCTCTAAATGTAAGGGAACTCTAACTGAGACCAGCCTTCATAAGTCAAACATGCAGAAAACCAGACTAATAAATGGGACTGGGCCTCACATTGGGTCAGGCTTTCCTCTGAAGTTTCAGGTTATCTTATTTCAGTTTGTCCAAACATCTAAAAACTACACAGTCATCCCTCAGTTCAAGCACACTTTCTGAGTGACTCACTGAACAAACTATCCAGTGAACTTGAGCTCTGAGAAACTCTGGATTGCTGAAGGCAAAGCCACCCATCCCCCTCTTCCTCATGTTTTCAAAACTCCTAATAGACACCACCAATTTCAGGGAGAAGCAAATAAACTATTGAAACTTTTTCCTGCCACCCCTCTCTAGGAATCTTGAAGTTGGGTGAATTAAAATACAAGCACAGCAGGTAAAAGTCAAGAACGTTCACGGCAGGCTGGTGAACATCAAGTGTGATTTGTCATGCACACCAAGAAGCAGCTTCATGCCTTTTCCTTTCCTCTGTTCTTCTGTCTCCTTTTAATACTGTGAAATTATCCGACAGCATACAACATATACTGTAGGCAAAGGATGTGTTATTAAAAATGAGAGACGCTGTGGACAGTCTGTTCTGATGTTTTCCAGAAAACTCTGGGAGCGCAAATGTGAAAAAGCCTTATTCAATAAGTTAAAATGAAAAGAAAGTATTACATTTGATCTCTATTTATCATGTAAACATGCATGCTGTACACTAGCTGCAGGACTTTATTAAAGCAGCTTTCTGTTAGCAAACGGAGTCTTAATCCAGCTCAGTTCTCGGCTTATTTGGATACCCTCAATTGGTTTGGATAATTGGATTGAAGCAGCTTGAACATGAAATGTGGTGACATAAAAACAATTAATGCATTTTACAATATAGCTGAAGAATAAAAAAAAAGATCTATATTTTAACTGACAAATGCAAGGTAAAAAAAACTTCATAACATCAAAAACGTACATGTCAGGAAGGAAACAAAGGAGTGTTTTTAGTTTTCTGATGGCAGAACAAATGAACCATGTCCATTTTGCATAATAGGCATGTCAGCTCGAGTGAGTGCTGCTTTCTATGATCTACCTTTAAATTTATTTGAGCTAGTTAAGTGGAAAAAAGTGCCGTGACTATCGTTTGGATTCAGAAAAATCATAAATAGTTCAATAAAACAGGGTGAATAGCATATGCTGTGATAATACACTGATCAGGCATAGCATTACGGCAGTGATTCCCAAACTGGGGCACTCGTACCCCCAGGCGTACGCAAATATCTGTCAGGTTTCAATCAGTTGTTTAAGTAGTTAAAGTTCAAACTGGCAAACGTTTGTATGGTGAGCTTTGATAAAGGCCTGAAGTGTTGGCAGAGAGGCTGCAGGCTGGATTGGTGAGGCATCTTGGAGAAGGAAATCTGTCCTGAATTGTCTAAGATTCTTATATTAACATAAGTTCAGTCAAACGCCCTTCACGTTGAAGCTGTGGTGAGTTTGTAACAGTTTCAAGTTCATTAATGAATATGTTCCAGAAATGAAAATTTCTTTTTTTCGAAAGTGAACGAGTGTTGCTCACTGAAATTGCTGGTAAATAAATCTATTTTGTGAGAAATAACTCACTTTAAGAGATGTTATTTGTATGTTATGCATGTGAAATGTAGGAGGTGGGGGTGGCGGCAGGCTTACAGACACATTCCTTTTTCTAGCTGCTATAAGTGCGTGAGAGTAGGGGGTACATGGCTGGAGGTCGAGTGTCTGAAGGGGTACAGGCCGCCAAAAGTTTGGGAACCACTGTTTTACGGCATTACGCTATCAGGGTCAGCATTAACTTCTCCAACAATTCGAGCAACTGCTTTCTTTCCTCACATAACAATGCCACTGGTTCCCCACTGTAACTTCCTCGGTCCACTTTTGATAGATACAGACCAGGAGCTGCAGTTTTGGAGATGCTCTGATCAAGTCACCCAGCCATCACAATTTCATAACTTTTTTCATAATTTGCAGCTGATGGAATCTGACTTCCAAGATCAAATGGACGCACCATTAACCCCAAATTGCTCCCACTGCAACTGAATGGGTGCATGGGTAGAGACTAGAAAAGCACTTATAAGCTCAAGTCCATTATCTCAACTAGGAATGTAATGGCTACTGATGAACTGATAAACTGCATACCAATGGTATTACCGTTTTCTATTTTAAATACCATTAAAACCATGTTTGATTTCCTCACTTTGTCAATAACTCGAGGTGATTCTGCTCACTGCCTGGAAAGCCAAAACTATGTGTCTGCTCCTCAGCAAAGCAGCAGCAGTCCCTCAGATGTAGTTTGCAATGTTTGGCCTCTGAAGGTGAGAGTACGACGGTTGGTGCCCACACGGACACTGTACCACAGATTTTATCCCTCATAACGGACAAAGTCTGAAGTCTGGTCATATTTTGGATTTTACAAGGATGCTGAGGGGAAGCTAATTGAAAACGGTCACCCTGTTTGCGGAAAACACCGAAAAAAAAGTCTCCAGGGAGGGAGGCAGGGAAAAACCACAACGCACCAGCAGCACCTCCACCACAAACCCCCCCCACAGCAGCATCAGAGGGGGGAGGCATGGCTGGATTGCTGAGAAAGACCTCAGCAAGGACCCAGAGGTGAGGAGGGTCAGGTTCTGACCACTGCAGGTCGTTCTTAAATTCACATTATTTTACAACTTTGTTAAATGATTTCAGTGTGTGTATTTAAGAACTTCTAAAACATTTTAAGCACATTGCAACAATACTGCAATAATAATGAAAACTGTGATCATTTTGCTCACAATAATAACCATGATATGAAATTTTCATACCATTACATCCCTAATGTTATGGCACATCCCACACATCTCTCATGTCATGCAGGCCAACTGCACAGACTAAAGTAATTATGTTATTTAATGTTTGGGTCACATGCTCACTTCTGATTAGGAAGATAAAGAAGATAAGGCATCATCGACAGAAAGCAAACAGTGGACAATACGCAAAATTACAGCAACAACTCAATTTGTTTGGTTGGGCATTCGGTGGCAGGGACCTGAAATACACATTCACAGGACATATAGCTCTGACAGTCCGAGTCCCACCCACCATAAGCCGGTTTAATCTCCAGTGAATACAAAGGAGAGAAAGCACTGACACTGGCCCAAAGCAAGTACAGTCAAGTAGAGCAACCTGTCTGCTGTATCCTGGAATGATAACATATTGACGTAAAACTTTTCCACAATATCGTCTGAGACAGTGGGATTTATTTACTTTGCTGCTGGACAACAATAAGTAAGCAACACATCCGGAGAGAAAGGTGAAGCAAACATCTGTCACAGTGTGATGCAGCTTTGGCGCTGCAGTTATCATGCTCTCCTGGACAAACAGAGTAAGGCCCACCCACAGACAGACCCAAGATAAACACAGCTGCCTGCCCCGAACACTCTCCGCTCATAACCACTCCCTCCTGCTGCACCCTGTGTGTGCGGCTACTGTGAGTGGGTGTGAAAGTGGCGTGGTGGTTTGAAGGTGAAGGGTAATGGCTCCTGCTGGTGGGTTTTTAGAGCTTTCTGGAGCGCAGCTGGAAAATGTCTCCTCAACTTTATACGTTCATTACATTTTTGGCTCATGTGTCCTAAACACAGGGGAGGCATGTTGGAGTGGTGGTTTCATAATTCTTCATACACCAAAGACAGAACAGACCACGACCGCAAAAAGCTCCAACTTTGACATTCAGGTGGTAGAGGGAGAATGCAACCACATGGATCTATCTGCCTTATATTAGCGGTTCAGGCTGGTGATGGTGTTACACTGTGGGGTATCTTCTTAGCAGACTTTGGGCCCCTTACCAACTGGGCATCACTTAAACCCCACAGCATACCTGAGTATTGCTGCTGACCATGTCCATCCCTTTATGACCACAGTGTGCCCATCACCCAGAGGTGTAAAAAACTATGTGAGAACAAATGTTCTAGGAAGCACTTGTAGAGCACAAACCTCTGCCAAGGTAGCTCTCATATTGCTGTTACATCTATAAGCAGTAGTTCTATGATAAAGTCACCATCATAATATGATTCATGACCCTGAAAACCCACACCATGCACTCAGAATCATGTTGATATCATTATTAGTTAGACAGTTATTGAGCAAACACAATCACTCGCTAATGGTGGTTATCCGCAAAACAAAATCTACCACCTTCAGCTCCTGCAGAACTTAGCTGCACAGATGCTGACGGGGACCAGAAAGAGAGCCCATATTACACCGATTTTAAGGTCTCTGCATTAGCTACCCGTTTCTTTTAGGATCGATTTTCAGATTCTTTTACTGGTTTTTAAAGCTCTTACTGGTCTTAGTCTTTCTTATTTATCTGATTTGCTTTTACTGTATGAGCCCATTAGAGCCCTCAGGTTTTCAGGAAGTTCTCTGTTAACAGTTCCCAAAGTTAAAACAAAAACTTACGGTGAGGCATCTTTTTATCACTACGGACCCCGCTTCAGCCTACCTGAAGACCTGAGGGCTGCACCTGATGTTAATGTCTTTAACAACAAACTCAAGACCTACCTTTTTAGTCTGGCTTTTACCTGAATTACTTTTAGTGTTTTCATTCTTATTACAGCTCCCTTTTATTATTATTTTATCTTATTTTATTTTATTTTATTTTATCTTTTACTTCATTTCAATTTATTTTTAATTTATTTTATTTTATGATGTATTTAATTTTACACTTTAAGCTAACCTCCAGTGTTTACCTATTTTAAACCTTTAAGATGGTGTTTCCTCAGTGCGTACTGGGTACAACAATGTTCCTGCTTTATTATTGTCTTTTTTATTGTCTTTCATTTATGATGCATTTTATCAACACTGTGTACGGATTGCAGGGTGGGTGGGTTTGGGTCATAATTCTTTTATCTTATTTTAATTTATCTGTCTATAAAGCACTTTGTGCTACATTTGTTGTATGAAAAGTGCTATATAAATAAAGTTTGACTGATTGATTGATCTGGATCACCGCCAAAATCTAATCATTTTTAAGTTGGGCCGTTACCAACATCTCCTGAAAATGTCAGCAAAATCCATCCAGCAGTTTTTGTGTAATCTTGCTAAAAAACAAACAGACAAACATACGCCAGCAAAAATATAACGTCCTTGGCAGAAGTAATAAGAGAAAAACAGTGATAGTTGTAGTTTCAAAATGGTACTAACAAAAATACTGTTATACAATTATTTTTATACACTTTTTATCATTAGGGTTACCATTTCAGCAATAATTTGCACTGGATTCTGGGAGATTTTCCACAACACTCAGAGTAAACCCCCAGAGCTGGGACACCCTGCTTCAACACTTGGATGTAAAATGAAGGGACGATGCTAAAGCCTGTTTGATGCTCGACACATCTGCGAGTTCGCGAGTACACACGGCGAGCATGATGTCACATGTTTGGACACGCCCCCACTACAGAGGTCAGACGCAAACGTGGACACAGACGCGGACGACAACAAGACCAGAAATGCACTGACTCCATTTTGTCAACAGTCAATAGAAGAAGAGGAAATGGCGAACTTTGACGAACACTGTAACATGAGTGAACACAGCAACTCATCTGTGTGGTTCTCCCTCTTGACAACAAACTCTCCTTTTCTTCTTCTCCTTGACGCAACGGGTAACAACAAACACTATCCTTCGATGACTTCCTGTAAACCATGCTATAGATGCAACTGTTTGAGGACACTCCCCCCATAGTTTGGGAAAATATCTGTTTGCGGCAATATAAGAGCGGCACGGAGCAAAAACACTCAAAACGTTTCTGCGTTATGATCCTGCAGCAGTTTGTGGCCACGTATTTCTCCTATACCATATCAACTGAGCCACGAACTCTGTCTCTTTCATCTGACTCTGCGTGGCTTGAAGGAAATAATGAATCAAATAGAAAGGCACACAAATAACCTCGCATTGCAGAAGAAAGGTAGTGTGCAAATATTGTATTTAATGACTGACAATACCTCAAACATACCACATTAATACTCGTCTTACTGACAAAGGCACCAAATGTACATGAGAACTGTTTGAATTACTTCAATTAATTCATGCCTGTGGATATGAACATTTGTGTGGGTCAATGAAGGAGGAATTTAATAATGTTCATGTATAAGGGGAGGAATAAAAGGTGTTGATGTCTCTGCTGGTTGGTGCTTTGAGGAAATGAGCTTCTTGCTTAAATGTCCTCTCTCTGAATTATTATATCTGATAAAGAAGCTGTTCTCAACGCTGCGGCCTTCAACAGATTAATTACCCAGAAACACTTCTGTTTCGTAACTTCACATAAAACACTGCAGAGCCTTGTAAATCATGAAGAAATATTTCTCTGTCAGTCAGATGGGGCTAAGGTACTCATCATTTCTTAGTACAACTGTCTTTTTCTGATAAAAGTCATGAAAAAGAAGAAAGCTGCTCCAGCACACTGTGCCTCGCCTTTAAAGTCCGAGGGTCTGGCCTTTATTCCATTCACAGGCAGTTACCACTTCGCTGAAAACCTGAAACCTGAAACTTCAACAAAAGGTGAGATGAAAAGGGGTGAGGCGCTTTGTGATAACAGCCAGCCCGCCAGCAGAGACTTGGACAGGAAGATTAATTCACTCAGTCTGGAGAAAACCAAACAACAAGAAAAAGTACATGAACAATAACGTGGGGCAGACGGCACTGACGGGGTCTCACATTTTCTTCAATTTGAGTCTCAACACTCTGTTCAAAATAATCACTGGTTGATGATTGAGCTTGGCCGTTGTCCAAAAAAAAGAAAGTGTCCTGTTTAATGTGTTATATGTGCCATAATCAGAGAACAACACATGAAGCTGATGGAAACTGAAACTTTCCAGATTAGAACTTGGTAAGTGCTTACATTCACATTATTTTAAATGAGCCCCTGATCGCTGGTAGAAACAAGGCCTGTTGGACCTGCAGCATTCATAATCATCGTTCAAGTCGGGCCTTATTTCGATGGCATAAAGCACACTGTACGAAGTATCTTAATACTCAGGGTAAAGTTCTTTTTTTAATTAAGCATCTGAGAGGATAAGAAATTAACAAAAAGGTGAGTAAAACGTTTCTGCATGTGCATAACAGAGAAACCTAATTAATTATTAAAATCACTAATCAAAACCAACAGGACCACACGAGTTAATGTTTATGATAGACCTGTTTACTGTACACCAAATACCTCTGTGCTTAACTTTAAGCAATTTACTCCTCCCACCCCACAAGAATCCTTGGCTTTTTTCTCTATTGCAAGCCAAAAAAAAACCCACACTGAACAGTCTGTTTTATTATCTGTGAGCATAATAATTGGGGCATTCACTCGTGTGCACAGTCTGCGTGTGTGGGGGTATTACAGAGAATAGCACACCGTGGAGCCCTGCAAGCCAGGCCACCCCTCAGCTCTCCCTCCCTTACAAACTCAAACAGAATTTTTCAACAAATGCTCTGATATTCTGTTGTGCATCTTGTGTTGGTGAACAAGCTCACTAAAGTGTGTGTTTTGATCACATGGATGTGTGTCCATCTCCCTGTGCCTCTTTAAAATATTAGAAACATTTTGTGTCACAGATTTTAGACTTAAGACCAGTTACAATGAGGTTTACAATGCAGTCATTTTCTGCTTCCTCAAGTTAGAAACACATCAGCTTTGCGCCTGAACATTCCTCAGTTTCAGACAAACACACCCCTGGGTGCAAACAGGAGCACACAATCAACTGCTTTTCAGACAACTTGAACTTAAATGACACCCGACTCAGGCAGAAACTAGAGAAGATACCTGCGCTTCACACCAAAACATTATGCGCTGAGCAATAAATGGGGTCCATTGTCAGTGTTACTTCACTGATCAATTAAAATTAGAAAGGGGTAGGACTTGTGATTAAGGATTTGTCCACAAATTGTTTTGGAGAAACCAGCCAAAGGTCTCAAGTTGTTGATAATAACAGGATAGGATTCTTTTAGACTGCTTTTTTGTTTTCTTGGTGATGCTTCCTTGAACTGGGAGCATTTTACAAGCATGGTGACATTTAAAAAGACTTAATGCTACCAAGGAAAGCAGAATTAAATTTTTTCACAGAGCAACATGAGGTTAAGTTAAGTCTTGCCCAGGACACATTTACATGTGATGGCCAGAGCTGGGCCTGAACCTGAACCCTTCCAGATGTTGGTAGGGCGTCTTCCAAATGATGGTTTTAGAAAGAAGTCCTACGACAAATACCCGTTGAGCTTGGGCGGTCTATTTTCAAGAATATGAAGATAACCCAAGGTATGTTAGGTTTTTACATATTTTGAAAGTCTAAATGACAAACAGAATTAAACAAATACCCAGAAAAACAAAAATATCCCTTGTATTGATTAAAATAATTCAAACATTCACACATGGGCCGCTAACACACGTGCTTTTTGTTGTAAAATCAACATCAATCTTCTTTTCTTACTCGTCCTGTTTACACAGTCCACTTACACAACATTCAGTTTACTCTGTTGCTGCAGGAAGTGCACAAAAGCCATGACAAGGACACATTTGTCAAAAAAGGGCAGGACCTGCTGGAGACGAAGGTTCACAGATCATCAACACTAAAACCGTTACTGCTGAATGTCCCTGCAGAAGTTAACGTCGACAATAAACAGCTCTTACTTCACATCAAATTACACTTTAGGCCAGAATTAAACAGTTTAGAGAGAGCCTGGCTCCAGCATGCTGTCCAAACTGTTTATGATGGGCTTTTAGATGACTCACAGTACACAGACTTCACCCTGTTTGCTGGCTGCTCTTTGATTTCTTATGGCCTAATGTTGTGTGAATCCGGGGTCACAGAAGACAAAAAAAAATCATCTGCAGAATTTCAGATGTTACACAAGTGAGCTGCTAAATCAGGGCTGGGAGATGTACTGTGTTTTTTTAAATATCAGCGCATTTTCCAACAAGACAGTAGTTTAGACGATATTGTTTATATTCATAAAGGTGTTGAAGCCCTAAATTACCATTAACCTGACACACCAGATGGATTGTTCGATATATCTCACTTGTCCATAAAAAGTGTTTGGGAATGGGCTAAAGCTTCAAAAGCAAATCCAGCAGCTGACTGGTACATTGTTCCATCAGTCACATTTATTACAGGCCAATCAGATAGTGCATCTGGTGGATGCTACTGCCAAAGTGTAAAATACAAAAACATAAGCCACTTCGTAGAACAAACTCTCATCAAAACACGCCTGAGGTAGAGCGTTAATATCCTTCCATTGAGAAGTGCTTTCATGGTTGATGTTGTTTTTCATTTAATAAAGAGGGGGTGGTCCAGATCTGATAAAACTGCAGAAGCTGTTAGCATCTATGCTAATCCCTGCAACACCTGTCGTCTCAATCGTCTGATCACAGACACAGATTCAGGCAGGTCCAGCTGCTGTGTAAGGTGAAAATAACATTAAGTGAGCTACCATCCATCCATCATCTGTACTGCTTATCTCTATTAGTGTCACGGAGGGGCTGGAGCTTATCCCAGGTGACATTAGGGTACACCTTGAACTGGTCACCAGCCAATCACAAGGCTACATAGAGAGATGGACAACCATTCACACTCATAACTAAGGTAGCATGTTTTTAGGCTGTGGGAGGAAGCTGAAGTGCCCAAAGAGAACCTATGCATGCACAGGAAGAACATGCAAATTCCACACAGAAAGGCTGTGACGCACCTGGGGATCGAACCTTTTGCTGTGAGGAACATGCACCACCAGCTGCGCCACCGTGCCGCCCTTAAGTGCTACCATTTTAGGGAATGCTCTTAATTGTGAGTTTGGACCACCAAACCTGTCTTCCCCCAACAAAATTTAATTCTTAAAAAAATCACATAATCAGCTAAAAAATTTGGAAATATAGATGTGGGTCCATGTTGCCCAGCCCTATGCTCAATAATCCTCCTCAATGTGAGTATGTGATTAAAAATGTCTGTTTTATAGACATCCTGTCACAGGAAGATTCATTTCCTTACTATATGTGGACATTACGGAGAATAATTGACTGAAACGACATTCGTGAGAAGGAGAATGGCAGAGTGGCGCCAAGTTAAGCCAGACTGATGAATCACACCGACCTGACGAAATCTTATTTTGAACCTTTGAACTCAATATGGGAGTAGCACACAGGCACCAGTGTTTTCTAAACTGACATGCTATGAAAATATATCACTGAAATGTAAATAAGTGTAAATAAGTGAGGATATATGTAGAAATAAGGCAGTGCATTTTGACTGTGAACATTGTCATAACACTGATGACCTGCCAATGACACTCAGTTCTCACTTAAATCATCGATTTCTCAGCACAGATGAAAACAAAGACCTGGTGCTTGTCTTTTTGCTTCTGCACCCCTAAAACCTAATAACTGCACTCCTTCACTGTCATTTAATTCAGTAGAGGCTTAACCCTTTAAAGCCTGAAAACACAAATTATAGCCAGAAAATTCTAATTTTTTGGAGATAAAATGTTTATTTCACTTTCTACTGAAATCCAAAAAAATTAAAAATTTCCATAAAATGTACCATATATATATTTTTTGTATCTCTTTTGATACATAAGGTCTTTTTGGCATGGCAGGGCGTTTTTATCATTTATCAGATTGTATTCAGATGTTTTTTTAGTAATTTCTTGATCATATTGATTAGATAGAGGTTTCATAAATGTAAGTATCAAACATGCTACAACAGGATTTAAAATATATAGATGCGTAATACAATGGGTATAATTTGGGGTTGGAAGATAATGTTATAAGAAGTGCATAGTCTGTATCAGCAAATATATACATTCTGATGATATTAAGATATCATTTGTATATTAGGGCTGAGAAAATAACCAGGATTTAATAATTTAGCACAATGAGCCCTCTCAATTAACACATCATGACAGTCTGAAATTATTCCAATAAATTATTTACAGCTTTCTTTTTTTAATGTTGTAAACAAAGTATTGTGTTTCCTGGATTACTTTCAGTCCAGAATAAAAAGTTGCAGCTACAAGTGTTTCTTAAAGCATGGAGAATAGCACAGGCTCGAACACTGTAAGTGTTAAGTCTGCTCATTTGTATATTTAGTCAAATTATCAAAATTCATATTGTCATTGCGATTTGGAGCAATGTTTTTCTTTCTTATCGTGAAGACCAATGGGACCTATCAGTATAATGTACAAATGTACCATTTTGCTCAAAGCTGACAGAGCTCTGCTCCAGTGTGATCAGGACCTCTCCCTCTCACCCTGTTTACAGCGCCAGTAGCTGCCTGAAACAGCAACCCTCCCACAAATGACCAGCAGTGCAACTTCCCTTCTTTGTTTTATCAGCAGCTTGAGCCCCTGGCTCAGGGTATTATGCCCGGTGAAGAGCACAGACCACAAACACAATGCAGTGCCCCTGAAAACACGGCACTGAGTAGCTCCACAGTGGCCAATCACCACAGTGCAGACCGGTTAGCCAATCAGAGTAGACTGGACCAATGTGGACCAAGGGGCTCTGACGGAGCGTCTCAGGCTATGTCCACAAATATGAATATTTTAGAAAAACAACTCTGTGTGTAATGTCCTTCTGTCCAAATATAATCAGCACTTTCGGTCACTGAAAACACGTATTTGAATTCTAAATGTCTGTTTTACGTGTCTCCGTGTAGACAGGGCACTCCACACCTAGGGGTGGGAATTGATAGGATTTCACTGATACCAACGCTATTTTCAATTCTGCTTATTGATGAAGTTTAGAGATTTTTAGAGTACACAATGCCAAAGACGTAGCTCTCCTGACACTGATCACTATTCTGCAAAGAAAAAGGTTTCAGTACGTAAATGCTATTGTTTGAAATCACACGGGATGTTGGCATCATATTGTGTTTAGTTAAGCCACACCACTGACTGTTGCTATCTCCCATCAGCTATTGTTGATTGTTGGACATCCTTTGGGCTGACTTTCTGCGAATTGCAAGCAAGCCAGATACTTGTGGAGACACTTGATAAGGGAATTGTATAGCAAAAAGACTAATGATACCAATTATTTCAGCTCTTTGTTGTCGTTTGCCAAATGGAAATGGTTTCTGATTTGTGCCAACCTCTCTTCTGGGAGGCTATGCACACTATGCAGCACTATCACAGTTGGTTACGTGTAGGAATGTAGCGGTTACTGATAAAATAATAAACCATGGTAAGTAGTATTAGTAGTATTATTATTACCGTTTCCTGTTTTAATTACCTTTAAAACCGTGTTTGATTACCTCACTTTGTCAATAACTCATGATGATTCTGCTCATTGCCTGGAAATATGTGTCTGGTCCTCAGCAAAACAGCAGCATTCCCTCAGATGCAGGCATGCATGCGCAGTTTGCAATGTTTGGCCTCTGACAGCAAGAGTATGGCGATTGGTGCCCGCACCAACACTTCACCAGAGAGCCACCCCCAACCCTCCCCGAATAATGGACAAAGTCTGAAGTCTGGTGGTATTTTGGATTTCACAGGGATCCTGGGGGGAACTAATTGGAGACGTCATCCTGTTGCAGAAAAAAGTCTCTGGGAAGGGAGACAGGAAATAACCACAAACACCCCCACAGCAGCATCAGAGGGGGACGGCCTGGCTGGATTGTTGAGAAAAACCTCAGCAAGGAACCAGAGGTGAAGAGGGTCAGGTTCTGACTGCAGATCGTTCTTAAATTCACATTATTTTTTAACTAAATTAAACTTTGTTAAATGATTTCAGCCTGTTTATAAGAACTTTTTGAACATTTTGAGCACATTGCAGCAATTCTGCGATAATAATGATAACCATGATAATTTTGGTCACAATAACCGTGATATGAAATTTTCATACCGTTACATCCCTAATCACATGTGTTGCAGCAAACGTTAAGCTGTTGCTGTTCTAGTCTGCCAATGACTGGACTACTTACATAATAGCACATGCCCCCTCAATGTTAACGCTCCCAAATCATGACTTTGCCATGACTGATAAACCAATCATCCAAAACAACAAAACTTATACAAAGACAGGAAAAATACTGAGGTCAGTCACAGCAATAAATACGTCTTAGGTGTACATAATATAAAAGTGACACAATTCAGCCAATTGAGTCATTTAATTAGTCCCTTTGTCTCTGCCTGGACGGATACATCTCTGAATGTATGTATGTGTATTTATGAATATAATTTAAATATATATAAGATATATATATATATATAAATACACATTTGTATATATGCATATATGTGTGTCTACTAAATGAAGAGTATGGCTTCAGCCTGCTCTTCAGTAAAGGACCTTGACATAACACCTGTTTTGAGCTCGGGCTATACAAATAAAGATTAATTGAAAAAAAAAAAATCAGCAGACCAAGATGGAAAAAGAACTGTAAAAAAAGGAATGATACAATATTCAGAGTAAATCGTGCTATATTTATCTGTACCAGCTGCTGTGATTCACACCAACATGTAAGTGATGATTATCAGCAGTAATTCACCACACATCCAGCTGTGCAGGTGGTGTGAGGGTGACAGACTTCTCTATGTCTTGTTAGTAAAATAAAGGTCTGAAAAAACTGTTTACAGCAGGCTGTCCATCTGCTCTGTGTTAGTGACGAGCTGTGGACTCATATGAATGGAGAGGCCATGACAGTAAAGGCGGCAGGAGGACAGGAACTGCCGGTGGCCATGTTCACTTCTCTCCAACATGGTAAACAATCAGAAACGTTACCCGAGGCTCTGTGGTCATCGTAATGTAATGAACACTTTTGGATTTTATGAATGCGGATTATAGGATTGACATTCCTGTCTGTCTGTGGTGGACTAAAGCTCATGATTGGGGGAGTTTCTGTCTTATTGGAAATGAAACCTCGTAAAATGCTGCAGAAAACACAGGAAGGGACTTAAGACTGGGCACATGAATTAAGAGTGCTTGGTGTAGAATAGAATAAAGGGCAATATAAATGACTTATACGGCTAATCCAAGTGAGATTTTAGCAGCAAAATGGCAAATTGCCAGTATTAGATTACAGAGGTCACACACAATTACATTTTTATGACTGTTAGTCACTTAGATTGGATATTCCTTTATTATTCCCACAGGGGGAAATTACAAATTTACAGCAGCTGCAGGATACAAAGTAGAAAGACCAGTGAGATCTTTCTGAATGAGCTGCTGATGAGACAATTTCACAACTCTCACTTCCTGATTTTTCGCTGCAGTAGCATTCTTTAAACATGGAAATGGTCGATATAGTTGTGGGTTTTTTTGTAAATGCAGGCTTTTCAAAGCATGTTCATTTAAACTAGTCAGAAAAGGAACAACTGGCAGGGTTCCTAACAATCACATTAAGACTATTTAAGGTCTTTTTAAGACCTGAATTAAGCATATTTAGCGCCTTTTTTGCACAGCCATAAAACAGTAAACAACACAGAAGTGGTTCATATATTTTTTGTACAAAATAAAAACAGAAAGCAGATAAAAATTCTTAAAGGCTTGCCATCGGACTGTCACCATTTCCACACTTTAATAAAGCAGCACTAACCCTGGATTCACACCAAAAACGACGAGGGCAATGGCGAGTGGGGTGATGGCGAGCGACACCAGTGACCTCAAGCGGTGCAATACGAGCAACAAGGTGAGGTTGAGAGAAGCTCAACTTTATGCAAATGAGCAGCGGCGACAGTCAACTGCAGGTCAATTTGGATTACCAGGCGAGAGATTTTGAGAGGGAGGATGAGAAAACTCCTTATTGCTCTCTACGGTTTCCTGGAGCTTTATGATGGATCTTTGCTCATCTATAAAGATAATAAGAAAAGTTTGATGCTTGGAAACAGATTTCTGAAATTGTGGGGATATCTGGTAAGTTATAGACTACTGTTGGTACATGTACACAAATGCAAACCATGTGAAAAATGTGTTGACCGCTGTCATCCTGTACAGCTCCAAGTACACAAAGAAGGCTCTCCAAAGTGCGATCCATGGTGAAAGAGGGAACCCGAAGTCGTACGTGCATTGTACATAAATCTTTTTCCCTCCAAATAAACTCCTGCTTTGTGCAAACGTTCCATAAAAAGGGGAGTAAAGTCTCAGTAATTAAAAAGGCTACTGCTAAAAGCTGCCAGTATTTAGCCTCAGATGGAGTTTACCACCCACTTCAGGCTTCTGTTTGGGACCAGAGCGTGCACAGGCCACTTTGACTGTGAACCTTCTGGCGTGAATCCAGAGTTAGTGAAGAGGTTGAAGGAGTACATTTATATATACTCAGGGCGTAGGTGGCGCAGTCTGATCTTGGTTATAATCGGACTGTTGCAAGTTCAAGTCCAGCTCTGGTTGTCACATGGCGATGCATCCTTGTGGAATTAAACCCAAGTTGCTCCCACTGCTGCGTCAGTGGCGTGTAAATGGGCATGAAAGGGCGTGAATGTGTCAGGAAATACTGATGGAGCAATGACAGAGAATCAGTGAGTGAATGGCTGTGCATGTGTAGATGTGACCTGTGGTGTGAAGTTGCTTTGAGTGGTCAAAAACTAAAAAAACACTTTGTAAGCTCAAGTCAAGTCCAAGTCCAATTATATCCTGATGCAACATTTTGTGGCTCTCCGATTTTTATAAAGACGGCCTTTAGTTGTTTTCTCAAGGTACCTGTTAGAAGTATTCCTGAACTAAAGAAACTTTTAAGACAAAGTAAAAATTTGACACTAAAACACTAAAAACGGGTGATCTGGAAGAATGTCCTCAGATATTACAGTACCTTGAATTTCCTTGAGGGTCAACAAAGTATTTATCTATCTACAAACTGTGCCCCGATCAATCAAACACCGATCAATATTGGCCAATTGTTGTTTACATGATTGGAAAAGTTAAAAGGGAACAATTAACTTAATGGAAAGTTGTCAAACATGTTGAAGAAGGGTAGCAGCAGCAGAGAAAGTGGGGACTTGAGTGTACACTTAGTACTGAACTGAGTGAACTCACAGGTATGATGGAATATACCTGTCCTTTCCTCTGTGAACCTCCCAAAAAACTGAAAAGGTCTGGATATAAAAGGTAAAGCTAATCAGCTAAGCCAATCAAGCTTATTAATTAGCATGTTTGAATATTTTTCTGTTGAATAAAACTCATGTTTTTGCCAGTCTACCAATATTTTTGTTAATTCACAAAAATAAAAAAAGTAATAAATGAGTCTTTTATTATGTAATTCAGAAACTTTACTGTATTAGTCCTTGAGATCTCACTCTTGTTTTCAGCAAACACTTAAACCGTTCTTAGAAAACACAAAAACATTACTGGCATTTGTTCCTTGTGTCCAATCACACAAACAGATGACAGGTCATCATTACTGGCTAAGAAAAACCTGATTGGAGAAGGTTTTAGTACCATTTTGTGTTCAAACTAGGTATATCAAACCTTACTTTAATAGAAAAAATGAGTGAAAAGTCAGTGAATGAAGTAACTTTGTCTTAAAGAGGCAGCCTTTAGTAGTTAAACTACAATTATTTCCTACAAGCCTCGACAGTGTTGCACTGCAGTGAAAGTAACATTGGTAAAAATACAACATACTTTTGAATTAATGAAAAGTAGTAAGATAAACCCACCAATGTTTGAGAATCTATAATAAAGGTCCTGCATTTATGTACTTATGTAACCATCTCTATTGTTTAGCTTTACGTAGGAGTAAATAATTTAAGCCATCAACTCTGATAATAACTTTCCACGTTAAGATATAAATCCCCTGAGCAAAGGCCTACAAAAACGTATACTAACACAGTTTTTAGTCGCATTGTGTACCATTTATCTAAATGTAAGTCTAAAAAGCTGAGCTAAAGTTGTTATACAAGAAGGCTGCAGGGCAGTAACGCTCAGGGAAGGTAGACAACCTTGCCCTTGCACAGGACAGGCTTCATAAAAATCATGACAGTATAAGCTACAGCAGACTTATCTAAATTCATATAGCACTTATGTGACTTATGTCACTGGAGCATCTCCAGAGGCCTTAATGCAATAAAGAGTAACATGTTTCAGTTTTGATTGATTTCTTCACAACTTTAATTCTAGGCTTGGCTGAATGGTTAGTCTGACGTTCTTGAGGAGGGGCCATTTTTCTGTGCCTTAACCCAGAAAATGAGTCAGTTCACCTGACAATCAAAGAGTGAGCTGATGAGGGAGTTACCTGTTACTTAACAAAACTATAGGGACTACGTCATAGGATTGGTTTAATGGACATGACAATAACTTGAAATGAAAGGAAGCTCACAGAGTTGGGCTGAGTGCATGTTCAGCTGTAAAATAAGCACAGCTGCATCATGGACTGTATACTGGGACAGAGCACTGACATGCAGCAGGATGAGAGAGTGCTGACAACTGGAAAAATGAAGACCCTCTTAAGGACCCACCTCGGTTATGTGTCCTCTACGTGTGAAGGAACTGAGAATTAAAGCTATGTGACTTTTACTGCATGAACTTGCATTTTTACTTCCTTAAAATAAATTTGAGAGGACCTAAAAATGAACTCAGCCTGCTGAGCAGACATTTCATTTATCTATATTTACGTAAAGCTTTCCTTTATTTTCTGGTGCAAAACTTAGCACGCAACGGTGGCACAGCAGGCAGTGCACGTGCCTCACAGCAAGAAGGTTGCTGGTTCGATCCCTGTGTCGGTCAGGACCTTTCTGTGTGAAGTTAGTCTGTTCTTCCTGTGCTTGTGTGGGTTCTCTCTGGGCACTCCAGTTTCCTCCCACAGACCAAAAACATGCTCATCATGTGTGTTTTCTTCTGTCTTTAAAAACTTAAGGTAACAGTTCAGGCAAAACTTCAAACTTTCAGCACCCATCCCATTAAGCCATATTTGCAACAACCATCTCTTTCCCCCCTCCAATGCAGAAATAGCTTTCACTTTGTGGAGAGAGGCAGGTCTGGTTCATTTTTCAGAGATATATTTGGAGGGCTTATTTGCTACATTTAACGATCTCCGTGTTAAATATAATGTACCCCAATCTCATATGTTTCGATACTTTCAAGCAAGGAGTTATGCTCACACACACTTTACTTCTTTCCCTCATTCTCCCATGGGATCTCTTATTACTGAGGTGCTCTCTCTTCCAACAGCTCGTAGTAAGATTTCAGATTTATTTGACCTCACATCATCTTCGAACATGCCCTCTCTTGTGAGGGTCAGGGAGAGTTGGGACAGGGAGCTTGGCTTTGATGGGTGATGGAGAGAGGCACTGATCAGGGTCAATTCTACATCTTCTTGTGCTCGTCTTAGTTTAATCCAATTTAAGGTTCTCCACCTACCTATTTATCTTCACCAACTAGTTAATTACTTATGCAATTATATTTACTTGTTTATTTATTATTTATTTATTTTTATTTTTATTTTATTTTTTCTCTCTCCCTCTTTATTCTTGGGGGATGTTTTTTTGTGGTTCTTTGTTCGAATGTACCATAAAACAAAAATGGGAGTAAAACAGCTGTGGAATAACTGTATATCTTGTATTGATGCTCGAGAAATGCTGGTCTCCAGTTAAAAAAATAAAACTTCAGGAAATATTTAAGGTGATGTAAGTGCTCAGTTAAAACATCTAATCTGGAATTAGTAATTTTGGTGGTTAACTTGAAAACTGTCTGATTTCATTAAAAAAAAAACCCACACATTACGTCTTTAATAGTAATAAAAGTCACACGTTTTCCTTGAGGTTAATTTCTCCTCCAAAATGTAATGTTGGTAACCAAATCTCACACATGACCGTCGTAACAGACATAAAATCATGTAGTCTGACCTCAATGTGGAACTTCAAATCATGAGGAAAGTCACTGATTATTTATCATCTCCAAAAGTCCCCGTCATCTTTCCTGACTTCTTCATTCACAACAAACTTCTCTTTTTAATCAGATTTCAGTTTCCATTCGTCTAAATCTCCACCTGCACCCAACCCAGAACTACTGAAGAAGACACAAACTGTTCAGACTTACGCAGCACCTCAGACTTCTTGAACCTGAGACGACACAGAGCATCTAAGGTAAACTCTGCTCGACCTGCATGTCTGTGCTCACCCACAGCACAAAGATGGAATCCAAGCAGACGGGTGTGTTTGAGGATAACACTGCTGCTTAAACAGGCCTCAGATCAGACACTTAATGTTTGTTGAACTTCCATCATCTTCTGCTATGCCTTGTGATTATACTGTAGGGTTGTTCCAGCTTTTGGAGGGAACATGCAGCGTGCATGAGGGTGAGCGTAGCAACTGTGAACTACATAACCTCAACCTTTGGCATCCTCCGTGAAACCACAAGCACAGCAGAATGTCAGATATCAGCAATAAAAAGGTTGATATAACTTGTTGAATTATTGCTCTAACATGCATTTAAACATGTTTTTTGATTTAAGAGCTCTGGTTTAGCTTAGCATGTTACAGTTACACTGTGTTGAACTTTCACTGGGCCCCTTCCAGTGTGGTAGATATTTGTCAGGCAATGGAGCATAAGATGGGTTTACGCATAGTTAAAATTGCCACGACGGCAATGCTTTTAAATACTGTAAACTATAAACCATTATCTATATCCCTTATCCCATTTAAGGGTCACGGGGCTGGAGCCTATCCCAACAGATATTGGGCGAGAGGCAGGGTCACCAGCCGATCACAGGGCCACATAGAGAGACAGACAATCATTAACACTCACTGATACCTAAGGGCAATTAAGAGACACCAATTAAGCTAATGAGCATGTTGTTGGTCTGTGGGAGGAAGCCTGGAGAGAACCTGAGCAAGCACAGGGAGAACATGCAAACTCCACACAAAAGGCTGTGTACATGTTATGTATGCGACGGCAGCACAACTGACTTTTAGAAACGGACAGCATCTAAACAGCAGAGAATGAAATAAACACAGTCATGAGCAGAGGCAGAGGTATTCCTGTTATTTCATTAGTTACAGCTGATTTTAGTCTACCTACCTATCATTATTATTAGGTTTAAAAAATGACTATCCAGCCCCTCCACCTTTCCAAACAACGATCAGCTGATATCATCGTGGAGGGACTTGTTGATGCCTGGGAGATCCAGACCTCAGTGCTATAAAACATTTAAAGTTTGCAGAATTATTTACCTACATTAATTTGTATGCATATAGCATGTAGTGACTTCGATCGGCTCTCACTGTCTCTTCTCTTGTTTCAGCATGAAGCAGACAAGTGTGTGTGTCTGTGAGAGACCCTGTCACTGACCCGTGTGCTGTGAGCACTACAAAATTGGATCACCTCCTAGTTTATTGCATGACAATGTGCTGCAAAGTATTCTTATTATGGAAGTTTCAATGTGTTTTTTATCCTTATTATCCATCTAGTTGCTGAAAATCTTGGTTTATTACAAAGTTACATATATGGTGTCTCTGTAAAAAGTTACAGATGCAAGTCTGCATGCTTTCAAGTGACAGCATTCATCTCTGAAAGAAAATATGTTTGATAATCACTGACCTTGATTTACAAGCAAAAAGAAGACACTTCACTGAATCATTATTCTAGAACTGTGCAAAAAACACCCACATTTGTTCAATAAAATTGTTCATAAAGCAGAGAAACAGTAGTTTCATGCTTTTTTATGGTAGACTCCCACACACCAATGGTTTAAGGTATAAAATGGCAAATACTTAAATACTCCATGCATTGACCAACTTGATTGATTGAGTTTTTTTGATTGAAGTCTTTATTTCGAGCATGGTCATGGACATGAGCATGAGACAGCAATGAAAAATAAATCGATAAATAAAGAAATAAAGAAAACAAAACAAAAAAACAAAAAACAAAAAACAAAATAATGAGTCCAACATGCTCGAAAACGAGTAGGAAGAAGTAAAAAAAACTTATTTAATCCTACCCCATCCCGATTTTGTTATTATTATAATTTTTATCATAGTAAATTCATTCTATACATATATATATATATATATATATATATATATATATATATATATATATGTATATAAATAGTTAGATATATGGGTATCTACATATTATAATTTATCAAACAAAGTTTTATATAGATATCAATATAGTAATATAGTAACAGTGGATATTAAATAGTAATAAAATAGTAATAGTATAGTTATACTAGTAATAGTAAATTCATTCATTTATAGTTTTTGCGCATAGACGTAGCTGCGAATGCAAGGAAAGGCAAAAGGTATACATATACATATTTCCATATATACATACATATATACGTAAAAACATAAGTATCCATATATATATATAAATAGTCAGATATATAGATATTTACATATTTACATATTACTTGTTGTTGAAGACAAATACAAGTTTTGAAAAAATAACCTTTACCTTGTATTCTGATTTTAGTATTTGTGCATCTATAAATATATTTTTTTTAGTCAGTTTGGTTTTGGTTGGTAAATTTGCATGAAAAGTATTAAAACTACGAGAACAAAAAGAATTTGGATAAAATTGAGATTGTGATACTGCCATAAAAATTGTGATACAACTATGCCCACCCTTAATTGAAATACACAAAAATAGGGCATTTTGATGCAAATCTGTTTCCTCAATGATCAGACAGAAAAACAGCAGTTAAAACCAACAACCAGTTTGTGTACATGCCCAGTTTAGTCAAGCGACAGTACAGAAAAAGATCAGAAACAAAACCGGTTGTCTTTATGCTCAGTTATTCTCTTGTCAATGTCTTCAACTTAGTTTTGTGTGTCTTGTATAACAAGTCCATCACACTCTCATGAGAGGCAGTCAGCATTAACAAAAACAGAGCAGTGAAGGATGTACTCATGGAAAACAGAAGACAAGGTTATACAAGAAACAACAGTGTTTGTGACGTCCTACATTAGCACAGAGCTAACAATGGTCCACGACAATGATTTAAAAAGAGAGTCAAGGCAAGGAGATAACATTTAGTGGGACTGGACCACAAGATAAACACCATCTACGGGAAGACAACAACTCAACCTCTGCTGTGGTCAACATTTACGGCAGTGCCGGAGCTGAGGGGCACAGACTGCCTAGTTCAGTGTGAAGGCTGCACCTCCAACTGCATCATATAGATGTACCATGTTGATTCTGAGGTATCTGATGTAATTTGTTTTTAGATGAAGAAGTTTGCATGCATTCTTGAGGTCCTGCATTAGCCTGATAAACAGGAAAATATCTGCAAAATAAATTTTCATTGGTTTCTGTACAAAAGTCTGTGTCTATGGCCTGCCTACAAACCTCTTAACAACAGAAAATCCTCCTGTCCTGTTGTTTGCTCCATCTTTCAGAAAATGTCAGCTTAAAGAAACATTTGAGAAATTTCCCCAATGATGTAATCTGTGTAATCCCAGTAAACAACAGAGCACAGAACTGAAACCCAGAAGCCACATCCACTTCCTGACAGTGTGTTTGAGTGCAGCTGAAACAGAGGTGTTTGTGCCAGGATCAAAAATCTGAGAAGATCTGAAATGATTGAATCATGAACAATATTTGGGGCCAGTGTTAACTGGTACTGTGTTGAATTGGGTCACGCATATGACCTTTGACTTTAACACACTTAATGTTACTGGAAATGCTGCTCGATAGTTAGAGGCTGATCTTAGAGCCTTCACCTCCTTCTTTAAGACTTTGGGAAAGAGGTTCATCCTGAAAAGAGTCATGAGTGCCGAATAATAAAACTGATAACTGAGTGTAAAAGCTGTTATTACTGAGTGATAACAGGAGGGCAGACAAAGTGGAACACATCAGGTAATATAAGCAGAGCCCGACCAGTATGGATTTTTAGAGGCCGATGCCGATATTTGGCAGAAAAAAATTCCGATTACTGATTAATCAGCCAATTAATAAAAAAAAATATACCATTAATTTTAAAACAAATTTTGGTCCTTAACACTTACAACAATATATATGAATTACAGGCAGAACAATTTACTGTTTTACAATACTTTGTCCTTTAATATTTAACTTTACAACAGAGAGGAAATTTCAAGTACTAGCATTAAACCTCTGGGAAATTAATCATATAACCTTAAAAAAGAGTCAATCTATAAATGTGTTATGAAATACAGTTGTACTGATGATTTATGTAGATTTAGGCCATAGTTCTCTGGTGCCCTGTCAAGTTTAATCAAATTTTCTCTACTCCATTATTTTCTTTGCCATGAAGTCCTGACTCATATGAACCAAAATAAAAAACAGACGCCTTTCTCAGATGTAAAACAAATGGTCTTTGACGGAGTTATATTTTAACTAAATAATGGTCACAAATAGTCTAATGTTACTTATTACCTCCACCAAGGAGGTTACGTTTCTGCCGGCGTTGGTTTGTTTGTTTGTTCGTCTGTTTGTTTGTGTTCAAGATAACTTGAAAAGTTATGGGCGGATTTGGATGAAAATTTTCAGCAAATGTGTGGAATGGGATAAGGAAGAAATGATTAGATTTTGGGACTGATCTGGATCACCATACGGATACAGGAATTGTTTAAAGGATTCTTTAACATTGCGAGATCGGACCATTTTCACCTAAGTGGACTGAAGCTGCTTGGCAGAGGTCTGCGCTCTCTGAGTGCTTTTCTAGTAACAGGCTAATGTTACTCCATAACACACAGTGAGCTGCTGTCACAGCCTGTGATCACTCAGTGTTAATCGTTTCAACTCTTCGGGTCTGCCCTGAATAAACCCCCTCCACTCTGCGTTCACATCACTCCTCGTTAAATGCGCTTCAACACGCAGCTGATGGAGTAATGAACGCTCTGCCTCTCAAATATTTGTGCACTTACATTATTTCTGCGGTCATAGGCTGGCTTTTAAGCTGTTAGTTAATGCTATGCTAGGTTGGCATAACTACAGCGATGTCATTGTTAACATAAACAGACAGGGAGTAACGTAAGCTAGGTTAGCACAACTTTAACGTAACGTAACTGAAAAGCATGACCAACGCATCGAAGCACGCGTCACTTGTCATGACACATGGCAGAGAGAGTTAAATTGAAACAGGAGACATTTTGAGTCACAGTAAATTCACAACGTCGTTATAGACATACCTGTCGTTCAGCCCACGCCTGTATTGTTGCCTGCTGTGTCTCACTCCTGTACGTGACTGATTGGACAGTGGTGAGGAGGGGACAGAGGATCAAATGGAGTCAGAGCTCCATGTATTGGACTAACGGTGCATTGAGATCATTCTGTGCAGCTTGGACACTGAACAGCATTTACAGTTTCATGAGAAAGTAAGAACATATCAGCATTAAATCGGCAAAACTTCAGCAAATGTTGAATATTTTTATAAATGGCTATAATCAGCCAATTAAATCCGGCTACTATGAATGTGACCAATATCACAGGTCATAAAAAAATCATTATGGCTTTTTTATATCACATCTTGCTTACTGAGACACAGCAGATCTGAATAAGACTGATTTGTTATCAATGTTAATGGACCATAAAGCAATAATGTGTGGATAAATAAACATTTAAGATCTGTCTATCACTCAGTGAGAGAAAAATTGATTTCTTTGTTGAATTGAATGCTTTTGTTTGCCTATATTTAAGTTTCAAAACACCACAGGCAAACTGACTTTTCTGCATATCAGCTTATGTGTGATCTGGGGCACTCGTGCATCCGGCAAATCTGTGATTTGATCTTCGATTAGTTGCAAATAAAGTCCTTAGTGTTTAACCTGACTCGCTCTGAACAAGCACCGCTGAGCACTGGGGAGATTACAACTGCCTCCGGTTTGTTTTGAAGTGGATGCAAACAGCAGAAACTATTTTAGGTGTCCTCGCACGACCTCTCCAATTGTCCAGGCCCTGGTGTAATTTGCAGCCAAAAGAAAATCAGGTGCACAGACTAAACCCTTTCAAAACCACAAAGTGCCTCAGACGGTCTTAAGTTTGGGGAAGGGAAGTCTTTTTCTCATGAGTGAGCCAGAAAATTCCAAATCTGACTCACATCCAGGGTTCCAGCACAGTTTCACTGATCAATTCAAGACTTTTTAAGACCCTCTTAAGACCTGAGCTGATAAAAATAAGACAGTTTGTTGCAGAAGCAATCATCTCAGTTTTGGTTTATAAACTTTTTCTAATTCAAATGCTAATGTGATAAAGTGTGATTGTAATTTAACTAAACTGATTGAGCCAGGGTGGCGCGGTGGCACAGCAGGTAGTGCATGTGCCTCACTTCCTCACACAGACCAAAAACATGCTCATCAGGTTAACTGGAGAGTCCAAAATTGCCCTTAGGTATGAGTGTGAGCATGAATGTTGTCTGTTTTTCTATGTGGCCCTGTGATTGGCTGGCAACTGGTTCAGGGTATACCCCGCCTCTCGCCCAATGTCAGCTGGAGGTCAGGTTTTCTTGGAATAGATCATTGATGGATAATTGAGCCAGGCTAAGTGTTATTAAATAGAGATATCAAGGCATATTTTCCCCAAAGAGCAGGACAGAGATGTGGACATGGGAAAGCATGCAGGTACAAAGACCTTTTTAGTGCTTAATACGCAGCATAAATTGCTGCCATAGTTAATCTTTCCATTTTTTTTCTCTTAAAGTCTAAAAGTTAACTTGAAAAAAACGGTCTTGATCAAAGTGCTATAACACTGAATACCTCTTACAAGTAAAAGAACAGACTTTGAGACTTTCTAAGGCCTTGAATTACAAAAATCAAACTGAAAGTGCTTATGCTCTGCCTTCCATCATTACATACATTCAGTTTTGATTACTGACAGAGTACATTCACAATCACTAATGTTCAAATGCCTTCTAGCTTCCATATGCAGACCTC
Source organism: Cetoscarus ocellatus (assembly GCA_037902135.1). Taxonomy (NCBI): domain Eukaryota; kingdom Metazoa; phylum Chordata; class Actinopteri; order Labriformes; family Labridae; genus Cetoscarus; species Cetoscarus ocellatus. The sequence continues at coordinate 11,643 of JBAMNC010000891.1, read as the reverse complement.
TGATCCACCTGTATTCTCAATGTGTCTGAGCAGCTCTGTTTGAGCTCCTGCCTTTTAAAGGCTTCCCTCCCCCAATCTTGCCCTCGATCTTCTGTCACTACTGTACAAGAGTATAATCCAACCCATCTTGATGTTTTGTTCCCCTGCTTTCTACAACATGCTGTCTGTCTCCAACAAAAACAAGCTCAACAGAATCATAAACACAGCCTCACAGAGCTCAGTGAAAGCCCGCCCGGGCAGAACAATAGCCATGAACACAAAGCACCCCCTCAATACCCACTTTAGACTTTTACCATCAGGTCACAGGTACAGGACACTGAGATGGAGAAGAGCTCGCTTTAACAAAAGCTCTGCACCGTCTGCCATCTCCATCCTCAACAACCCAACCCACTGACCTGTGCCTCCTGTGATGTAAATATGCTCTATGTTTCTACGTGTGTTACATGTTTCCTGTATGTCTTCTCGTTTGACAGCCTGTGAAGACAAATTTACCATTGGGACAATAAAGTAATCTATCCATCTATCTGGACTGTGCTGCTTTGGGCACCTCACAGCTGTCGTAGATTGGAGCTTGAAAAGATAGGTTAGGATCTAATATTAGGTACACTCCTACTGCTTCGCACAAAAAAGGTGCTTTTTAAAAGGGAAGCCATACAAAATGTTATACATTAATGTTTATTCTATGGAGGTCGGCAGGGGACTAAAGGGAGTATTGGTTTTGTTTCTGAGGAGGAAAAAAACAAGTTTAGGACGATGAGACCTATGAAATCTTTTCATTTTGGTTGACAATGAAAAGACATTTTTACTGCAGTTGATCTCAAAAGTTATTTCTAATTAATTAACCCTTTAAAGCCTAAAAACACAAATTAAAGCAAGAAAATTCTAATGTTTTGGAGCTGAAATGTTTATTTCACTTTCTACTGAATCCAAAAAAAAAAAAATCCCTAAAATTTAATATATAATTTTTGCATCTCATTTGATACATTAAGGTGTTTTTGGCAATTTATAATCCCTTTGAGGACATTTTTATCATTTATCTGATTGTATTCAGATGATTTTTTAGTAATTTGTTGATCATGTTGATTAGATAGAGGTACCATAAAAGTATCAAATATGATACAACAGGCTTTAAGGGGTTAAATGAGTTCGAATTCATCTAACTGCTTTCATTATTTTAATCTGGAGCAGTGATATGGAAAACCAAGGATATTACTCACTGTGATGCAGCGTGATGCTTCATGACATTGAATCATAGTGAATAATGAACTCGATAACCATGAGAAAAGTGAAGATGCACAGCTCTAGTGTGACCTCAGTTAAAAATTATGGCTATAAAGGGAAGATAAAGCATTAAAAACTGTTTTTTTAATGTTTCACACAGAAATGGCAAAAATTACAAATTTCAAGTAATGTTGAAAATGTATTAATTTAATTAAAATTACTCTTTGTTATGTTGAATTACATAAGACTTTGTACTTTTTTGATGACGACAATATGTTTTATAAATGTGTAATGACCTGTCAAAAGCAAAATACTTTAAAGAAAGGAATGACAAGTACTCAGGACAAACTGGGAGGACTGCAAATGAACGTACGGTGAACAAACAACAGTTTTAGAGCTTTATCTGTCTGAGGGTATGGTGGGGCTCGACTAGATGAGTCAAGAGTTTATAAAGATACAGACTGACCCACATTCAGCCCGCCCGCCCTCGTGGTTTACAGCTGTTCAAGTTGAGGACTCTGTTCAATAAAAACTGAACTCTGAGGTGAGACAACCAAACAAATGTAAATATCTGGTTGGTTCTTGCAATCAGCAGATACTCATTACTTAAAAATCAGATCCCTGGCCAAAAAAAGCTGACAGGGACATCCCTAGTGCTTTATCTGTATGATATCAATATCTATCAAAGTAATAGGGATTAACTGAGCAGCTCTAACACCACATGACAATCTTTTGCACTTGATTCACAAATAAATGTATAAATTCAAACTCCACAGTCATTTCAGGAAAAAATAAAATTCAGACAACAAAATTCAAGACGCTGCTTGAAGAGCATGGCATTGGTCTACTCTTTTGTAGAGCATTTGAGACAACAGCTGTTATGATTTGGGGCTACAAAAATAAAAGCCGACTGACTGTTTGATTATTTTCTGTATACAAAAAGCAAATTCTGTCAAAAAATCTCCTTAAAACTTCAAGAGTTTTGCAGTTGACAGTGAACGCAGGCCAGGATAAAGAAGAAGAAAAGTCTTTGTGGGATCATCAAGAGCCTAAAAATCCATGTTTGAGCTCATCAGTTCTCAACAATCATGAATCTCCACACACATCAGCAGTGAGCATCATACCTGAGTGACAGCTTAAAAAGAAACATCAATATCTATAGTCCTTTTTGTTAAAAATATGAAAACAATAAAAATGTTGTTGAAACTGGCAGATTGATTTTTAATTTTCAAACTTAACCAGCTGACATGTGGTTACAAATATAATGTGTTCAAGTGCAGCTCAGAAAAACAGCACATGTGAATGTAATTTTGTTCGTATTTTGTTTAAATGCAACATCAAGAAAAAATAAAATTCAACTTGATGAGAAATCTTAACCCTCAGGGGTGGTTGTGTGCATTTTACTTACTTTACATTCTTCATTTTGATAAGATGGCATCATTTTGACTAAATGATTAAATGAGTGTGAGTATTTTACACTGCATAAAAAATAATAAAGCATTAAATATGTAAAAAAAACAAACTCTCACTGAAAGCAGAACATTAAAGGGACATAAAGGAGAAAAAAAATAGTTAAGGGGAAAAAGGGAAAACATTTTCAAGCTTTTGCAAAACTTTGACAAACTCTTTACCTTTATCTTTCTTCCATAGTATTTTTTTTTATTTACACTCCTGGGCTCTGCAAATATGAACACTGTGTCTAGTGTTAAAAACTGATATTATTTCTTTATATTTGAGGCCAATTTTGGGTAAATTTTGATGAGCCTAATTCATAAATGTGTTTGCTCCATTGTTTTGGTTACATTGACCCAGAGGTTGAGAGGTTTTTGACGTCTCGTGAGAAAACCTATCTGCACATTTCAGTGTCATTATTGATTTATTGTACCTTGTCAAAGTTTAGTGAGATCTTGCAAAAGATTCTGTGTTTTGTGAGAGCTTGCAAAATTCTGTCCTTTTACCCTCAAGAACTATTTTTCCTTTCCCCATAGAATAAACATCAATGTCTAACATTTTGTATGGCTTCCTTTTAAAAAAGCACATTTTTGTGCTAAGCAGTAGGAGTGTACCTAATTTTAGACCCTAACCTTGCAGTGCAGCTGGATCAGCTTGATTCATATCTGTAATCAGGCAGATCCACAAGCTCCAATCTACAACAGCTGTGAGCAGTCCAAAGTGGGACGGCCCAATCAGAGCCGTCCAGAAGCAGGAAGAGGGTGACAACAGCAGGAAGAGACTGCTCGTAGAGAGATTAGCATAGATGCTAACAGCTTCTGTAGCAGTTTGATGAGATCTAGACCACGTTTCTTTCTTAAATGAAAAACAAACACTACAGACTTTGTGATGGAAGAATATTTTAGGGATGTACGATATTAGGTTTTCACAGATATCTGATATGCTGATATTTCTGAACTCATTACTGATGCTGATAATTTTGGTCAAGAGCTCAAAGTCTTTACTTTCTGAAAATTGACTTGTTCTCCAGTGTGAGAGTCCATTCACGTGATGAACTGATGTAAAACAAGAAAAACTCCTGATTTTCAAATGCATGTAAATGTAAATTTCAATATCATACCAATAACATCATGCAACCCTAAAAATCTTTGCTCCACTTCTGACATGTTTTGGTGAGAGTTTGTTTTACAAAGTGGCTACGTTCAGTCCTTTACAATGCTGCAGGAGCACCGCCTACGACATTATCTGATTGGCCCACAGTGAATGTGACTGACAGAACAACCATCCAGACACTTTCTATGGGCTCTTCTCCACATGGACTAGTGAAATATACTGACCCTGCCCTGAGGTTTGGTCAACCTAATTGAAACATTTTTGAGTGATGCAGTTTTTGGACAATGTTTGTTAGGTAAGTTAGTAAAAAATAATCAGTAATTAATTAAACTCATTTTAACCCTTTAACTCCCAGATCAACTGTTTGGTGGACCAAACTTTGAGTTACTGTATCTTATTCATAAATGCATCAAACTTCTTTAACTTGATTAGGCCATCTATATTTCGAGGGAGTTAAACATAATGCAAGAAAAAAAGCAGTTGTTCCTTTTTGTTTTTAAAGGTAATAGATTTTTAAATCTCGCTCCATCAACAAATGTAAAAATTCCTCATTCTCACAAAGTGTTTAGAGGTGAGGGGATATATTCAATGCATAATTGTACCTTACTCAACAGATTAATGTTAACTACACAATTTAAACAACTCTTAAGGGGTAAGGTATATTATATCAAAATAAAATAAAAATAATACAAAACATGCTCAACCAATCAGCTGAGCTGGGTGTTTATGGCCAACCAACAGAGCTAATGTAATTTCAGTGAGAGAACAAAATGTTATGTGAATTTCTTATTAAAGAGGGATATTTCTCAGATAGGTAAACTTAGCATTATAATAAAACTGGTCATAAAAACCAAAGATGGCTTGTATGATGAAATGAATATGACATCCAAAAAGTTAACAGTGTTTCTCAAAAAAGGACATTTTACCTGATTTTTGTTCTCTTTTCACTTTTACAGTTGAATTACTTCATCAGCTACAAACTCCCAGCTCAACCACTTGGTAGAGGTCAATGATTTATAAATATCTAGGGCAGGGGTGGCCAACAGGGTGCCCGCGAGCACGTGGTAGCCCTTAAGGAGGCTCAACGGTGCCCACGGGGAAATTCTAACGAAACATAAGTTCACACCACAGAGCCTGAATATATTTTTTTAGTTATGTAAATAAATTATACCTACACCAGTACAAAAAAAACAACTAATTTAAAGTGTGTTATGTTTCAGAATTGCCTTTTTTCCTAAAACTTTGGCCTGTGTGGAGTCAAAGTTTACTTTGATGCACTGATTCCACCTTTATCACCACTGCTGCTAGCTACAGCCCTCACAGTGTCACTTGTACAAAAAAATAATCTGAAAAGTGTGACAGCTGTACATATCAGTTAAGTTTTACATCAATTAAATTAACATACATATAAGTACAATATTCTCAAATTATTTCTTAACCTGTTCAGCCCACCCCCGTTTTAAAGCCTTCTGCTCGAAACCCACAGGGTCTATTTGAATAATTTTAGTGTCATAATAAAAGTAACACTTGAGGGATTTGTCCACATGTGTAATTATCAGTATATGTGTTACTGGGACAGAGTAAATGAAGATAGAAGTCAGAATAATTTGAAAATTTCATCCTCGCCTAAAACAAAAACTATTTTTCATAGTGAATATCTCTCTTAGAAATGATGCTGGAGTGGCTGTGAAACTCTAAAACTGAATAATATTATATTTTACATCATCTCTGCAGAGGGTTATTGTTATAAAGTGATGCAGGGCAAAATTAAAGAGGTTTTATAACAATATGGTCAGGTGAGGATTTTGAAACAGTGCATATTGAGCCAAAGGTCAAAAATATATGTATTTGTCAATAAAAGCCAACAATACTATAGTCTTAAAGGCACTTTCACTGCTTTGTGCTGTTGTGTCGAGGAGCGTTTCTCCTGAGCCCCAGCAGACCCAAATTTGGGTCCTATGAGGCTAAAGAGGTTGATCATGAGTAATACATGTCATGTAAAGTGAAAAGTAATCTTTCAGTGTCACATGCAGCCTCCCAATACAAAATATGTAGATTTTTTTTTTTTTAGGTGAACTACACAAATATATATTGGTCAGAAATATCAAATCCAACAGGTAGCCCTCTGTAATACTCCTTATCTTTGGGTAGCTCTCAGGCCCAGAAAGGTTGGCAACCCCTGATCTAGGGTGTAAAAAAAATAAATGTTGCATCCAAATTTGTCCAAAAAAAAAAGACATTTTCAAGGCTTTTGTGAGAGTTATAGGGTTAAAGAGGCTATGTTGTGAGTAAATGAATTGATGTCTGGTGTGCCTTGGGCAAATAAACACTTGAACACCACAGATTTAAGAGCTGTGTTTCTGTTTCCTTTCCCTGCTATAGAAGAATTTCCTCAAATCACTGAGCTCGACCTTAGTTCAACTCCAGCACAGTGACATCATTGGTAGTCCACAAGGTGTGGTAAAAACTGCTGTGGAATAATAGGTGAAATTAAAGAGCCTCCATTTTCTTGTATAGTACTACGAGGGGGCAGCAGGCTGTGGTCTCTGTCACTCAGGCTGTATGTTGAGCATTAACCTTCAGCTTTGTTTCTGTGCTGTCATGTTGGTGACTGTTGCTGCGCTGGAGTACAGCACAGCCTCAGACAGCTCCCAGCAGGATGTTACATGTTCACAGGGGATCTCCGACACTTCCTACTCGCAGACGAAGCTCCTGCTCTCACTCCGAGATAAGTTTACGAGCTTCATCCTGCTGGAGGTGATCTGTACATGACATCCATGTTTAACCGACTCCACCAGCCTGTTACGGCGCCTTCTTCCTCGAGGACCGAGCAGCAAGACGCACGGCTTCGTTATACCGCGCGCGTAAGCACGTAATTCAACATGACATTAATTGGGAGCTTGTTAACACGGTAAATGCTATTAAGTGGGTTATTTATAGTTAGTCATGGCTGTTGCTGCACTTCTGAATGGCTGCCCGCACGGCTCATGACACGGTGTGCAGCCTCGTCAGGTAGTGTGTTGAAGTTCACCGTGAGGAGCCGCCGGTGTGACGTGAACGTACTCACCCAGAAAGGGCGCTCGGAGCCGCACAGCCTCTCCATCTCGGCCGCGGCGGGGAGGGGAGGACCGGGAACCACCGGAGAGCTCTTTATCCCCTCTTGCGACCTGCTTTCCGATACCTACAGTCACAAAGCCCCTGGCTGACTGTCACATGCCACACGGGAAGGTATGTGTGCTTCTGTTTCTGCGACCTCCCCCCTCCACCTCCTCCAGACCGGCAGCGTGGACCGTGCGTCCGTCCTGCGTCAGTGTAAAGAAGACCCTGCGCTTCTTCCGCTCCGCCGAGCTGAGACACGGGAAAGAAAAGTCATCCGAAGAATTACTTCAGAGAGAGGCTGTCGTGATGGCAAGGCGGAGCGTCTGCTTACGAAGCTCCGCCTCCCTCCAGCTGTCCACTCGCTAATGCATTCAAAACAAGCGCACCCGACATGACTCGACACTAGAGCATGGTTAATTGCTGAGTCATAAGTCAAGGTAGTCCTAGTTAAAGAAAAGTTAGATTTCTTTTTTATTATCTGTCCTCAGGCCATAAAAAGGAGGGTCCTACTTTACAGGGGTCATTTAAGGTAATCTGTCTCCAGACACTGATATTTGGCTGCACAAAAGTGCAAAACCAAGTAACAATCAAGAAAGCACAAGAAAAACTGTTGAAGAAAAAAAAAACACAATTATGAATTAAAAGTCCAAAAAACTTTACAAGATGTGGTCTCCTTTCCTAGCCTTTAAAAGACTTATTATTAATTCCATGGCTTGAGTAGTACTGTGAGGTAGAAATAGAGATGAAGAGGGTGACCGATTTTATGATGCATTGGATTGATGTGTCTGCATGCGTTTTAACATTCTTTGAAATGTATGTTTGCTTAATATCCTATGCACATAATGATTTTATTAATAATTTATTTTATTTTACTTACCGTAGATCCCCTTGAGGGTGGGAGGAGGGTGGGTTAAAAGGGTCTTTGTTGTTTTTTGAGTGTTATTTGTGTTGTTGTGTTTAAGAATGTATACTTATTAAAATAGAAAATCAATAAACAAATTGTGAAAAAAAAGTACAAAAAACTTAAAAGTACATTTGAATGGGAAAACATAACAACAAACCCGAAAAATGTGCAACAAAACAACAGAGAGAAAAGGCAATACCTTCACCTGGAAATAACATATATATGGGGGTCTCAAAGTGCAAAACACAACAACAATTCAAAAAACAAAACAGCAAAGATTGGACATAACAACAAATGATGAAAAAAAATGAAAACAGAAAAATGGACAAAATTGAGTTCAATAACACAAAATTGTGTTGGCATTTAGCACTTTCAGGTTCCCAAACCCTAAAGTTAAATGATTTTAAAGCTAAGTCAGTCACGGCATCAGAATGGTTCAAGGTAAAGAAAAGTTTGAGTTATTTTTTTTTTATAAATTATCCTCAAGCCGAAAGAAGGTTCATCCTTTCCAGGGGTCATTTAAGGTAATAACAATAAAATTAATGAAAGCGAAAACTGTAATAATTCCTTTCCTCAACTAATTAGTCTCCACTGAAGAATTGGTCTTTTCTCTGAAATTTGCCCTCCAGTATGTTTTTGTCTTTCCAAAGGCACAAAGACACTGCTTGGCCAAAAAACAAGTTGCCACCTGGATTTAACTAAGCAAATAGGTACGAGCCTCCTATTGGATAATTACTGCATGGACAATTATCTTTCAGCTGCCAACAAGTTATTTCACCCCAGCTGATGCAATGAGTAACGTCTCATTTCTTAAACAACCATGTTCACATCCTGTGGTCGTGGAAAAGATGTTAGTCTGTTTAAGAAGGGTCAAATCATTGGCATGCATCAAGCAGAGAAAACATCTAAGGAGATTGCAGAAACTACTAAACTTGGGTTAAGAACTGTCCAACGCATTATTAAAAACTGGGAGGATAGTAGGGAAGCATCGTCTTTGAGGAAAAAATGTGGTCGGAAAAAGTCCTGAATGATCGTGATCGATGACCACTTAAACGTTTGGCCAAATCAAATCAAAGAAAAACAACAGTAGAACTCAAGGGTATGTTTAATATTGAAAGTGAGAGCATTTCCACACACGCAATGCGAAGGGAACTCAAGGGACTGGGACTGAATAGCTGTGTAGCCTTAAGAAAACCACTAATCAGTGAGGCTAACTGGAAAAAAAGCTTCAGGCATATTCCAAGATGACAATGCCAGGATTCATTAGGCTCAAATTGTGAAAGAGTGGTTCAGGGAGCATGAGACATCATTTTCACACATGGATTGGCCACCACAGAGTCCAGATCTTAACCTCATTGAGAATCTTTGGGATGTGCTGGAGAAGGCTTTGTGCAGTGGTCAGACTCTCCCATCATCAGTACAAGATCTTGGTGAAAAATTAATGACACACTGGATGGAAATAAAACTTGTGACATTGCAGAAGCTTATCGAAACAATGCCACAGTGAATGCATGCTGTAATCAAAGCTAAAGGCGGTCTAACGAAATATTAGAGTGTGTGACCTTTTTTTTTTTTTTTGGTGGCACTTTTTTTCTGGCAAGGCAGTGTATGTGGCTGCCCCTAAGTGAAAAAATGAGCAAAAATTATGAAAGCACAAGAACAAATGTTAAAAAAGAAAAAACAACTAAAAAAAACACACAATAACTTATTAAAAGTACTGTACAAAATTCAAAAGTACATGCAAATGGGAAAACACAACAACAAATCAAAAAAATGCAACAAAACCACAGAGAGCAAAGGAAATAATATATGGTGGCCTCAATGTACAAGACACAACAACAAATTAAAAAACACAATAACAAAGATTGAACATAACAACATAAAATGGAAAAAAAAGCAGTGAAAAACAAACCCAAAAAAAATGAATGGGTTTGAGTCCAAAAACATAGGAATGAGTCTGTATTTAGTACTTTCAGGTTCCCAAGGCCAAGAATCCAAATTATTTTAATGGTGTGTTAGTCACAGCATTGGGATGGTTCAAGGTAAAGAAAAGTTAGAGTTATTATTTTATAAATTGTCCATGAGCTGAAAATTATGGGGGTCTCCTTTTTAAGGAAGCTTTACGGTGATTACAGCAACATGAACAGGCAAATAAAAACAAAAAATTGTTCTCTTGCATAAACACAACGTCTTATATCCTCAACTCATCAATCCTTGTTTGAAGAATTGTTCTTTTCTCTCAAATATATCCTCCACAATATTTTTATCCTTCAGCAGTAACTAATACATGGCAGCCTCAAAGTGCAAAACTTAGCAACAATCAAGAAAGCACAAGAGCAAATGTCAAAACAAGAAAAAACTCCCAACAACAAATGAAAAACAAAATGCACCAAAAAGCACTATAACAAATCAGAAAGCTCAACAAAGCAACAAATGTATTCAACATGAATAAAAAAACACAATAGCTAACAAAAACATAACAAGTAATAATAAATGACACAACAATTACTTAAAAAATAAGCAACAGAAAGGCAAGGAAAAACAAAAAACATAATTTTGTGATACAGATTATTAACAACAAAAAACACAACAGTGAATAAAAAATGCAATGTCATATCAAAAATATTTCTTTAAATAAAAAGATGTATTACAATAAATAAAGCAACACAATTGAAAAAAAAACACAATAAAAAATACAAAAACATAATAGAAAATCAAAAGATAAACCAAGAAATCACAAAACACAAATGCTTTAACAAATTAAAAAACAATCAAAAACCAAAAATGTGGCAACCCATAAAAAGACATTATAACAAAAAGCAAAAAAAAAAAAAAGCAGCAACAGAATAACTAAAACAAACAAAAAAAAGCTAAAAGCCACCACAAATCATAAACAATTAAAACACGATAAAGTGCTACCACAAATGAGGAAAGAAGAAGAAAATGTAGCAACTCATAAAAAGCATATAACAATAAATAGAGCTATACAATTGAAAAAACACAACAACAAATCCAAACACAACAAAAAACCTTAACAAATGAGAAAGCACAACAATAACCAAATGTAGCAACTCATAAAAAACAGATTACAATAAATAAAGCTATACAATTGAAACAATACAACAAATCAAAACACACAACAAAAAACGAATAAAATGCCTTAACAAATGAGATAGCACAACAATAACCAGATGTAGCAACTCATAAAAAACAGATTACAATAAATAAAGCAACACAACTTAAAAATCAAAATAACACCAAAATTTCACAACCACTTACCACTCACCAGACACAACTGATAAAAATAACACAACAAAAAAAAAACTAATAAAACACTTTAACAAATAAGAAAAGGCAAAAAACAAAACTGAAAATGTAGCAACTGATGAAAATCAAGATTACAAATTCAAAAAACAAATCAACAACAAAGCGAAACAGTGACATGTGAAAAAAAAAGACATCAAAAACATTTAATTAAATGGATGTTTGTGATCTGTTGTGTTTTAATTTGTTGTAGTTTTATATAACTGTATTTACATTTTAAGAGACTTTCCATTTGCTGAAGCAGAAACTGCTACATCAGCTTTATAACTGTTCTGTTATAGTCTAAAAGGTGACAGCTTGAATGATGAGATGGGAACTTGATTTTTTACCTTTTTCTACACTTACGTAATAAATAGGCTACTTAAAATTGAAGATTTTGGTCATTGTTGTCATAATTATTTGATACACTGAGGTTGTCTGATTGTATACTTTTTCATATTTCATTCTTTGATTTTGTGTCAAACTTTTTGACTGTTTTCAATAAAGGTAACACCAAAGGAATTTCGAGTGTTTTATTACAGAGGGTAATA